>MU210279.1:64197-114852 GCA_017315185.1 Bubo scandiacus | reverse complement strand
CCCCCCCCCCCCCGTCAGAGAAACTCTCCACAAATACTCAGTTTCAGTTTCACCGGGTTTACGTGAATATTTACCCTGAAGCTCACCAAGCTCCGGTCCCGTCCAGGGGGTTGTGCGAACGGTGGTTCGGGGGGTTCCCACCTTGTGGACCTGTATGCCTTTCTGTTTTAATGAGAGGTCGCACATGTCTTTCCTCCAACTCCTTTCTTTCCTCCGAGCCACTTTCATCAGACTCTCCCCAAATATCTCCATCCCACTCCTCAAGATCTACACTGGTAATTAACTTTCGAATCTGAACAACACTAGGGGGCTTTTTTGCTCGTGCCAGCATGATCTCAATTTTTTTTTCTAATAACAACCTTCTCTCTCTTTCTCGTAATAGCTCCGACTTTAAACGATCAATTTCCAACTGCTCCTCCAGGGCATCTCTCTCCACTGCTGCAAAATAATCCTGCGCCTGAATCAAGCAGGCACCTAATATGGCACACATTTTTCCTTCATTTCCGCTTATCCACCAACTTCCCCATCTTTGTTCCAACTTTCTCACAACTTCTACCGGGTCAAACCATCTCTCTTTTGCCCATTGCATCTCTAAAGGAGAAGGGGCACGACTATATTTCTGTAACAACTCCTCTATCGACATCCTGCCGACTACACCAAATGTTACGGAGGCTTCCAAATGAGCAACCCACCACCAATTTAAAAAAATAAATTTATTTTTTTAATAAAACCACCAGTCAGCTCTCCGTAGATTATAGATCTGAATGTCCACAAGAGGAGAACAGAATAACTTTCTGGGGTTTAACAATAACCCAAAATATTTTACAAAGCCCCACTCCCCAGGGGTTTAATGGCAACCCCAAATGCAAACTTCACTTCCTGGGGTTTAACGGCAACCTGAAACGTAAAACAAAGCCTCACACCCCAGAGGTTTAACGGCAACCCCAAACGTAAACAAAACTTCACTCCCTAGGGTTTAATGACAACCCAAAACGCTCTATCACTCACCTGGAAAGTGAGGGCTTTCAACCTCGAGGACCTGCTCAGGGCAGCGTCCCGACCCAAGGCACCTCGAGGAGTTTCCCTGGGCAGCGTCCCGAACCCAAGGGGAGAGTCCTCGACCGCAGCGTGCTGCTCCAGGGGGACGAACTCAAAATGGCTCCCCCAGGGGACTCCGTTTATACCCAGGCCGAATCTGACCTGTAGTCAATAGCGGCTCCCATTGGTCAAAGGTCTCAGCTACTGCGAGACCTTGAAAACAAAGACAGCCAGAAGCTGCCACGTTTCAGCAGCCAGGAAACTCTACTTTCACTGGGTGGATGCACCTGCCACACTGGTATAGTCTAGCAGCCAACAACAGCAATATGAAATTTAGCTTTAAGTGCCAAGACTGAGAATTTTAGATAGTGACAAATGCTTGTTTTCATCCATAGTGAAATCAGGAAAGCTGCCTAATGTCTCTAAAGAAATCACGACAGGCCATCCACAGCCTGCAGCCTGCCAGTGTCATTGGAAAATTGCAAAAGGTGTTTTACACTCGGCCAGACATTCCTCACCTGGTCTGACACTTTCTGCATCAGACAGTGTCTGACCATGGTGGATGGTATGAGAGCATGAAAGGAGCCCTTCTTCCCAATCACATCCCGAACTGGCACTAGAGTCCTGCTGCTCTTGCCTTCAGCAGGGGGAGGTGCCTGTGCCATGCAGCAGCCCTTGCCCTTGCTCTAGCACTCTGATTTCCTCTATGGAGCTTGATGGTCATTTATCTCTGCTTGCTCTTCTGTATACTCTTCACTTGCTGCACTGAATTTGACTGTAGAAAACAAAGTAAATTTTAGCAGTACCCTTGACACATGCAGGATCTTTGCAACTGGAAGGGAATAGGGCCAGTAAAGAGATCTAGGACTAAACACCTTCACTCTCTACTCATCACAATTTGGCAGAGAGGCATCAAAGCTCTCATGACAAGTGGGAGTGAGCTCTGAACTGCAGGGCAGACTGAAGTAGCACCTACCCCTACAATGTGCTCAGCCAGCCCCTGCTGCTTTCCGAATACAGGGACCAGCTCTACAGCCACCGTTCTGCACTTGGCAGGTGCTCTGGATGCAGTTTAAAATATCAAGAGGATGAGGTTTAAGGAAGTACTATATAATTCCAGAAAATATTTTGGTTTATTGACAGAAGCTTGCCAAGTTTAATGGAAATCCAGCATCCATCTTGGTAGAGCAGACACAGACACACAATGAGTGAGGCAGTTTTCACATAATTTGCAGTACTTGTTTAGGCAGTAACTTCCACACTCTGCAATGAGTCAGCACAAAACAGAACAAGAACATTCTGGTTTTATTTTTCTATAGCATAAAAGTCTCCCTTCCAATGACTGTCCAGTTCTATGCCCACCTTTCTGCAAATGCATGATCCCCACTTCCTTTTGCATAGGCAACTATAATCACCTATGAAGGTAGCACTCTTTTATTAGTGTTTTGCCAAGTATTTATATTTCCCTGCTCAAAACACACATAGGTACAGTCAGGTAGGACCAGCACCAAACCCCTCTACTAGTCCTAGTTTTCAAATTCTAGTGACTCAGCATGGTTTACAGGGGAATCAGCTCTAACCAGGGGAAAGAAACATGTTGCTGTTAGCTCAGCCTCTCCGCGATTCAGCGGCGCTCAGGTCACCGAGCTAATACTGCAGCGTCGCTATTAGCCTGCATTTTTAAACCTGCTGCCCACATATCAGTGGTGTGCAGATCACAAAGACTAAAGCCGCAGGAGGTTAGACCTTCGCGGGGACATCAGTACAAACGCCAATGTGGTGGATACAAAATGTCCGTTTATTAAACTGCGTATCTTGCGTATATACGCTCGCCAAGTACCTCCTTCGTGGGTGTGCCCTTGACATTACAAGCCTATCCATCAAGGGAGGGCTACAGCTATTCCTTCCGTACATCACGAGATCTTCCGAACGCCACTCCCTACAGAAACAGTTTGCTGTTCTACTCCATCTTACAAATAAGTATAAATACCTTTAACACTTCCCACAGCTTGGACAGCAGATATAAAACATAGCAATGTGTCACATCCCACTCAGATGAGGGAGACAAGTGACTTAGATTTGTAAATCCCCAACAGAGTGGACAATGGTGAGACAAGTCTCAAAGTCCAGGCATTTATTAACTTCCCACAATGTACTAATTGGATACACAATAATTGGCTAAGTATATAACGAGTTACAGCAAGCAATACAGTATGCCTTGCATTTCTTAATGGTAGTGAGGGAAAAGGGGAAAAAGAAAAGGAGGGATATAGAGAGAGAGAACAGAGAAATAGAGATCACTGGTCCGGGTTCCTGCCTTGGTCCCGTCTGAGTTCGTCAGGGATGCATCCGTCTTCACTTCTTCATGTCTTCTTTTTCCTTTCTCTATTTCACTCCTCGCCCCCCCTCAATTTATATACACTTTCCTTGGGTCCCTCCCCTAAATTGACCCACATACCTTCGTATCCCATGTATGGGGAGGGGTAAGGTGTTTCATGGGATGATGTAATTAGCATGATCATGTTAGCCTTCATTAGCATATTGAGGGGTGTTAACTTTAATATGCATTTTGTGGATAATGAAGCAAAGGTCATTCACCGGACAGATGGCCCTTGAAATTTGTCCAGGTGCCCCAGAGCAGAGCCATCCTGTCTCCACAGGGCTCCCTCCTCCAGCCCATCCTGTGCCATCCCAGCAGCCTTGTCAGCTCCACACTACACACTATCCACCCCATGACTATAGTTTCGCTACTTGCATGTTTTTGAGGCATTCCTTGGCTGGGAGGGCCTACACTAGCCTCCAACCCTGTTTCTCTCAGGCCCTGTTTTGGGGAGTTACAAGTCACCTCTCACATCAAAAGAAACCTGTAATGGTTTAGCCCCTGCCGGGGTCTGAGACCACGAGGCCGCTGCCCCTCCCCCACAAAGGGAGTGAAATACAAAGCCCCCAGACTGAGATAAGGAAAGGTTTAATACAACAGTGCAACAGCAACGCAGCAAACAACAACAATAACAATAAGAATAACAGTAATAACAATGAACAGAGCAAGGTATATACCGATACAGCAGTGAGAGAACCGGCTGCGCCAACCCATGCGTCCACCGATTCTTCCCGCGCTCTGGCGCCTGGACGTGACGTCAGCATGGCATATGAATAACCCGGCTAGAGCTTCCCCCCACTGCTGGGGAAACTTAACCCTATCCTGGCTAAACCAGGACATAATCCACCCCTTTATTCTATACCATGCACGTCACATCCAGCTGCCATTTAGCAATTAGCATTAACAAAGGAAAATTGACAAAAGCACGGTATGACTCATGGTGTGTTTTCACCCACAATCAAGTCCCCTTGTGGTACGCATCGGACCTCTCCATCCTTCTGCATCACCCACCAGGTGCACCCAGGTCCTTGAGCAAAAACAATCCCGTGGATGGGTTTGCCTTTGCCCGGCGCAGGACTAACCCAGACCATTTTTCCCAGCAGGTCCCTCATGCGCACCACAGGGACTCTATCCCCGTCTACAACACGTGGAAGTTTTGACTCAGCCGGGCCAGCTCGATTTGCAGATCCTCTTGTGTTGACCAACCAAGTGGCCTTTGTCAGATGTGTGTCCCAGTGTTTGAAGATTCCACCCCCCATTGCTCTCAATGTAGTTTTTAACAGTCCATTGTAGCGCTCCATCTTCCCAGAGGCTGGTGCGTGGTAGGGGATGTGGTAGACCCACTCGATGCCATGTTCTTCTGCCCAGGCATTTATGAGGTTATTTCAGAAGTGAGTCCCATTGTCCAACTCAATCCTCTCTGGGGTGCCGTGTCACCACAGGCCTCGCAGTTCAAGGCCCAGGATGGTATTCCGGGCGGTGGTGTGGGACACTGGATAAGTTTCGAGCCATCCAGTGGTTGCTTCCACCATTGTGAGCACGTGGCGCTTGCCTTGGCGGGTCTGTGGCAGTGTGATGTAGTCGATCTGCCAGGCCTCTCCATATTTATATTTCATCCATCGATCTTCATTCCGCTGGGGCTTCACCCGTTTGGCTTGTTTGATCGCAGCACACGTCTCACATCCGTGAATGATCTCTGCGATGGTGTCAATGGTGAGGTCCACCCCTCGATCTCGAGCCCACCTGTATGTTGCATCTCTGCCTTGGTGGCCCGAGGTCTCATGGGCCCACCGGGCTATGAACAGTTCACCTTTACGCTGCCAGTCCAAGTCCACCTGAGACACTTCGATCTTAGCAGCCTGGTCCGCCTGCTGGTTGTGTTGATGTTCATCAGTGGCCCAACTCTTGGGTATAAAGGGCGTCCACATGGCGCACCTTCACAACGAGGGTCTCCACCCGGGCTGCAATATCCTGCCATACTTAGCGGCCCACAGGGCACTTGCCATCACCCACGAGTCAGTGTAGATATAGAGCCTCGGCCACTTTTCTCGCTCAGCAATCTCCAAAGCCAATTGGATGGCTTTCACCTCTGCGAACTGGCTTGATTCACCTTGTCCCTCAACAGCCTCAGTGGTTTCTTGTGTGGGATACCACACAACAGCCTTCCATCGTCAATGTTTTCCCACAATGCGACAAGACCCATCAGTGAACAGGGCATATCGCTTCTCCTCCTCTGGCAGCTCATTATATGGTGGGGCCTCCTCAGCACGTGTCACCTCTTGTTCTGGTGACATCCCCGAATCTTTGCTCTCTGGCCAGTTCATGATCATTTCCACTAATCCTGGGGGGTCGAGGTTCCCTATTCGAGCCCGTTGTGTTATCAACGCAACCCATTTACTCCACGTGGCATCTGTTGCATGATGTGTGGAGGGAGCCTTTCCTTTGAACATCCATCCCAACACCGGCAGTCGGGGTGCCAGCAGGAGCTGTGTCCCACTGCCGACCACTTCTGAGGCAGCTCGAATTCCTTCGTACGCTGCCAGTATCTCCTTCTCAGTCAGGGTATAGTTAGCTTCAGAGCCTTTGTATCCCCAGCTCCAAAAGCCTAGAGGTCGGCCTCGGGATTCCCCATCTGCTCTCTGCCAAAGGCTCCAAGAAGGGCCATTCTCCCCGGCTGCGGTGTAGAGCACGTTCTTAATCTCCTGCCCTGCCCGGACTGGCCCGAGGGCCACTGCCTGGGTAATCTCCTGCTTAGTTTGTTCAAAGGCTTGTTGTTGCTCAGGGCCCCATTTAAAATCGTTCTTCTTGCGGGTTACGTGGTAGAGAGGGCTCATAATCAGGCTGTAGTTTGGGATGTGCATCCTCCAGAACCCCACAGCGCCCAAGAAAGACTGAGTCTCCTTTTTAGTGGTTGGTGGGGCCATGGCTGTTATCTTGTTTATCACCTCCATTGGGATGTGGCGACGCCCATCTTGCCATTTTATTCCTAGGAATTGAATCTCCCTTCCAGGCCCCTTAACTTTCTGTCACTTGATGGCAAAACCAGCCTTCAGGAGGATTTCAATTATCTTCTCTCCTTTCTCAAAGACTTCCTCAGCTGTGTCCCCCCATACAATGATATCATCAATGAACTGCAGGTGTTCTGGAGCCCCACCTTTCTCCAGTGCAGTATGGACCAGTCTATGGCAAATGGTGGAGCTGTGTTTCCACCCCTGGGGCAATCGATTCCAGGTGTACTGGATACCCCTCCAAGTGAATGCAAACTGTGGCCTGCACTCTGGTGCTATTGGGATGGAGAAGAACGCGTTAGCGATGTCAATCGTGGCGTACCACTTGGCTGCCTTCGACTCCAGCTCATACTGGAGCTCTAGCATGTCCGGCACTGCAGCGCTTATCGCTGGCGTAACTTCATTCAGGCCACGGTAGTCCACGGTCAGTCTCCATTCGCCATTAGGTTTTCTCACTGGCCATATAGGGCTGTTGAAAGGTGAGTGAGTCTTGCTGATCACCTTCTGGCTTTCTAGTCGATGGATCAGCTGATGGATGGGGACCAGGGAATCTCGGTTGGTACGGTACTGCCGCCGGTGCACCGTCTTGGTGGCAATTGGCACTCGCTGCTCTTCAACCTTAAGCAACCCCACCACTGAGGGGTCCTCTGAGAGGCTGGGTAAGGTGGACAATTGCTCAATCTCCTCCAGGGCAGCTAGACCAAAGGCCCACCGGTACCCTTTTGGGTCTTTAAAGTACCCTCTCCTGAGCTAATCTATACCTAGGATGCACGGGGCATCTGGGCCAGTCACAATGGGGTGCTTATGCCAGTCCTTCCCAATTAGGTTAACTTCAGCCTCTAATAGGGTCAGCTGTTGGGACCCCCCTGTCACTCCGGAGATGCAGATGGGTTCGACCCCACTGTGGCTTGATGGCATCAGGGTGCACTGTGCGCCAGTGTCTACCAAGGCCTTATATTCTTGTGGTTCTGATGTGCCAGGCCATCGGATCCACACCTTCCAGTAAATCCGATTATCCCTTTCCTCCACCTGGCTGGAGGCAGGGCCCCTCTAATCCTGCTCAGCATCACTCACTTGTTCTAAGAGTGACTCCTGCAAGAATGACTTCCTGGTGCCCTCAAGAGGGTCAAGCATAGTGTTGGCCATTCTATTCTGTCTGGGGGATTTCCGACTAGACACTGGAGCTGCATCTCTCTTGGAAGACTCCCCTTTCATGGTGGTCTTCCCTTTCAGTTGCTGTACTCGTGCAGCTAGGGCGGAAGTGGGCTGTCCATGCCACCTCCTCATGTTTTCCCCATGGTTGCGGAGGAAGAACCACAGGGTGCCCCGTGGTGTGTGCCTTCCACTGCCCTTCTCTTGGGTGGGGAAGCACCTGCTTCTAATAGCTGAGACATCGGCCCGTGCAGGTGGAACATAGGACATGTCCTCTTCCACTTTCTGGAGCCTCTGAGACAGTTCCTCTACAGCTGAAACCAAAGCATGTTGGGAGGAAGGGAGACTTCCCTCATATTGCCGGAGCTGGGTAATCACTTCGTCCACTGTCTGAGTCTGGGTATCTCGCCACCAGGACGCTACCGCTAATGCTTTGGAATGTCCCTCTGGTCCAATTTGCAGGAACATCCTCCACATCAGCTGTGTGCAAGGGGCCTGATCTGGATCCATTGGTGACTGCTCATCATTCAGATCACCATAGATAATGTCAAACACAGCCATTTCCCTGAGGTTTTGAATGCCTTTCTCCATGTCGGTCCACTTGCCTAACCGACATAGAGCATCATCCTTGTAGGGGTACCTCTCCCTCACACTGAGCAGGAGTCGCTTCCAAAGGCTGAGGGTTTGAGCCTGTTTCCCTATTGCTTTGTCAATACCAGCCTGCTTGGCTAAAGGTCCCATCTGCTTGGCCTCTCTCCCCTCCAATTCAAAACCAGCAGCTCCACTATCGCAGCACCGGAGTAGCCACGTGCAAATTTGCTCGCCTGCAATGCGGCCGAAATCCTTCCGCATATCTCGCAACTCACTGAGGGATAGAGATCGGATGATTACCTCCGGCTCTTCCTCCTGCTCTCGTGATGGGCCTGTGTGGTGGTTTGACCTTGGCTAAATGCCAGGTACACACCAAGTCGCTCTATCACTTCCCCCCCCTTCCCCTTTTGTTCTCAACAGGGCAAAGAGGGGAAAGAAAATAACCAACCCTTGTGGGTAAAACAAAAGCAGTTTTAATATAAGCAAAGCAAAGCAAAGGTCCGCGCGCGGAAGCAAAAAAAAGAAAACAGATTTATTCTCTACTTCCCATGAACAGGCGATGTCGGGCCTTCTCAGGAAGCAGGGCTCCCATACGCGTAGGGGTTGCCTCGGAGGACCAAGGGTGACCCCACCCCCTTCCTCCTTTCTCCCAGCTTTATACTGAGCAGACGTCATATGGTCTGGAATATCCCTTTGGTCAGTTCGGGTCAGCTGTCCTGGTTGTGTCCCCTCCCAAGATCTTGCCCACCCCGTCCCACTGTGGGGGGGGGAAATGTCGGAAAGAGCCTTGGTGCTGTGTAAGCGCTACTCAGCAGTAGCCACACCACCAGTGTGCTATCAACACCCTGCCAGCTCCCAACATAAACCACAGCACCATGAGGGCTGCTACAGGGGAAAACCAATTCTGGCTCAGCCAGACCCGGTACAGTCTGGTTCATTATCACCCTGTGCACTGCGAGGGGATTTTTTGGTATATTTGGTTTTCCATATCGGGGCAACTGATATTGGTACTGCTTGTCCCTCTGGCTCAGCTGCTGTGCTGGTGGAGGCGACCGGTACTGGTGTTACCAAAAATCCGGACTAAAGAACTTATCAACACCAATTTGATGCAGATAAGCAGACACTTCTTTATTGACGGCCGGGCGCGCAGGGGAGTGTTCTCACCAACAGCGCGCGCCAAGCACTAAAATCACACATCTTATATAGAGCTCACTCATATACAGTTTCCAAAGACACAGTTTCATACACAAACATAATTTCCAAGGACACAGTTTCATACACAAACATAATTCCCAAGGACACAGTTTCCTTGGGAGGTACTTGTAAGCTGTTACGGTTGTTTCCCCCAGTTCCCATTAATCCTAGACTTTGACAACTACTTGTATTCTCCTGGTCCTGTATATGTATTATAAATCAACTTACAAATCAGTTTGGGTTTGGTTACCTAGGTTCCAAACGTTTCTACTAGATGATTATGACCAATCTCTTCGGCCTTGGTATGGGGCTGTATAGGGGATTTTAAAGTAGCAGCCGGTTGCTGGTATAAACTACAACAAATAAAAAAAATTTTACTAAATATTTCTTATGATTCTATATTTCTGTTAAATCAAACACAATTACTTCTACTTATTGCTAAATTGATAACATTTCCCCCCTTTGAAAGTGTTGAAAATTATTTCAATACTTTCACTTTTTATTCATTTTCAATTTCAAAGTTAATATTTGTTTCACCATATTTTGGTGATGGACTGTATTCGGGTGGCATATGCGATACTTCTCTCATAATCTTTCGGTGTGCTGCAAGTCTATTAGTAAACTGTCTTTTAAGACAGGCATAAATTAACATGATCATCACAAAAACAATTAACAACAAAAAATGGTCTTGATTAGGGATTTCAGCCAAGAGCTCAGGTTCCATCCTAATCCACTAAAAATCTTTCCCAACCAATCTTCGGACATATCTTCTCGAATTGTTTCTGTTTCTTTTTCAATTTTGCCTAAGAGATCTAGATCATGCTCTACATCCTGAGTGACATTAGGGATATGAATGCAGCAATGATCTAAGCTATCCTTGAGATATCCACACACTCCATGCTCCTTTAGCAGAAGCATATCTAATGCCATCCTATTCTGGAGTGTCATTCGGGAAGTTGCCTGTAATTGAATGTTTAATTCTTTAAATCCTTTCCTTGTGACGTTGGCTAACTTTTCTACTTGGCCTGTTAACTGATAGAGCCATTCCCTGTTTCTATATGAAGCTATTGGGTTCAAAAGGGACTCTAAGGCCCAGCCAATTTTCACTCCTGTTGATGGTTCATTCCACGTGTCATCATCTGTCTCAGACCTCTTGGTTCGTTTTAATTTTAAATTTTCTAAGGGTCCTTTGAATGGCGATTTCTTCCAAATGGAACACAATGTTAACATGCCCAAAGTAACTTGTTTCACCTTACTGTCTACTGGCAAGTGAGTTGTCCAGGTTCCATCACTTAATGCCCAAACCAAATGTCCTGGACTCTGAATGGTAGATTTCTTACAACTAAAAAGTATCCTCTCCTGGGTGTAAATATACTTGTCAAAGTGAGGTTATTATAAAAACCTCGACAGTAACAACCAAACTTCAAAGCAGCTGCTAAGGGAGGAATTCTTTGAATTATTAAGTCTGCATTGCTGCAATCATATACTTTTTCACGCTTCCACCATGGTACTACATGTTCTTTTTCTATTCATGTAGTACCTTTATCTACTACTGAAGGAAGAATTATAAATGCACCTTTAATCCAAGTACCGTCCCAAGTAAAACACCAGGGAGTTCTTATGCTCCAGCTTGGTCAAATTCATAGTTAAAATTCCCCAACGAATAGATTCACCTACTGCTCTTGGTATTGGCAAACAAGCAGTAATCTGTGTAACATTCTGCAAATTGGCAAATCCCTTAATCAATCCTAACATCAAATTTTCCTCCGACATTTCTTTGGGAATGTTGATCAATTGTTCTGTGTCTTATTATCTTTTGTTTCTCACCACCAAATCAGTCCACACCAGTGCCACCTGCCTAGCTAACATAAAGAGAATAATCACAAACTGATATAAAAAATTAGACATGTTCAAAGTCTGTTTTAAAGTCTTTGGGTCACGGCTAATAATCTTCCATGAAGTGGGCGCCTTCTTCACCCGGGTGTAGTGTATCCAAGCATCTGACTCTGCAATCTTAATAGCCGTAAAGGTGGTTAATAGTATCTGGAAAGGTCCCTTCCAGCATTCTTGCAGATGTTCGGAAGTCCACGTCTTCACATAGACATAGTCTCCTGGTTGAAAGTCATGCACAGGATTTTCAAGGGATAACGGTCTGTTCCACAGTATTGCGCTCCGAATTGCAGTCAAAGTTTTTCCTAAGGAAAGTAAATAGTTATACACATCTTGTTTCCCTTTCACATGCATGTTTGGATTTGGTTCTGGGGATTCATAAGGTTTCCCATACAATAATTCATAAGGACTGACTGAGGTTCCACTCTTTGGTTGTACTCTAATTCGTAACAATGCCAATGGAAGCGCTTGAGGCCATTTTAAATTAGTTTCTTGACAGATTTTACTTATTTGTCTCTTTAAGGTTTGATTCATTCTTTTTACTTTCCCACTGGATTGTGGTCTCCATGAAGTATGCAAATCCCAAGTGATACCCAAAATTTTGCTAACATTTTGAACTACTTCTGCAACAAAGTGTGGACCTCTGTCAGAGGAAATTCCAATAGGAACTCCAAACCTTGGAATTATTTCTCGTAGTAACCACTTTATTACTTCTTTTGTTTGTGTGGTGCGACAGGGAAAAGCTTCTGGCCATCCTGTAAAAGTATCAACCCCCACCAAGATGTATCGATACCCATTTTGTCTAGGTAATTCTGAAAAATCTACTTGCCAACAATCTCCAGGTTCCGTACCAGATTTTAACCTACCCATTTGAACTCTTTTCTTGATCACTGGATTATTTTCCAAACATACTTCACATTTTGCAGTTATTAATTTAGCCATGTCCATCATTTTCACTGATATAACTTGTTTTTGTAAAGATGTTACTAGAGCTTCTGCTCCCCAATGACATTCTTGATGTTTGGTTTGCATTATTTCTCTCATTAACAAAGGTGGAACTACTACTCGTCCATGAGGAGTTATCCACCATCCAGCTAAATTTTTCTTGGCATTCAAAAATTGACCTAGTTTCTCATCTTCCACCGAATATTTTGGCTTTTCTCTAGGAAGGGTTACTGTCTTGGAGGGAATTAATGCCATTTGGAATGCCCGTTCCTTTGCTATTTTCCTTGCCATTCGGTCAGCCAAATTATTTCCAACAATCTCTTTTGTGTTCCCAATTTGATGTGCTTTACAGTGCATGATTGGTACTTGATCTGGTTTTTGAACTGCTCATAATAATTGTAAAATTTCATTTTGATGCTTAATATTTGATCCCTGAGAGGACAATAATCCTCTTTCTTTCCACAAAGCTCCATGGACATGTACTACCCCAAAAGCATACTTTGAGTCTGTCCAAATATTTACTTTCTTCTTTTCACTTAGTTCTAAGGCTCGAATTAAAGCAATAAGTTCCGCTTTCTGAGCTGATGTGGTACCCGTCAATGCCTTTGCTTCTATAACTGTGGTGTCTGTTGTTACCGCATATCCAGCGTATCGGACCCCTTGCTCCATAAAGCTGCTGCCGTCTGTATATAATTCCCAGTCTGGTCGTTCCAATGGTACGTCCTTCAAATCTTCTCGACTGGAATAAACATACTCAATAGTGGCCAGGCAGTCATGTTCCAGTTGTCCTTCTTCCTGTATGGAACTTAAAAACACTGCCGGATTTACCAGGTTAGTTGTTTTTAGAATCACATCATCTTGTTCAGTCAGTACTACCTGGTACTTCATCATTCGGCTCGGAGACAGCCAATGTCCCCCCTTTTGTTCTAAAACAGTTATCACCATGTGTGGGACATAGACTGTTGTTGTTCTTCCCAAAGTCAATTTCTGAGCTTCTTGTATGAGCATCACGGTTGCAGCCACTGCTCGAAGGCAGTTTGGCCACCCTTTACTCACTGTGTCCAGTTGTTTGGAGAAGTATCCGACTGGTTGTTTCCAGCTTCCTATTCGCTGAGTCAGCACACCCAACGCCAGACGTTGTCTCTCATGAACAAACAACTGAAAATCTTTGGTTAAATCTGGAAGTCCTAAAGCAGGTGCAGACATTAAGGCGCTTTTTAATTCCATAAAAGCCTTTTGCTGTTGTGGGCCCCATACAAAAGGAAAGTTTTTCTGGGCCTCATACAACGGTTTAGCTATTAGGCCATAGTTCAGGATCCAACGGCGACACCACCCTGCCATTCCCAAGAACGCTCTGAGTTCATGAATATTTTTCGGCTCAGATATACTACAAATAGTTTCTTTGCGATCTTTTCCTAATTGTCGCTGCCCTTTTGAAATTTCAAAGCCCAGATAAATCACAGTCTGGCAGGCTATTTGGGCTTTCTTCCGAGATACCTTGTACTCATTCAGTCCCAGAAAATTTAAAAGATCTATTGTTACCTGTATGCAGGTAAATCTTTCTTCCGTGGCAATCAGTATGTCATCCACATATTGTAAAAGTAAATGTCCAGGCCTTGGTTTATCCTGTTTCCAGATTTCAAGCTCTTTTGCCAGCTGATTTCCAAAAATCGTTGGGCTATTTTTAAATCCTTGGGGTAGTCTTGTCCATGTCAACTGCATTTTTCGTCCTGTTTGTGGATTTTCCCACTGAAAAGCAAACAATTTTCTGCTTTCCTTCTCCAAAGGTATACAAAAGAAAGCATCTTTTAAATCAAGCACTGTAAACCACTGATGAGTCTCCTTTAACGCTGTTAACAATGTATAAGGATTTGCCACCACAGGATATATGTCCTTGACTATTTGATTTACTGCTCTCAAGTCTTGCACTAACCTATATTCACCCGAGGGTTTTCTAACTGGTAGAATAGGAGTATTATACTCAGATTCACATTCTTCTAAAATTTTGTACTCCAAAAATTTATCAATTAATTTCTTCAGCTCCTGTCTAACTTCTGGTTTGATTGGATATTGCTTAATTTTTACTGTCCCTGCACCTTCTTTTAAATCTATTTTCACAGGCTCTGCCAATTTTGATTTGCCAGGAATATCTGTTTCCCATACTGTAGGAATCACTGCAGAATCCACCTCTGGTGGAATTTCCTGCTTTTTCACTTTTTCCTGTATCATCAGGATTTCTCCTGGTTTTGATTCAGGTATTTTCAAGAAAAGTTCTCCTTCTTCAAAAACAATCTGTGCATTTAATTTGGATAACAAATCCCTTCCTAACAAGGGTATCGGACATTCTGGTACATACAAAAATTCATGTGTCATTATTTCATTTCCAAATTTTAAATCCAGGGGTTGCAGGAATGGCCTATTTTCCTCCTTCCCTGTTGCTCCTATTATGTTTGCTGTTTTTGTTCCAATTTTTCTTTTACAAGTATTCAATACCGAAAATGTTGCTCCCGTATCTACTAAAAATTTAACTTCTTTATCTCCCAGCTTAATTACAACCAGAGGTTCAGCTGGGTTCCCCTCCGGTCCCCTTCAGTCATCTAAAACCATCAATTTGGCTATTTCTTGCTGAGCATTCCCATTTCTTGGGCAGTCTCTCTTCCAATGTCCTTCTTGTTTACAAAAGGCACACTGCTTCACTCCTAAGGGGGTATTAAAGTTTTGATTACCATAGTTCATAAATCCTCCCCTTCCACCAATTCCTCGTCCTCTTCCTCTGCCCCTTCCTCTGCCTGCTGTCCCTGTCATTACAGCCAACAATCTACTTTCTCTGGTCTTCCTTTCCTCTTTTTCCCTGTTGTTATATACTTTCCATGCTGCTTCTAGCATTTTATTCAAACTCCTTGAATCCTCTCCTTCAAGTTTCTGGAGTTTCTTTCTTATATCTGGTGCCGATTGTCCCATAAAAATCAAAGCCAATTGTATCTGAGCCGCCTCTGTTTCTACTCTTAAATCAGTATATTTTTGGGCAGCTTCCTTCAATCTCTCCAGAAACATTGAGGGAGATTCATTCTTATCTTGTCTCACCTCATATAATTTAGACCAATTCAGAGACTTAGACATGGCATGTTTAACTCCATACAAAATTCATTTCTGATACCGACTCAGTCTTTCTCTGTGCTCTACATTATTTGGATCCCACTGCGGATCCCCAGATGGAAAATTCTGCTCTATTGTTCCACCTGTTGTCCCACTCAATACAGCCATTTCTGCCTGTGCTTTGCCAGTCTTTAATACCATCTGCTTTTCTGTATCATCCAGTAAATTATCCAAGATCACCTGTAAATCACTCCAATCCGGATTCTGCATTCTGATTATAGTATCTACCACTCTGCCTACTCTTTCAGGATCTTCTCTATATATACCTGCTGCCTGCTTCCAAGCCATCAAATCCGTAACTGAAAAAGGCACTTTCACATACACTGGCCCATCATTACCAACGCCCTGCCGTAGAGGAGCTATTGTTTGCACCTGCTGCCGAGTTCTTTGGGAGACAGGAGTATGAATTACAATCTCAGACGGCCCTTCCTCCACATCCTCTATTCCACTACTCCCTGGTTCCTCTACCTGTTCCCTATATTCTCGCCCCTGATGCCTTTCTCTCCGCGGAGGGGATATATCTAGTTCTGGCCCTTCATCCTTTTCAGCAGAAGCAATTCTTTTCTTTAAACAATCTTTTCCAAGCTCACATGTTGAACAACACTTTTTCACTTTTTTTATCGTCAGAAGTTATAGCCATTACTAAATTATCCCTACTAATCAATTTACATTCCTTCTGCCAATCTTTCCTCTGTCTTAAATAGAAAAATAAATCAACATATGGCACTTCACTCCATTTCCCTTCCCTTCTACAGAACAGCATTGACTGCAGAATGGTGTTATAATTCAGTGTCCCATTCACAGGCCATTTTTCCTGATCATCCAAAATATACAGAGGCCACCACTGATTACAATATTCAATCATCTGACTCTTTTACAAATCATCATGCAAATCTCCCCAATGTGCTAACAAACATCCTAACAGAAAAGTTTTTGAAACTTTGTCGTTTGCAGCCAGATTACCCATACTTTTACTTTTAAACAAAGGAGTCAGCTTAGATGCCATAATAAATCACTTTATTGCTAAATCGATAACACTGGCACTGCCCGTCCCCCTGGCACAGCTGCTATACCAGCAGGTTCACTTTCAGACCCTGCAGCTCTTTCTCCCCCTTGAGGGCAGTGATCAGTGTTAAGGGCAATGCGGTAAGCATGGGCAAGCCCCCAGCACATCGCAGCGAGTTGTGTCTCCCGGGGTTTGTCAGATTGGCAGCACACCTTTTCCAAACACTCCACCAGTTTATCAGGACTCTGCACTTGTTCAGGAGTGAAATCCCAAAGCATTGGGGGTGACCACTGACTCAGGCACTTGCCCATCTTCTCCCACACACCTTGCCATTTATAACTATCTGCCCTCGGGGCAGGTTTCCGGGTGGTGCTATTGTTGGAGAAGTACCGCATGGCCCAAAACAAGATCTGGCAGACATTTAGAAAGCACAGTGCCGCAAGCACACTGGCCTGGGTGCTCCAGGGATAGCTGAAACTCTCAAAAACTGAGAGAATCTCTTCCCCTGGCTCACCCATAGAGGGGGTGAGACCCCAAACGAAAGACCAGGCAGCAAACAGGTAGCGGTTCACCCCCACAAGCAGCGAAACGAGCCCATTATAAGCAGACAGTAACCAGTAGAGCAGAACAAGACCCTTGAGACATTTTCCACTGAGAACAAACACCAGCGCTAAGAGCACAGAGTGGATATAAGGATTAATCCAGCCCCAGCACGCAAGCAAATTGGTCAGCATTGCAAACGTTTCTTATCAAACAAATGCAAATAAAAACAGAAAAAATTACACCTAACAGATTGCTCTATCACACCTTCTCCTTTTGTCCTTATCTCAGTCTTCTCCAGCCCCATGTTGGGCGCCAAATTTGTGATGGTTTAGCCCCTGCCGGGGTCTGAGACCACGAGGCCGCTGCCCCTCCCCCACAAAGGGAGTGAAATACAAAGCCCCCAGACTGAGATAAGGAAAGGTTTAATACAACAGTGCAACAGCAATGCAGCAAACAACAACAATAACAATAAGAATAACAGTAATAACAATGAACAGAGCAAGGTATATACCAATACAGCAGTGAGAGAACCGGCTGCGCCAACCCACGCGTCCACCGATTCTTCCCGTGCTCTGGCGCCTGGACGTGATGTCAGCATGGCATATGAATAACCCGGCTAGAGCTTCCCCCCCACTGCTGGGGAAACTTAACCCTATCCTGGCTAAACCAGGACAAAACCCTATTGAATCCTTGGCCAATGATCCATTACAGTAACAATCAATATCTCACACATTTCATACAAGTATTATTTAAGTTGAGTTTTTGTAAGCAGCATGTATAATTTTGGAGAATGAGGCTCAGTCCCTCAACAAGCACTTTGTTTTTTCAGGGTGTGGGGTTACAGAAGCCCACCAGCAAGCAGGATGGAGACTACACCTTCAGCCTCTCACATATCCTCCAAGTGCCACTAACCAAAACACTGTTCTGAAGTAGAAGTGGATACACACATGCATCCTGCCTTAGCTGTGTCCACACCCTACTGAAGAAACACAGGCAATGATTATTTTGCGAAATCTCCTTCAGGTTCATCAGGGCTGTCCTGGACTGAGGTTCAGGAGGCGGAACCTCCATCCTCTCTGCACATCCATCAGCAAAAACTTGGATTTTTGGCGGCAGCCAAGGCTGCACAAGTTCAGGGTGTTGAAAGGCACCTGAACAGCAACCATGAGCAGCATGACTCGTGCTTTTGGACACTCTTAAGTTCCTGGAATTATCATTCCTTAATACTTCATTATCCACAAAATGCATATTAAAGTTAACACCCCTCAATATGCTAACAAAGACTAACAAGATCATGCTAATTACATCATCCCATGAAACACCTTACCCCTCCCCATACATGGGATACATAGGTATGTGGGTCGACCTAGGGGACAGACCCAAGGAAAGTGTGTCTAAATCGAGGGGGAGGAAGGGGGGGGGGGCCCAGAGAGTGCAGTGAAACAAAGAAATGGATGCCTCTTGGAACCCTCGCTGGCGGGATCAACGCAGAAACCCAGACCGGTGATCTCTATTCCTCTGTTGCCTCTATCTCCCTCCTTTCCTTTTTCCCCTTTTCCTTCACTACCGTTAAGAAATACATTGCTTACCACAACTCGTTATATACTTAGCCAATTATCGTGTGTTCAGTTAGTACATTGTGGGTAGTTAATAAATAATAAATGTTTGGACTTTGAGACTTGTCTCACCGTTGTCTGCTCCGTTGGGGATTTGCAAATCTGAGTCACTTGTCTCCCTCATCTGAGCGGGACGTGACAGCTGCCCTGCGGCTCTGCCGAGCAGAGACCGCCTCTTCCACTGGCATGCAGGCTCTCGGGGAATTCAAAAGATTCACCCCCCTCGTAACCCACCGCACAGGACCAGACGCACAGTAACATAAACGAAGGGGTTTCTTGCATAGTTTTTTAATAAAATGTTTTGTTCTAAGATATTGCCTTTTGTTCATCATGATTTAACCAAAACCACTACTTTTTGTTTTGAAGTTTGTGCCTGTGAGAAATTAGAGTGGGTGAAGACAATAATGTCACTCTGCTCTTTTGAACTTAGTTCACTATTACATTACAAAATGTTCCCTTAGGATTTTTTCAAGATAAAGCCTGACAGAAGGGAAACATCTCTATACAGTGGAATATCTCAAAGTGCATTTTTAAAACATTTTTCATGCAAGTGTCACATCCTGGAAAAACACATATCTGGGCAGGTTTTCCTCCTTGGTGGAATCCTGCCATATCAAGGCATCAGAGTAGTCATCGTCTAAAAAAGAACTGGACCTTTCCATATATGAGAAGGGTGTTTGTTGTTAGCACTAGAGAGGATAAAATTACAAGGGTTATCAATCCTCATGCTTCAGGATGTAACATAATCACCGGCTGGAGGACGTTGTCAGGAATTCCTCCTTTGTATAGCACTGCATAATTAGGGAGGTATATGAAGTGTTCAGTGTTGGCCACCATGAGCAACCAGATACCAGGCTGCTATCTATGGATCATAGGTCTGTGCTGGGATAACAGTTATGATGTTCCTAAATAACAAAATGAATTCTTCCCTGGGTATGTGGAATGTGCACAGATGCAAAGGAAGCTCTGACCTCCAGGGTTTCTAATTCAAGGAATGTGTACAACAGCAATTGTAGGTGCTAAATCTTATTTTTGTGATCGACTACAGCTCTCTGGATTGAAATGCAGCCATCGTTACCTTTTTGTCAATGTTGCCCATCGAAGCCCAGGGGACAGTCACATTCGTAGCTGTCCTTATTGGGAACACAGGTGTCTCCATTTGCACATGGTGAGCTCACGCAGGTGTGGTCAGCATTTGCTAGGTTGACTCCAAAAGTCAAATTGTGTTTCACATCGATTGTCTGGTCATTCAAGATAATCTATGTGTTAAAAAAAAAAAAAAAAAAGAAAGAAAGAAAGGGAGGAAAATGCATGCTAAAACCTCCTAAATTTTCAGTATTTTGCTGTTAGGCAGAAGACTTCTCTAAAAGACTTCAGAGGAAGGTAACCCTCAAAACTTGACCAAAAACCTATTTCTTGTGATGAGTGTTTTCCAGTCACAGAGGTCCAACTCATTCTGTTGCTCACCCTGACTTGTATGAGATTAATTTCTTTGCTGTTTTGTAACACAGCCTTAGGCATATGCAAAGAAGCTGTGTGGGATTTACCAGTCATGTCTGAACACAGGCACAATGCTTTGTAGCTGAACCATGAACTAGGACTGTAAAATTAGATGAGCACTGCTGAGGAAAAGCATTTCCGAGATCAGGAAACCCTCCAGGAGACGAGTGTTGATAACAGAAATACTAAGCAGAACAGCTTGTTTTTACCTTTTTTATTGTTTTCTAGTATCTTATCTTGCCTGAAAGAAGCTAAAGAATGGATGAAAAACATAATTAATGACTTCACAAAACTGTTTGTATATAAACCGAAGAGAATTGTTAAATGTTGGGATTTTTCCAATGTGTCAGCAACATGTTCTCTAATATAAACCGACATTTGTATAATCTCAGCTGATATCTTGGAATGTGGGTATGGCTTCTGATCTCAGCTACATCAAAATAAGAAGTCCATTTTCACAAACAAATAGATTTTAAGTCCAGAAGTGATAACTGTAACAGTTACTCTGGCTCCTGCATAACTCAAACGATGTACCTTAGGGGGGCCTACTGGGGGAAGGGATTGCATCAAGCATATATACTCTGTTTGAAACAGCATTAAACAAGTTCAACAGCAGAAAAACATCCAGTCCTGTTGTAAAGATGGACCAGTGAAGAATCCACTACCTTTTCAGCTTCTTTATAACTTCTGGCTAGGTTGTTCCAGAGGTTAACAAGCCCCCACTCTTAAAAATGTATATCTTATTTCTGTACTTAAACTATCTTCAGCTTCCAGCCATTGTTTCTCATTGTGCCTTTTTCTGCATCATTTCAGAGACAGCTACTCAAAGAAAGCTCATCCTCATGTAGAAATTAGCAGACCACAGTAAAGTAAATTCTTAACCTTATCTGAGTAAACTAAATAGATTGAGATCTTAGGTCTTTCTGTACATGACATGTTTTCCAGTACTTGGTGATGTTTCTAGCTTTATTTCTATACAATTCTCCAAAATCTTGCTATGTGTGAACATGACAGTCAACTAATAGTCTCCCAGTGCCCAAAAGGCAGATGATACTCTTCTTTGACATCCCATTCAGGCCTCTAAGAAGGCAAATCCACCTTCCTAACTACATCACAGAAGTAAGAGCTCACGTTCAGCATTTCCTAATCCTTATCAATGCCTCTGTACTCTAGGGTACAACCCCTCACTCTGTAAGTGTGACCTATGTTCATTGCTCCAAGGCTCCCTATCTTGTTCTCCAAAATGCACAGTATTTAGTCAAGCCTACCTTTCCAAAGATGTTTGTCTGACTGACCTGTTCCCATCACTACTACACACTCCCCCAGTTTTCTTGTACTTCAGGTTTTCTGCTAGATAGCTGACAAATATACTGAAAAATGTTGAACCAAGTGATGAAACCATTTACACTGAATTGCAATTACCTTTCTGTCCTTGACCAATTATTAAGCGATGCACTACTAGGATTTTTATTTATTATTAAATTTGATGCGATAATTTACTCATTTTAATCTTTGAGGACTCAGGGACATCCTTTCAACTTTACACAAAGTATGCCTAATCTAGGGAAACCAAATGTTAGTTCAGTTGGAACTTTCTTTTGAGTACTTATTAGGGTTATTTTATGAATTTACAGATTTATTTTCCAGAAAAGAATTGCACCAATGCACAGCTGACTCTACCAGAACATCATCCCTAAAGTCTGTGAACAATGAAAAAGATCTTCTCCATTCTTGTGCCCCATATAAAAGCATAAGAGGGGAAAGCAGTGAGGTGAGCAACTGATGTGTGGTATAAGAATATACTAGCTGGACTTAGATCCACTTTAATTTGCACCTTCTTTTTTGCTCATTACTGTATTGGTTACATCACACATTTAGCTGCCTTGTGCATATATTGAAGTATTTGAGCATTTCTTCTGTTCATTTATTTATATGTGTCCTGGTTTAGCCAGGATAGGGTTAAGTTTCACCAGCAGTGGGGGGGGAAGCTCTAGATTATTCAGATCTAGGTTATTCAGATCCCATGCTGACATCACATCCTGGCACGGGAGCACAGGGCGCATGGTTTTGTACATCTGGTCCTCTCACTGCTCTATTGGTAGAGATTTTGCTCTGTTCATTGCTATCACTATTATTGTTATTGTTGTTGTTTGTTGTGTTGCTGTTGCACTGTTGTATTAAACCTTTCCTTATCTCAGTTTTGGGGCTTTATATTTCACTCCCTTTGTGGGGGAGGGGCAGCGGCCACGTGGTCTCAGACCCCGGCAGGGGCTAAACCATTACAACATGTGATGCTAAAGGGCACACTGAGGACTCTATCTTGACACAGCTTTATGCATCATTCTGAATTTGATCCCTTATGGCTTTTGCTTACTTATTAGTAGAGTATGGAAATTAATAGGGAGAATTGCAGTAGTAATACTTATTGTCTATTAAAGTTAGAATGACTTTTCACTGTGAAATACATGTTTAAGCACTTTGTGGTGGGCTTCTGAGGTGAAACCTTGGATTATTTTGAATATTGCCAGTGCTATAAGGGCAGGTTTTCACCTAAAGTGTCCACTGGACAGGATATATGAAGAGATGAAAATAAATTCCTCCAGTGTGTTATTCTGGGCATATAACTTCTGGATGCTCCCACTGAAGGGCCTGAGGATCCCAGAATTCTTCTTCACCGCGTCTGTAAGGAACTGAAGGAATTAATGCCTCAAACATTCATCGACACAGAAAACCTCAAGGACAAATTGTGGCCTTTGTGGTTAGTCTAAGGAATGAATTATCTGCCTAGGGAAGCACAGGGTGTATCGAAGGGTGCACGGCTCCGCTCCCTTGCAGTTGTATAGCCAAATTCCTTAGATAAGCCTCGAAGGGAGGAGACATAGACTGAGTAAAATCATATGTTCGGGTTAAGGCCTAAACCTTAATTTATGACTATAGCCTCGAAGAAGAGCTAAAAGAGTTAAGCAACTGACACCAGATGGAGCTATAATTGCCTAAGAAACAAAAACTGAGGAGAAGGTAAAGGTTGTAGGGGGAGATCACAACCACAGACTCAATTGGACAAAAGGGTTAATGTACCCCATTCCCCCCCAATGCATGCACAGAACCCATGCTCCACCTTTTCCCTGTCTCTCATGGAAATGAGTTCGTGGAATACCTGCCTCTCTTTGTCTAGTATGCTAATCAGCTGATAAGATGAATTTAAAAGGCACAGAAAACTTTGCTGTGGGTGCACCCAAGATTACTGGATCTGAGACAACACTGGATCCAGGGTGGTGACTGGATTTCTTTACTCTCTTGTCACCAAAACGGGATAAAAGAATTTATCGACACCAATGTGATGTAGATAAGCAGACACTCCTTTATTAATGGCCAGGTGCGCAGGGGAGTCGTCTCACCAACAACGCACACCTGTGTCGTGTAACATGCTGATTATATAGGATACAGTAATACATATTAATCAAGTTCTCATACATAAACATGCTAATTCCTGTAACTCATTTTCATATTCCCACCTCTTTCTGGTCACGCGCACTCGAGTCCTGAAATGAGTTGGGGGGCTGCTTTTGCGACCACCACAGACTACTGACTCAAAAGAAAGACCCCCCAATGTCCTTGACTCAAGTACTTTGGCTCACATTGCAATTTTAACATGCTTCGAGGCCCTTTTACAATACAGCTTTTAAAACACCTGGTCTACAGGGCAATAAATCATGCTTACCAAACAGTCTAACAATGGTACCTCGTCCAGCAGCGTAACTGGTTGTACGGTTACTTTAAACTAAATACAACTTATTTATACAATGACTACTTAAAACATTACACCACTATCTTTTATAAAAAACGATATTTCTGTGAGATTCTATTTAATTGTTTAGTCCTAATCATTCCTTATCAAAGTCACCAAAAATCATCAACTCAAATTAATAACAAATCAGTAGCAATCAGTAACACTCTCCTTTTTTTTTCTTTCCTTTCCTTTCTTTTCTTTCTTATAGATTTCTAAGAGACCACATTGCTTATTATCCTTTTCCAAGTTTAAGTTGTTTCTACCACAAGTAAAACATTTTAACCAGTCGTTTGGTGTCATTTTACCTTAATTTAACCCGAGGGGATGACAGAACTTTTACAACACACTGGGCTCCCAGTCTGGGTCATGACAGCATCATAACTAGGGATTCCACCAATAATTATTACAGTGTTGCACTAAATCTGTGTGAACGACCCCTGCAAGAAACACAGGAATAATATTTTATTAGAGAAGCTGGAATCATGCGTATATCATCAGATTATCTTACATTAGATGTTATAGCTTACTTTAATGCCTCGTTACTTCTCTTAATTGCATTTCCTTGTACAATTCTCTCAAGAAAGCCACCATAGGACACTGTCTACTGACTGCTTTATTGTAATCAAAGCTAGCTGAGAAATCTGAAAAGCTAATCCATAGCAAGATATGGGGCTAAATGAAAGAAATATGGGTTTGTATTAGTTACCAGAAGCAGTTGCTCAGGATACCTGATGGGACTAGTCAGGGTCCTGGAGTGAAATGGAAGATATTTAACAGCTAAGGACAGGATAACTGTGTACTTCCAGTCCTGCAGAAGCTCCTGTGATTTCTTTGTTGGCAGCTCCCAGACAACCTCCTTCTGCAGCTGTGGGCCTTCATCTTGACCCATCTATCTAAAGAAGTCTCAACTGATCGGTTTGAATGTTTCCCACTCAATCTCTTTCTTGACAGACAACTGGAATTTCAATTGATCTACATTTTCCAAGAAAAGTTTAAGCTTTAAATAGTTTCCCAGTTTGCAGAAAAAAATGCAGATTCTTCTGCTAACAGAATCTGGAATCTGGTTTTCTGGCCAGACTTTCCATTAGGAAAGAATAAAAGACATTTTCTAAGCAGTTCTAGCCTCAGGTTCTTGGGATAAAAAAGTACTTCTGAGTATGCATTTGAGTGCTTAGAATGAATACCCTGCTCGGATTCTTGCAAGCAAAATTTCACCTTATTGAAAACTTGACTCACTATGACCTCTTAGGGAAGAATACAATGCAAGTCATCAACTCTTAGTATTCCAGCCCTTACTCTGTCCCGAGAATTACTTTTGTAAGGAGAAGACAAAGAAACAATTCTATTTTGGCCTACCTTTCCAGTACAATATTCAGAGAGAGGTAAAAACAAGACTTTGTGCACATATTTTTCAATTTCATCCTTCTCCAGATGATGCATTTCATAGTGCATATGTTGTTCAGTGGACTTAGCCACAACCACAGAGTACCAAGAAAAGAACCTCAATAACATATATGAACTGAACACAAAAATGTGAGTCCAGTTGCACGTCAAGAGCAGGTAAGCTTGTATTTCAGCTGCCTTTACAGAAACCCTGTCCTCAGAGAGAAGACTTAATGTGCAAATTTACAATTTTGGGTTTAAGAAATGTCACTCTAATGTGTATACTTCTTTGAGCTCTTAAGAGCTTTGAGAGCAGCCTGTGTAGTTTACCATGCAATCATTTTATAATCTAGCAGCCGTATTCATGACAACTCATACCATATGCTCACCTCTGCCATCCCTTCCACTGGCTTTTGTTTGTCCACTTGTAGGATACCATCCTTTGCTGTGTGAGACACTTGCAACTCATGTCATTGACCCAGACAGGTTCTTCACTCCTGTTTTAAGGGGAAGAAAACTTTTAAGTATTTTACACTTTTACCTTTCTGATATTTTCAAATATTGCTGTCATGTTAAAAAGTCAAGTCCTCCAGGATGATTTTCTAAATAAAAAATAAAAAAAATAAAAATAATAAATAACTTTGTTTCTTTCCTTATAATGTAAAAATTTCTGAGCTCTATCAGCAAAGGAAAGTAAGACCATGTTCCTATAGCAAATAGCAAGCACTATACTTTTATTTATAAATGAAACATTTCTATAATCAGCATACATTTCATCTACCTCTGAACTAATTTTTCTGCTCAATCATTTCTAATCCATGAAGACAATTTTTTTTGTCTCATCTATACATCCTCATTTCACAATGACATAAACCTGGAGATAAAGCTTCCCACTTAATGGTCCCTCTAGTCCCACATTCTCCATCCTCTTTTAAAACAGAACTACTTTGTGTTGGCTTATCAGCTCTATTTATACAGCCTATTACAGTGACATCTACACACACACATGTGTGTGCATGCAGCCCAGCTGCTGTACATTAAGGGGAGATAACTAAAATACGATCCTAATGATGTGATGAGATCCTGGATAGGAACAATAAACCCCACTTGTGTAAAGCATTCACCAGTCTCAAAGGAAGCATTTAAAAACTGCTCTTACAATCTTTATTAGTTCAGCACTAATATGAATAGCAGCCTGTATAAGGGGCAAAACTACATTCCCCTTTACAAGTTCTGCAGAACTTTGTATATTATTTTCAAATGTCATTTTACTACACTGGTTAAAACATTTTACATCTAATTGAT
This sequence comes from Bubo scandiacus, assembly GCA_017315185.1. Classification (NCBI taxonomy): domain Eukaryota; kingdom Metazoa; phylum Chordata; class Aves; order Strigiformes; family Strigidae; genus Bubo; species Bubo scandiacus. The sequence continues at coordinate 88,355 of MU210279.1, read as the reverse complement.
TTCTTACAGCCTTTCCTCCAGGAGTGATGAAAACTTGTGTTTGATTCTCTGGTCAATCTGGAAAAATCAGAAACCATGGTATTTGGGACACCTAAAGACTTTCTAGCTTTCAATGAAAAAATACAAAATTCTTTTAGGTGAAATAATGTTTTGTATTTTCAGGCTACTTACATTTTAAAATGAACAAAGATACATTTCAAACTGAAATAATTGAAAAAAATGAGATTTGAAATAGTGATTCAATAGTGATTCAAATGCTGATTTAAAAAGGTATATCATTTTGAAATTGTGAAAATACCAATTTGATTTTTTTCTTTTTTTCTGAACAATCAACATGAGCTTAGATATATTTTTATTGTATCTATTTTGCTCCTCCAAGTTTTCTCAAAGTCCTTTTTTATATATTCGCACAATATTGGCAGTATTACTTTGACACTTGATTCAGACAACCTCCATAAAAAAATATCACTGAGCAATAGTGCAAGTTGCACAAGTTATCTAGAAAAAGGGGCTGAGTGCTCGCACGAGGAGGTGGATTGACTTGTGTGGTCCACGAGGCAGTGACTGAGGACAGCAGCTGAGCTTGGGTTAATTACATCAGAATATCATCAATGGGAAAGTTCAATACAACCTTCAGAGTTACATGGTTAGTGCCTGAGATGAGCAGATAACCACCCTGCCTGAAGCTTGAGTGTATGCTTGGGCCTGGATAAAGTCATTAACAGAATAATGTGGGGTAGGAGGGTGGTAATAGATGGCAGTCAGCTGGAGATGGTGACACTACATAATGGTGATAATCAATTGGATGTAAGAGGAATCAGGATTCGTGAGTTTTGAATTACATATATGGGCTCAAAAGGATTGCACTGTGTACCAGCATTGTGCCTCCTAGAACATTACCTTGCTAAAAAAGACTGAAGTGATGAAACCACTGTGAAAACTGATGCTGTGCAGGCAACCAGAAGCTTGGCGTTTCCTCATCTGAGAGCCTGGCCTTGCAATCTGCATAATATTCATTGAACACAAGTATTTGTAAGTCACTGTTTAACAACATCTTTGGGGTTTTGGGCTATTCTGAAAACTTTCAATGAAGCTTGCCAGTCTTATGAGTCTCCCTCATTACCCAGCTATCACACCACACTCTTTTTACTTAATGCATGTGACCCAACTGCTAGTTGGCTTTCTGCTCTCTCTTGTGCTTTCCACTGCCAGGCACATGCTTGTGGCTCTTGCCACAATTTACAAGCCACATACATCTTGGTTAAACATTAGTCCAAGGGGTTTTGCAGCACTACAATATTCTTGGGGGAAAAAAATTATGTCTACTTAATGTCTTATGGTTGCTAGCAATAGGAATTAGCTGGTTGTAATCAGAAAAAGATTGAAGGCTGTTGTAAGAAGGGCCATTTTGGGGCGGAGCACAGGTCTCTGACATTAGCTATTTCTGCCACTTTTCAGCAAGAGAAAAGAACAGGGCAAGTATGGAGTGATTCTTCCCTTGATATATCGTCCTGGCTTCTGGCAACTTGTCATTTAGCAATTTCCTGAGTCAGAGACTGCATCCATACAATTGTATTTGCTCTCTGTGGGAATATAACAGAAGATTGGTGAGGAGGATTGTAAACATGTTCAAATTATTTGCAGCTTGGGTGTTGAGGAACACATATATCACACTAATTGTTTTTTAGCTTTGTGTGCTTGATGGGTAGAATGTCTGCGCTTACATAACACAGGCCTGTGAGAAACTCAGAGGCACCTTATCAAACATCCTTGAGATTCCTGCCCTGCGGTGGGAAATATCAAAGCACAGTGGAAAGGTATGCCTGTGAAAATCCCTGATACACACAGGCAAAAGCAGCAGGATTGAGATCTTTTCTTTCTCCTCCTCTTTCTGGCAAGGACTGAGCTCTGTAGTGCCTGCATCCCTGCTTGAGTGCCTCTGCCCGGGTGTTGCTGTGGAGATCCCCCAGGTTGAGAGGTAATGAGAATAAATTTACTCTTTGCATTCATCTGTGGTTTTGTGGTTGTTCCTGCATCCTGCCTGTGTCGGCTCACACACTCTCCTTCAATGGATCTTTCTTCAAATTTGTCTACTGTGTTTTTTTGAACCTATTTATAATTATGGCATCTGTAACATGATGTGACAATTAGTTTGCACAACTTATTTATATGCGGTCTGGTAAAAAAAAGCGAAGTCTTATTTTCTTTGTTTGATATTTTTTAGTTTGCAGTTTTACTGGGCTTATTCTAATTCTTCCATAATGAAAAGATAGAGAATAACCACTCCTTATTCATTTCCATGTCATTCACAATTTAAAAACCTTTATTATACTTTCACCAAATTCTTTCTCTTCCAAGTTGAAGGATCCTGCTGTATTTGCAGAAGTTGTTTCTTTCCATCCCCTGGATATCAACACTATTCTTATTTTTTAATTTTGCTAATTTCTTCTGAAATGAAGCGGCCAGAATGGCAGCAAGTTTTCAAGACAGGGTGCATTGTGGATTTTGGCAGAGGTATTGTTCTTTATTCTATTCATAATAATTCTCTGCATTGTACTTGCATTTCTGTATTTGTCTCTAAGCAGTTAGCTGTTCCTTTCACAGAACTATCCATGATGACTCCAGGATCTTTCTCTATCTGACAACACTAACTGTATTGCCACAGCTGTGCATTGTTAGAGTTGTGCATTATTTTGCATTTGCTCCCTTGAAATTTCATCTCTCACTTTGTCATCTCAATGTGTTTGTTTGCTTAGGTGCTCATTCAGTGGAAAAACATTATATTTCTCCTAATCACAGTATAGCCAAAATTCATGATGTCCATCCACAGGAAAGATGGTATGCAAGGAAACATATGTTATTGAAGTGCTAAGGCTTGGACAACAGGCCCAAGCCAGAGTTGACTTATAGATGAATCCTGTATATTTTAGAACTGATAACCATCGTGCTAGTAGGTATTGTACTAAGTTATAACAACCAACTTATGCTGATGTAAAAAGTGCTAAAGCATTGAAATACTGCAGCCTGAACAACAGGCCCCAAGCTGAAGCTGCTAACTTAGTATGTAATCATTAATAAAGTATGTAAGCTCACTAGTGAAAGATGCAGCTTAGAATATAATCAGTAGTGAGGATGAAATGCTGAGAGAATGTATCCAACTTCCCTTGTTTAGCCTTGCTCAAGGCTGAGAACCCAAGTATTTGGCCTTGTTAGAAACTCCCTTGGTCTCCCCGCCCGAGCCCTGACCAGGCTTTGGGTGGAATCCAACAGGAGAATGAAACCAGAAATTTCCCACTCAAAACAAAGGTGCCAGCTATTCTGGCTTGCTGATTTTTGGGTATATAAGGCTGGACCCTCTCACAGTGACTTTGGAAGCCTCAGCTACGGGTGGACGCACCGCGTAGGATTTCCCACTTGCCGGGACAGGCTCTCCAAATCCTCGCTGTAACCGGGGCTGCCCAGCGTCTGCGGGTCTGGATGATGGTAACGTATGCAAGGGGTGATGTATCTTTCTTAATCACTGTTCTCTCTCTCAGGTAGTAATGATTTGATGCATTACCCTGTATTTTCCTGTTTGTTGCTTTAGGTGCACTGTTCTGCCTTTTCTTACTGCATGTTCTCTGTATTACTCTGTTACATTATTTGGTTATCACCAGTAAAATACACCTACTCTTTTCACTCTGGTGTCTGAGTTTAATTGGTATCCTTAATCAGCAAAACATAAATTGGTGTCAGACGTGGGATCCAACAAAAAATGCCATTATTTAAATTCAAAGGTAATTTGTCAAGTCCACCAGATACTCCCGGTTGGGAAAATCCTCCCTGTAGTTTGCGGGCCCAGGAGTGGGCTCAGGTCGGAGGACCGTGCGAACAATGGGAGAGCTGGCTGAAAGAAGCCGAACCATCAGATGTTCTAAATTGTATGAAAAGGATACCTATTGGAAAAGGAAAAGAGACTACAAATTCAAGTAAACGAGGATGGATTTTGTTAACTGCATCTAGAAAACAGCACCAGAGTAAAGAGAGGCTGTTGTTGGAGCGCTCCCAGATGGAGCGACAGATGTGTGATTTAGAGTCAAATAGTGATGTTGCAATGCCAGAATAAGTTGCTTGCTGATAAGCTGGATACTTATCAGACAGTGGCAGAGAAAGCCACAGTGCGAGTAGCACAATATAAGTATAGGAAAAGGAGAGGGCTGGATTCATTGTGTACTTTGACCATTGGCACCGATATTGACTCTGAGACTTGGAACTTGTATATTGTACGTATGGTGTTAAATTTGGATTTGTCGTTTGTCATAATTGTCCTAGTGGTACTTGTGGTTATAAGTGTAATTGTGTTGTTTGTGTAAATGGTGTAAGGGAGCTCCTTGTGTGGTAATATCAGACCGATGTGTTTAATCTAAGAGTGTGTGTGAGTGTATGAGATGCGGTACTACTGTAAAAATGTTATCATGAATCTTTTGATTACTGAGATAGGAAATCCCCTTTGTGATGCAATAGAAAAATACAGCAGCAGAGTGACCTTGGGGAGTGGGACGCCCGAGGGAGTGCAGGGAATCGAGATACTCGAGACAGCCCTAAAGACAGTGAAAGTAGGATTTCTCCTAAGGAAATGTTTATGGCTTTGCTAAAAGATGGCATGTCTCGTTGAAAATTTGGAAGTGTTCCAACTAACGAGCTGTGGCGAATATATACACAGAGAGGGCTGAATAAACCTAGCAAGAGAGTGCAGAGTTCTAAAACTAAGAATCCAGGGACAACTCAGCCTATGGCACCCCTTCTCGAACCTCAATGGGACCCTCCATCTATCCACGGAGGGCCCCCTCCCCACCCCCCCACCCCACCCCCCCGTAGAGTGGATCATCGGTTCTGGGGGTGAAAGACAATTAGACACCATTTTCTGACTTGTACCCTTTCCACGAGGCAAGGGAAGTGAATCAATATTATGATCAGTACAAATGAATTAATGGCCAAGCTCCAGGGCAGTGGTTGCAGAAGGACCGACGACCCCATGTGGAGCTTAAATTTTTTTTTTTTTTTTTTTTTTTAGAAGAAGCAGTCCCTGCAAACTGTAAATACACTGATTGATACTGGAGCGGAGGCCTCCTTAATATATTGGAATCCCAGGAAATTTAAAGGACAACTTGTAGTTATTACAGGTTTAGGAGGAAAATAAATTAAAGCTGTACAAACACAAATAGAAATGAAAATAAGAAACCTCCCAAAGTGATTATATTCAGTCATGATTGTCCCCATTCCTGGATATATAAAAGGTATAGACACTCTAAAAAGACTAACTTTAAATCTTTCTGATGGTCGGTATCAATCTGGAGTTAAACCCTGTATTAGTGCCAGACCTGTTACCGTCAGTAAAGTAAAAATGCCTCCTGAGCAGATCCCGGCTGCAACTAAGTTAGTCATAATGAAGTGGTATAGAATTCCGGGAGGACATGAAGAGATATCACAGACAATTAGAGATTTATTAGATGTAGGAGCTTTAAAACCGACCATAACAGTGTGGAACAATCCGATATGGCCTGTCAGGAAGAGTGATGGATCCTGGAGAATGACGGTGGATTTTAGAGAACTAAACAAACATACTGCACTGCTTGCAGCAGCTGTGCCAGACACTGTCACTTTAATAGAAAAAGTTCAGAAACATCCAGGAACTGGGTACGCTGTAATAGATTTGGCTAATGCATTTTTTACCATCCCGATTGCAGAAGAGCATTGGGATCCATTTACCTTCACATGGCAGGGCCGGCAATACACTTTCACTAGATTACCCCAAGGGAGGTTGCACAGCCCCACTATCTGTCATAGAATTGTAGCTGAACACTTAGATGAAATACAGCTGCCTCCTCACACACAATTAAGTCACTATATAGATGATGTTTTGATCCAAGGAAATGATGAAGAGGAGGTACAAAAAGTACTTGAATTAGTGGTAAATCGCATGAAACAGAAGGGTTGGGAAATTAACCCTGAAAAAATCCAGGGACCTTCTCAGACGGTGAAGTTTCTAGGAATCCAGTGGCACTGTGGGCATTGAGAAATACTGCCTAAAGCTCGACAAAAATTTTTTTTTTTTTAGATTTTGCTGTACTGCAAGAAAAAAAAAAAGAAGCTCAAAGATTTATTGGGCTATTCGGCTTCTGGAGGCAACATATTCCCCATTTGGGATAAATTTTAACCCCTTTGTGACAAGGAAAAAATATGAATTTGAATGGGGAAATGAACAGCAAGCTGCTTTTGAATTAGCTAAAGAAACCATTCAAAAGGCTTTAGATTTATGGCCTCTGCAGAAAGGAGAAGCGGAGCTAAATGTGTCAGTAAATGGATGCCCAAAGATCACCGCATTCTGTCCAAAGGCTCCAACAATCATGCCAGACCCACATGGCCCTGACCACCCCAGAAATCCATCTCCTTTGCCAGGACAACCTGTCTTACTCGAACTCCCCACGGTGGGAGCAGTACCATTGGTATTGGATACCCCAATAAACAAGTACACGTGGAAAGCCAAAGATGCTCATGGAAAGGAGCACAAAATTAATACAAGGTGGATTATCCCATCTTTCTAATTATAACCCACTTCCGGTTCTCAAAATGAACCGAGAAGCTTTTCTTTCCTTTTTCTTGCAGGTAAAACCCCCGGAGACAGATATCCTGAACCATGATGGGGGATCCTTATGTGAATTTAAATTTTTGAATAGTGTTGGTGTTCATTGTCTTATTAATGTTTTTAAGATGTATTGTCTATCATGGCAAAATTGCTTTGGGTGACCGTTCTCCTCTCGGTTCTGGGCAAAGCTCCGGCTTCCTAAGTGTTAACCAAGAATGGGAGGAAAGTGAATTTGTGGGTTTAGGTCATTCTGTTGCCAGTATTATGAGCAAACAATAGACACCAAATCAGGGGAAGGTCCCTTTGCTAATGGGGCCTGGGCTTTAAAAGGTCATTGCTGGGCCCATGAAGGCGAGATGGAGGTAGCAAGGCCTAAAGCACACATGCACTCTGGGCTGGGGGCATGGAAATCCATTTTCCTGCTGCGTAGTCAGACCCCCAACTCCAGCAAGCCAGACCACCATCTTCAGCTCCACAATTGACAACAACAACCAGGATTTATCCCCTTTTGATACCTAATTTTGTGGAGGTTGCTCTGTTAGCTCTTGCTATATTTTCTCTTGTGGTATGTAAGTGTTCATCTTGTCAGTGTCCATGTAAACTGTCTTGTAATTGTGCTTATTCATGCAGACAACCACCTTCTTCCCCCAATCCCCAAGGACCGGGAGCACATCCTTAGTCCCAGCCTCAGACACATTTTGGTTAAATATGTTTAGTTAAAATATTATTAATTGACACGGTTGTTGTTACTGTTACCTTTCTTATATGTTTGGTTAAAATGTTGTTAACCATTGTTAGTGTTAATATTGGTTTATTTGTTATTTGTAGTGTTATTACTAATTTACCTTTGTTTGAATCTGGGATAGAAGTTTCTAGGCCCAGATGATGCATGTGCTTTGGGATAAGGGGGCATGGAAACCGATTTCCCAGCTGCGTATGCTGACCCCAACTTCGGCAAACCAGGGCAACAGACCGCGTGGACTGCCAGGGCCACAAACACTCAGTGGTACATTGCCAGAACCGCGGAAAAATAATGGATCACATGTTAGTGGTGATTCCAATTTACTATATAGCCTTAACTTTGTTAGCTATTATCTTAATTGCTCTTCTAATACTTATTTCTTGTCCTTATAAATGTTCACCATGTAAACTTTCGTTGTGTTCTTCTACTGATTCCTCCCAGCCTTAAAATTGGTTTGTAGAATGTTTTGGTTTTGTAGAGTTAATTTTGACCATGTCATATTTGTTAGAGATGTTGTTAGCTATATGCTTGTTAACCGAAGATATTCGTATTTGGTAAAGATATTGTTAGTTACATGTTTATTAACGGAAAATTTGTATCTCCATTAAAAATGTTATTAGTTATATGTTAGACAAAAATGTTATTAGTTACCATGTTGGGTGCTATTTCTATCCTTTCTCTCTCTCTTTATATCTCTATCCTTCGTGCCACCACGAGGACAGCGATGTCGAGCCACGGGATGGTGTAAAAGACTGTGTTAGACTGTGCTTGTCTCGACATTGCTGCTGCACCACTACCACTACCTGGCCTCAACATCCTGTCACCACGGAGGAGTACGCTCTGAAGGAGATGAACTGTCCCCGAAGAAACCACCATATCTGCCTGAAGCCAGAACAACGACATCCTTGGCAGTGCCTGCCAAGCTGCGCTTGCGCGGGAGTCAAGTGGAGACCACCGTGAACACATGGGCATGTGCACATGGAAGAACACAGGGTGGCACATATGACAATGAGTTCTGTGGAAATGGGCGGACTCTCTGGAGAAATTGTGAGGACTGGGGCAATAAAAGGACCGCGTACTCCTCTCTCGGGTCTCGGAGCTGGGATTTCGGGATTTCAACATCACCTCTCTCTCGGTGGAGCCAACAGGACGTCGCTGGATTCGTGGTACACAGCATGGGTAACAAACAGGAGGAGCTTGAAGCTGTGATGAAACAGGAAAATTATGATGTTGTGGCTATTACAGAAACATGGTGGGATGCTTCCCATGACTGGAGCGCGCCAGTTGATGGCTACAAGCTCTTTAGAAGGGACAGACAAGGAAGGAGAGGCGGTGGGGTAGCACTGTATGTTAGGGACTGCTATGATTGCTTTGAGTACAAGTGCAGTGAAGAAAGGGTGGAGTGTCTTTGTGTTAGAATCAGTGGGAAGGCCAACAGGGCAGATGTTGTAGTAGGAGTCTACTATAGGCCACCCACCCAGGACAGAGAGGTAGATGAAATATTCTATAGGCACTTGGGTGAAATCTCACGATCGCTTGCCCTTGTTCTTGTGGGGGACTTCAACTTCCCAGACATCTGCTGGAAATACAACACAGCAGAGCGGGACCAGTCCCGAAGATTCCTGGAATGTGTGGGGGACAACTTCCTAACACAGCTGGTGAGAGAACCAACCAGAGAAGGTGCCCTGCTGGACCTCCTCCTTGTGAGCAGAGAAGGACTGGTGGATGATGTGGTGGTTGGAGGACGACTAGGGCACAGCGATCATGAAATAATAGAGTTCTCTATTCTTAGAGAGTCCAGGAAAGGGCTAAGCAGGACTGACATCCTGGACTTCCAAAGGGCTGACTTTGACTTGTTTAGGCACCAGCTTGACAGGATCCCTTGGGAGAAGGTCCTGAAGGGTATAGGGGTCCAGGAAGGCTGGGCACTCTTTAAGAAGGAAGTGTTTATGGCTCAGGAGCAGGCAGTCCCCAGGTGCTCTAAGAGGAGCAGACGGCAGAGAAGACCACCCTGGCTGAACAGGGAGCTTTTGGCTGCAACTCAAGGAGAAAAGGAGAGTTTACAGCCTTTGGAGGAAGGGACTAGCCACTCACAATGATTACAAAGAGGCTGTGAGGCTATGCAGGGCAGAAATCAGGAGGTCCAAAGCCCAGCTGGAAATTAATCTGGCTTCATCAATCAAAGATAACAAGAAATGTTTCTATAAGTATGTCAATAGCAAAAGAAAGACCAGGGAGAGTCTCCATCCCCTGCTAGATGCTGAAGGAAACTTGGTAGCAAGTGATGAGGGGAAGGCTGAGGTACTTAATGCCTTCTTTGCCTCAGTCTTTAATAACAAGACCAGTTGTATTGAGGGAATCCAGCCCCCTCAGCCAGATGATAGAGACTGGGAGAACGACCCCCCCGCAATCCAGGAGACAGTCAGTGACCTGCTACATCACATAGACACCCACAAGTCTATGGGACCAGATGGGATACACCCGAGGGTGCTGAAGGAGTTGGCTGGGGTGCTCGCCAAGCCGCTTTCCATCATTTACCAGCAGTCCTGGATGACCGGGGAGGTCCCGAAAGATTGGAAATTGGCCAATGTGACGCCCATCTATAAGAAGGGTCGGAAGGATGATCCAGGAAATTACAGGCCTGTCAGCTTGACATCGGTGCCCGGGAAGCTGATGGAGCAGCTCATCCAGTGTACAATCACACAACACCTGCGGGACAACCAGATGATCAGGCCCAGTCAGCATGGGTTTATGAAAGGCAGGTCCTGTTTGACAAACCTGATCTCCTTCTACGACAGGGTGACCTGCTTATTGGATGAGGGAAAGGCTGTGGATGTTGTTTACCTTGACTTTAGCAAGGCCTTTGACACCGTTTCCCACAGCATTCTCCTGGCAAAACTGGCTGCTCGAGGCTTGGATGATCGCACGCTTCGCTAGGTAAAAAACTGGCTGGATGGCCGGGCCCAAAGAGTTGTGGTGAACGGAGTTAAATCCAGTTGGCGGCCGGTCACGAGTGGTGTCCCCCAGGGCTCGGTTTTGGGGCCACTCCTGTTTAACATCTTTATTGATGATCTAGACGAGGGGATCGAGTGCACCCTCAGTAAATTTGCAGACGACACCAAGTTGGGTGGGAGTGTTGATCTGCTCGAGGGTAGGGAGGCTCTGCAGAGAGACCTGGACAGGCTGGAGCGATGGGCTAAGGCCAACTGCATGAGCTTCAACAAGGCCAAATGCCGGGTGCTGCACTTGGGCCACAACAACCCCCAGCAGCGCTACAGGCTTGGGGAGGAGTGGCTGGAGAGCTGCCAGTCAGAGAGGGACCTGGGGGTGTTGATTGACAGCCGGCTGAACATGAGCCAGCAGTGTGCCCAGGTGGCCAAAAAGGCCAATGGTATCCTGGCCTGTATTAGAAATAGCATGACCAGCAGGGACAGGGAAGTGATCTTACCCCTGTACTCGGCACTGGTGAGGCCGCACCTTGATTACTGTGTTCAGTTTTGGGCCCCTCACTACAAAAAGGACATTGAATTACTCGAGTGTGTCCAGAGAAGGGCAACGAAGCTGGTGAAGGGTCTGGAGCACAGGTTGTACGAGGAGCGGCTGAAGGAACTGGGGTTGTTTAGTCTGGAGAAGAGGAGGCTGAGGGGAGACCTCATCGCCCTCTACAACTCCCTGAAAGGAGGTTGCAGAGAGCTGGGGATGAGTCTCCTTAACCAAGTAGCAAGCGATAGGACAAGAGGGAATGGCCTCAAGTTGCGCCAGGGAAGGTTTAGACTAGATGTCAGGAAGTATTTCTTTACAGAACGGCTTATTAGGCAGTGGAATGGGCTGCCCAGGGAGGTGGTGGAGTCCCCGTCCCTGGAGGTGTTTAAGAGCAGGGTCGACATAGCGCTGAGGGATATGGTGTAGATGGGAACTGGCAGTGTTAGGTTAACGGTTGGACTAGATGATCTTCAAGGTCCTTTCCAACCTGGTTGATTCTGTGATTCTGTGGTGCTGGTAACTGAACTTGCTGCATCTCTTCCGTTTGCTCGCTTAGGTATTCTGACTTTTTCTTATTCCCTCTATCCTATCGCTATTATTGCTTGTTACGGGAAATAGAGCTTACAAGGTTGTATGGCATCTAACCTCATTTGTGTCTTAAGTTCACTCCTAGGATCATTTAAGAACCCTCCCCGATATTGGATCGGGACATGCCTGATGAGACATCATCAACTGATGAACAAAAACTAAGGTCACTAACCATTGAATTGTTTTCAGAGCCATGATTCACCTATAGGTCAAAGGACTGATTGAAGTGCTAAGGCTTGGACAACAGGCCCAAGCCAGAGTTGACCTATAGATGAATCCTGTATATTTTAGAACTGATAACCATTGTGCTAGTAGGTATTGTACTAAGTTATAACAACCCACTTATGCTGATGTAAAAAGTGCTAAAGTGTTGAAGTACTGAAGCCTGAACAACAGGCCCCAAGCTGAAGCTGCTAACTTAGCATGTAGACATTAATAAAGTATGTAAGCTCACTAGTGAAAGATGCAGCTTAGATAGAATATAATCAGTAGTGAGAATGAAATGCTGAGAGAATGTATCCAACTTCCCTTGTTTAAGCTTGTTCAAGGCTGAGAACCCACGTATTTGGCCTTGTTAGAAACTCCCTTGTATTCCCCCCTGAGCCCTGGCCAGGATTTGGGTGGAATCCAACAGGAGAATGAAACCAGAAATTTTCTGCTCAAAACAAAGTTGCCAGCTATTCTGGCTTGCTGATCTCTGGTATATAAGGCTGGGCCCGCTCACAGCGACTTCGGATGCCTCACCTATGGGTGGACGCACCGCGTAGGACTACCACTTGCCGGGACAGGCTCTCTAAATCCTCGCTGCAACCGGGGCTCCCCAGCATCTGAGGATCTGGATGATGGTAACGTATGCAAGTGGTGATGTATCTTAATCACTGTTCTCTCTCAGGTAGTAATGATTTGATGCATTACCCTGTATTTCCCTTTTTGTTGCTTTAGGTGCATTATTCTGCCCTTTCTTTCTGCATATTTTCTGTATTACTCTGTTACATTATTTAGTTATTACTAGTAAAATATGCCTACTCTTTTCACTCTGGTGTCCGAGTGTAATTGGTATCCTTAATCAGTGTACTGGGTCTGGCTGAGCCGGAACTGGTTTTCCCCTGTAGCAGCCCTCATGGTGCTGTGTTTTATGTTGGGAGCTGGCAGGGTGTTGATAGCACACTGGTGTTGTGGCTACTGCTGAGTAGTGCTTACACAGCACCAAGGCTCTTTCCGACATTTCCCCCCCCCCCCACAGTGGGATGGGGGGGGCAAGATCTTGGGAGGGGACACAACCAGGACAGCTGACCCGAACTGACCAAAGGGATATTCCAGACCATATGACGTCTGCTCAGTATAAAGCTGGGAGAAAGGAGGAAGGGGGTGGGGTCACCCTTGGTCCTCCGAGGCAACCCCTACGCGTATCGGAGCCCTGCTTCCTGAGAAGGCCTGACATCGCCTGTTCATGGGAAGTAGAGAATAAATCTGTTTTCTTTTTTTGCTTCCACGCGTGGACCTTTGCTTCGCTTTGCTTATATAAAAACTGCTTTTGTTTTACCTACAAGGGTTGGGTTTTTTTTCCTATCTTATTTTCTTTCCCCTCTTTGCCCTGTTGAGAAAAAAAGGGGAAGGGGGGGAGAAGTGATAGAGCGACTTGGTGGGTACCTGACATTTAGCCAAGGTCAAACCACCACAATCAGCAAAACAGGTACGCAAGACTTGAAGGCAGTGTACACTTTTTGTATAAGCTTTATATAAGTTATTTCTAAATATTATGTCAGCCTAATCAAAGTGGCAGCCTCTTGGACCACATCCAAGGTGCTGAGTGCCTCTCTTTGGTCCATTGCCTTTTCATAAGGACCCAAGGAACAGCTGCCCAGGGACTGGACACTCATTTATACACAGAGAGAGATAAGACCTTTCTGAGGCATCTCATTGCTCCTATCCTAGACATTTGTAGCAGCCAGAATAATGAGTCAGAGAGTTCCTTTTTCTTTATGCAGACAGGCAGAGTTCTGTCGGATGGCACCAGTGATAACACCTGTGTCCGCTGTGATCAACTGGATGACCTGCTCAGCCCGGTGGCAGAACTCAAAGAAGAGGTTGAGAGATTAAGAAGTATTAGGGAGTGTGAAAGCGAACTTGACTGGTGGAGTAACACCCTAGCACCCCTAAAGCAACAGGAGCAAATGGAGGCTTCAAAGGAGGAAGGTAATCCCTCACCCTCTTGCTACCAGGCAGAAGGGGGGGACCTAAGAGATGGGGGAGGCTGGAAACAGGTCCCTGCTCAGGGAGGCTGGAAAATCCTCTCCAGACCTCCTTCACCCTCCATGGTGTTCCTTCACAATAGATTTGGGTCCCTGGAATTTTTCAGTGAAGAAGAGAAGGAGGAAGAAAATGAGACAAAAAAGGAGGAAGACCAAGGTCCACCAAGGCCGGGTCATTCTAGACCAGGTATTAAAACCAGTTCTAAAAAGAACCCCAGAAGAGTCATTGTAGTGGGTGACTCCTCTCTGAGGGGTATCGAAGGCCCCATATGCAGACCACACCCGCTTCATAGGGAAGTCTGCTGCCTCCCTGGGGCCCGCGTCAAGGACCTCAAGGCAAAACTCCCCGCTCTAGTGAGACCCAAGGACTACTACCCTCTCCTGGTTTTTCAGGTAGGTAGTGACGATATTACCAGGAGAAGTCCTAAAGCAATTAAGAGAGATTTCAGGTCCTTGGGGTAAGTGATTAAGGGGTTGGGGGCACAAACTGTGTTCTCCTCCATCCCTTCAGTTGGGGGGATGGATGAAGAAGAGTACAGGAGAACTCAACGGATGAACTTGTGGCTCCAAGTCTGGTGTTACCATCAGGGCTTTGGATTTTTCAATCATGGGTTGGTATACAGGGCACCAGACCTTTTGGCATTAGATGGAATGCACCTGTCCCACAGAGGGAAGAGGATCTTCGGGCAGGAGTTAGCTGGGCTCATTGACAGAGCTTTAAACTAGATTTGAAGGGGGAAGGGGACAAAACATCAGCCCATCTGAAGTGCATGTATACCAATGCACGCAGCATGGGTAACAAACAGGAGGAGCTTGAAGCCATGATGAAACAGGAAAATTATGATGTTGTGGCTATTACAGAAACATGGTGGGATGTCTCCCATGACTGGAGTGCGCCTGCTGAGGGCTACAAGCTCTTTAGGAGGGACAGACAAGGAAGGAGAGGTGGCGGGGTGGCGCTGTATGTTAGGGACTGTTATGATTGCCTTGAGCAAGAGTGTAGCGAAGACAGGGTAGAGTGTCTTTGCGTTAGAATCAGGGGGAAGGCCAACAGGGCAGATGTTGTAGTAGGAGTCTACTATAGGCCACCCACCCAGGACAGAGAGGTGGATGAAATATTCTATAGGCATTTAGGAGAGATTTCACGATCGCTTGCCCTTGATCTTGTGGGAGACTTTAACTTCCCAGACATCTGCTGGAAATACAACACAGCAGAGCGGGACCAGTCCCGGAGATTCCTGGAATGTGTGGGAGACAACTTCCTGATGCAACTGGTGAGAGAACCGACCAGAGAAGGTGCCCTGCTGGATCTCCTCTTTGTGAACAGAGAAGGACTGGTGGATGATGTGGCGGTCGGAGGCCGACTAGGGCACAGCGATCATGAAATAATAGAGTTCTCTATTCTTAGAGAGGCCAGGAGAGGGCTAAGCAGAACTGACATCCTGGACTTCAAAAGGGCTGACTTTGTCTTGTTTAGGAACCTGCTTGAAAGGATACCTTGGGAGACAATCCTGAAGGGTATAGACGTCCAGGAAGTCTGGGCACCCTTTAAGAAGGAAGTCTTAATGGCTCAGGAATAGGTGGTCCCCAGGTGCTATAAGAGAAGCCGGCGACAGAGAAGACCCCCCTGGCTGAACAGGGAGCTTTGGCTGGAACTCAGGGAGAAAAGGAAAGTTTACAGCCTTTGGAAGAAGGGGCTAGCCACTCACAGTGATTACAAAGAGGCTGTGAGGCTATGCAGGGCAGAAATCAGGAGGTCTAAAGCCCAGCTAGAAATTACCCTGGCTTCAGCAATCAAGGATAACAAGAAATGTTTCTATAAGTATGTCAACAGCAAAAGAAAGACCAGGAGAGACTCCATCCCCTGCTACATGCAGGAGGAAACATGGTAACAAGTGATGAGGAGAAGGCTGAGGTCCTTAATGCCTTCTTTGCCTCAGTCTTTAATAACAAGACTAGTTGTATTGAGGGAATCCAGCCTCTTCAGCCAGAGGACAGAGACTGGGAGAACGACCCCCCTGCAATCCAGGAGACAGTCAGTGACCTACTGCATCACATAGACACATGCAAGTCTATGGGACCAGACGGGATACACCCGAGGGTGCTGAAGGAGCTGGCTGGGGTGCTCACCAAGCCGCTTTCCATCATTTACCAGCAGTCCTGGCTGAGTGGGGAGGTCCCGACAGACTGGAAACTGGCCAATGTGACGCCCATATATAAGAAGGGTCGGAAGGATGATCCAGGAAATTACAGGCCTGTCAGCTTGACGTCGGTGCCCGGGAAGCTGATGGAGCAGCTCATCCAGTGTACCATCACACAACACCTGCGGGACAACCAGATGATCAGGCCCAGTCAGCATGGGTTTATGAAAGGCAGGTCCTGTTTGACAAACCTGATCTCCTTCTACGACAGGGTGACCTGCTTATTGGATGAGGGAAAGGCTGTGGATGTTGTCTACCTTGACTTCAGTAAGGCCTTTGACACCGTTTCTCACAGCATTCTCCTGGCAAAACTGGCTGCTCGAGGCTTCGATGGGCACACGCTTTGCTGGGTAAAAAACTGGCTGGATGGCCGGGCCCAAAGAGTTGTGGTGAATGGAGTTAAATCCAGTTGGCGGCCAGTCACGAGTGGTGTCCCCCAGGGCTCGGTTTTGGGGCCACTCCTGTTTAACATCTTTATTGATGATCTAGACGAGGGGATCGAGTGTACCCTCAGTAAATTTGCAGACGACACCAAGTTGGGTAGGAGTGTTGATCGGCTCGAGGGTAGGGAGGCTCTGCAGAGGGATTTGGACAGGCTGGAGCGATGGGCTGAGGCCAACTGGATGAGTTTTAATAAGGCCGAATGCCGGGTGCTGCACTTGGGCCACAACAACCCCCAGCAGCGCTACAGGCTTGGGGAGGAGTGGCTGGAGAGCTGCCAGTCAGAGAGGGACCTGGGGGTGTTGATTGACAGCCGGCTGAACATGAGCCAGCAGTGTGCCCAGGTGGCCAAGAAGGCCAATGGTATCCTGGCTTGTATCAGAAATAGCGTGGCCAGCAGGGACAGGGAAGTGATCCTGCCCCTGAACTTGGCACTGGTGAGGCCGCCCCTCGATTACTGTGTTCAGTTTTGGGCCCCTCACTAAAAAAGGACATTGAATGACTCGAGCGTGTCCAGAGAAGGGCAACAAAGCTGGTGAAGGGTCTGGAGCACATGTTGTACGAGGAGCGGCTGAGGGAACTGGGGTTGTTTAGTCTGGAGAAGAGGAGGCTGAGGGGAGACCTCATTGCCCTCTACAACTCCCTGAAAGGAGGTTGCAGAGAGGGGGGATGAGCCTCTTTAACCAAGTAGCAAGCGATAGGACAAGAGGGAATGGCCTCAAGTTGCACCAGGGAAGGTTTAGACTAGATATTAGGAATTATTTCTTTCCAGAAGGGGTTGTTAGGCGTTGGAATGGGCTGCCCAGGGAGGTGGTGGAGTCCCCATCCCTGGAGGTGTTTAAGAGTAGGGTCAACATAGCGCTGAGGGATTTGGTGTAGTTGGGATCTGTCAGTGCTTGGTTAACGGTTGGACTAGATGATCTTCAAGGTCCTTTCCAACCTAGATGATTCTGTGATTCTGAATAAGATGGTGGCATGACATGGTAAAGCTGATAACAGTGCTTTGAAACATAAACTTACGTAGGAAGAAAATCCTGGCCCCTTTAATACAATTATAGTGTTTCTGTGCTTCCTTAGAAGAACTAGGCACTAGAGACTGATGGGCTCCCATACCTTGTTATAGGCTATTACTCTTTCACAGAATCATAGAATCATTCAGGTTGGAAAAGACCCTTAAGATCTTTGAGTCCAACCGTAAACTTAACACTACCAAGTCCACCACTAAACCATGTCTGTAAGTGCCATGTCTACAAGTCTTTTAAATACCTCCATGGATGGTGACTCAACCACTTCCCTGGGCAGCCTTTTCCAATGCTTGACAACCCTTTCAGTGAGGGAACTTTTCCTAATATCCAATCTAAACCTCCCCTGGTGCAACTTAAGGCTGTTTCCTCTTGTCCTATCACTTGCTACTTGGGAGAAAATTCCGACACTCACCTAACTACAACCTCCTTTTAGGTAGTTGTAGAGAGCAATAAGATCTCTCCTGAGACTCCTTTTCTCCAGACTAAACAGCCCCAGTTCCTTTCAGCCGCTCCTCATAGGACTTGTGCTCTAGGCCCTTCACCAGCTTCATTGCCCTTTGGACACGCTCCAGCACCTCAATGTCTTTCTTGTAGTGAGGGGCCCAAAACTGAACACAGTCATCGAGGTGCGGCCTCACCAGTGCTGAGTCCACGGGGACAATCACTTCCCTAGTCCTGCTGTCCGCACTATTTCTGATACAAGACAGGATGCTTTTGGCCTACTTGGCCACCTGGGCACACTGCTGGGTCCTGTTCAGCCAGCTGTCGACCAAGATCCTTAGGTCCTTTTCTGCCAGGCAGCTTTCCAGGCATTCTTCCCCAAGCCTGAAGTGTTGCATGGGGGTTGTCTGTGACCCAAGTGCAGGACCCGGCACTGAGCATTCTTGAACCTCATACAATTGGCCTTAGCCCATCGATCCAGCCTGTCCAGATCCCTCTGTAGAGCCTTCCTACCCTCAAGCAGACCAACACTCCCCCCCAACTTGGTGTCGTCTGCAAACTTCCTGAGGGTGCACTTGATCCCCTCATCCAGATCACTGATGAAGATATTAAACAGACATGTCCCCCATACTGAGCCCTGGGGAACACCACTTGTGACTGGCCAGCAACTGGATTAACTCCATTCACCACAACTCTTTGGGGCTGGCCATCCAGCCAGTTTGTTACCCAGCAAACAGTACACTCATCCAAGGCATGAGCAGGCAGTTTCTCCAGGAGAATGCTGTGGGAAACAGTGTCAAAGACTTTAGTAAAGTCCAGGGAAACAACATCCACAGCCTTTCCCTCATCCTCTCGGTGGGTCATCTTGTCATAGAAGGAGATCAGGTTAGTCAAGCAGGACCTGACTTTCATAAACCCATGCTGACTGGGCCTGATCACCTGGTTGTCCTGTATGTGCCGTGTAATGGCACTGAAGATGATCTGCTCCATAACCTTCTCCAGCACCCAGGTCAGACTGACAGGCCTGTAGTTCCCCAGATCCTTCTTCTGCCCCTTCTTGTAGATAGAAGAAGAACCTCCAGTCAGCCGGGACCTCCCCGGTTAGCCAGGACTGCTGATAAATGATTGGAAGTGGCTTGGTGAGCACTTCTGCCAGCTCCCTTGGTACCCTTGAGTGGATCCCATCCGGCCCCATATATCTGTGTGTGTCTAGGTGGTATAGCAGGTCACTAACCATTTCCCCTTGGATTATGGGGGCTTCATTCTACTCCCCAACCCTGTCTTCCAGCTCAGGGGGCTGGGTACAAGGAGAACAATTGGTCTTACTATTAAAGGCTGAGGCAAAGAAGGCATTAAGTAACTCAGCCATTTCCTCAGCCTTTCTCACTATGTTTTCACCTGCATCCAATAAAGCATGGAGATTCTCCTCAGCCCTCCTTTTGTTGCTAATGTATTTTGTCACGTCCCACTCAGATGAGGGAGACAAGTGACTCAGATACGCAAATCCCCAATGGAGCGGACAACGGTGAGATAAGTCTCAAAGTCCAAACATTTATTAACTACCCACAATGTACTAATTGAACACACGATAATTGGCTAAGTATATAGCAAGTTGTGGCAAGCAATACAAGATGCCTTGCATTTCTTAATGGGAAAGGGAAAAGAGGGAGATAGAGCAAATAGGGGAATAGAGATTGCCGGTCTGGGTTTCTGCGTCGATCCAGCCGACGAGGGTTCCAGGAGGCATCTGTCTTCTTTGCTTCACTGCACTCTCCAGGGCCCCCCCCTTTCTTTCCCCCCCCCCCTTTCTTTCCCCCCACTTTCCTTGGCTCTGTCCCCTAGGTCGACCCACATACCTACATATCCCATGTACGGGGAGGGGTAAGGTGTTTCATGGGATGATGTAATTAGCATGATTATGTTAGCCCTCGTTAGCATATTGAGGGGTGTTAATTTTAATATGCATTTCATGGATAATGAAGCAAAGGTCATTCACCGGACAGATGGCCCTTGAAATTTGGCCAGGGGCCCCAGAGCAGAGCCGTCCTGTCTTCACAGGGCTCCCTCCTCCAGCTGCATCCTGTGTTATTCGAGCAGCCTTATCAGCTTCGACCTCCACACTATCCACTCTGTGACTAATAATTTTGTCTTGTGAGTGTTTGATGCATTCCTTAGATCAGCCTCAACTTTTATCACTTTCTCAGGCTGTTTTTCTTAGTTTCTTTCAGGCCTGGTTTCTCGTCTCTCACATCCCACCCCGTGACTCAAACACTCCAAGTTTTTATTTGACCATTGCAATCTCAAAAAGGTATAGGGAAAAAGAAGACAGAAGGTGAGAGAGCATATATCTAACTGCTGCAAGGCATACTAATAATAGCAAAAGCAAAAATATCACAATATTAATATTTACAAGCCATCTTCCCCACCCCGTGAGTCCTGAGGATCCCAGTGATGTGACCTATGACCCAGGGTTCCATCCATCAAAGCAGTCCATTGGTCAAAAAAATTCTCTGGTCCTGTTGGTGATCTTCTTCATCATGGCACAGGTCTCCTCTATAGAGGTGGTGGCATTGTGGATGGTGATGCAGCATTCTCCCTCAGTTAGACTCAGCACATCGCACAGTCCGTGTTCCTTCAGTAATACTAGATGGATTCTGCAACACCTTAGATGCTTGTTGGGTCTGCACCTTTAATTCCCTGAAAGCATACCTTGTTCAGTTATTTAGTACATATAATTGCTAAGTTAAATTTTATAAAACTATTTGAGGTTACACAATCACGTGAGTAGGTCTGTAAAGATTTAAATGGGAATACAATTTAATATTCAGGTACAATTCATTAATGCTTAATTTGTGGAAGCAGACCCCTCCAGCTAGTCTTTGATTACTTCATCTTGCTGTTGGTGGGTGTGGTGTTGTCAGGACCACATCCAATTATATGAGCTAGCACTGTAATCTGTTTGGTATTTGCAAGCACCAGTTTGCAGTCCCAGGTGACTCTCAGGCTTCCTTAATTTTGGAGGTGATTCCCAATAAGGTAACTTAAGGCACAACTCCAGGTTAGCCTTCCAATAAGTGGACTCATTAAATGTACCTGTAAAATTTCCTGGATTGTTGATTGTAATTGATTGGCAATGATTTATTCCACCCTCAGCAGGTATGATTCCACAAATTATATAATAATGTAAGCAGATTACAAATAATAACTAGCCAATAATGCCTACAACCATTGAAAGTGCTAAAAGTAACATAGGTCTCCTGTTGTCCAGGATCAATGCTCTGTAAAACACATACATACATAACAAAACAATGATGGTTAGAAAGAAGGGACAATCCACCTGGTATTGATGCGGTATTCTTTCCCATGGGCATCAGTAGCCACCCATGAACAAATGTTGATGGGAATTTTTAGGGTTAGGGGTACTTGCCCCACGGTGGGCAAGTCTACTAGAACAGGTTGCCCAGGATAATGGAGCGGGTTTGTAGGGTCTTTAGTCCCTTTTTTCCTGGCGAGTATGGACAGAGGCTTAGGACAGAACGCGGTAAGTCGTGGGCATCCATTAATTCCCCACCGGCTGTTTATCTTCATTACTGCATCTGGCACCCGTTGTGGCCATCCTGGTTCGAGGGGTTTTAGGGCCTGCTTTAAAAGTCCGTTGGTGCGTTCCACAATCCCATTTGCTTGGGGATAGTATGGAGTATGGAAAATCCACTGAATTCCTTCATCTTGAGCCCACTCCTGAACCACCCCGGCAGTAAAGTGACTACCATTGTCTGATTGGATCGATTTGGGCTTAGGCAGGCGGCTAAACCAGCGTTTTAACCCCTTCACCGTATTTTCTGCAGTTGCTCGAGATACAGCTTCTGCTTGGGTTAGGCCTGATACTATTTCCACCCCCACCAATACATAGCGTTTTCCCTCGGAGAGCCGGAAAGGGCCAATATAATCCACCTGCCAGGCGTCCCATAGTCCCTTGTTGTCCCTTAGGTGTAGGGGTTGGTCCTTAAGAGGGTTGTGCTCTCCCAGCCGAGTACGACATAGACTACACGCTGAAATAATGGTATTGCACAATTCCCTGGTTACAGACCATCCTCTGCTTATTGCCTCTTTAAACAAATCTTTGCTTCCTGAATGACCCCGCTTTACATGCAACCATTCCAGTAAGTGTTCCCATTTCTCCTCCTCACCTTCTGTAGCAGTTCTCATCAAACGAGTCATTGAATCCACCTGGTTGTTTAGCAGGTGGGCAGGGTGATTTCCTGACTGGTGTGCAGCAACCCATCCTACTAAAAAGGACTTCCCTTCTGCAATGTTTAAGATTCCTCCCACTTAGAGGACCTGTATTGGCATTTAATCGCCGATAGTCAATTGTCAGTCGCCACTTTCCGTTAGGTTTACGGACTGGCCACACTGGGGAATTATAGGGTGAGTGAGTTGGTGTGGGAGGCATCGGCCTGTCAGCCTTGCACAGCCTCTGAATCAACAGCAAGACTTTGATGAGAAACAGGCCTTGGGAGAAAGATAAGAAACTGCTGAGCTGTGCCGAGGTGGCAGAGGAAAACAATGGACAGCTGCAACACTAAAACTGTGGCAAAGTACTGAACTGTGAGAAGTTACTACCGCGAGAACAGCGCGTGAACGAGAGGGTGATTGGTCTGCACAGCGCGTGTTAGAGTGGTCTGATGCTGATATGAGAAAAGGTTGATAGCTGTCTAATTGCTGATTTGCTAATTATGAAGTAAGAGGTTTGGCGAGAGCATAAGTATGTACTATTGGAAGAATAAACGGCTTTGCTTGTTAGAACTCTCATAGAGTTGTGCAGGTCCGATATCCTCCCGCAACAAATGGTGACCCCGATGTCCCAGGACGAAGCACGGAAGACGCCGCGGGAGGATCCCCGATTGGAGGTACTGTCTGCAGCGGGGTGTGACAGGGAGGTAGGAGAACACTTGATTAACGGAAACTCACCCGGGAGAGGTGAGCAATCGGGGGCAGCATGGGGCAGAACATGTCCGCAGAGGAGACGGCCACTGTCAGACTCCTGCTGCATATACTCTCTAAGAGAGGGATAACTTATAACGAAACTTCTGTACGAAGGTTACTTAAATGGTGCAGAAACCACGGCTATCCTGCCGATACCCTCACAGCCTTTGAACCAGCAAAATGGGCTGAAATAGGTGAACACTTGTGGGAAGCTATTTCCAAGGGGGATCAGCATGCCAGTGAGCTCGCGACCACTTGGAAGTTGGTTTCGGACACTCTTAAAGCGCGGAGTTGGCGGCGGCAGCCCCGGGCCTCCCCGAGCCCCCCTGCCGCGGAGCGACTGCCTGCGGCCATCTGGCACCGCGCGATCGTCCGTCCCGCCTCCCCCGAACACCGAAAGCGGCAGTTTTTACAGAAGGTGCTGACACTGGGATGCGGCGTCCCTTGTCCATTCTAAAAGGACTAACTTTAAACCTTTCTGATGGTCAGTACACTAAAGGCCTTGATTTAAAAACAAAGAAGGGGGAATTTTCTGGACGCACCACATAATCAACTAGCAATGGCTTTATATATTCTTAATGGTGTTTTGATATTTGTAGTATTTGTCATTTGATGTTGTGTGAGTAATAAGTGTAAGGGGCCTCTTTGTGTGGTTCTGTGATTGTTTTGTGTGTGTGAGGCGCAGCCCAGCTGCAGCTGCGGAGTGCGGAATTCTCTGACCAGCAGTTATCCTATGAGAGAAGCGGCTGCAGAGGAACAAAGCGCAGGGCAGACTCTGTACCAGTGGGGGGGTAGTGCAGGACCAGTTAACATTCCTCAGTACAGAGGGCCCTAGTGCCTGCCCGCTGGGTCATCAGTGCTGCCTGTTTGTTCGGGCTCAGTGTTTGAAGTGTCATAGGTGAAATATCTCCTCTAGCGGGAGGCAGTAACTCTGTGTTAATTGTTGTCTTGAATTTAGGTGCATACTCTGTGGGGAGAGTGCACCCTTGTACCATCTGCGTGAGGGGATATTGTCAGCTTAATCAGGTAGCGTTTTAAGGTAAAGTAGATGAGATGGGAAGCGGCCAGAGTGGGGGAATAGTCAAAAAGAGTCCCCTAGGCTGTATTTTAAACGCTGGAAGAAGATAGGGGGACCTCCAGGCGCAAGTGTGAACAAAAAGACACTAATCAAATATTGCAATCAGTGGTGGTTTATAATAATTTAGTCGTACCGATCAGGCGTGGACCTAGCAGCCTCTGAGTCAGTAACATCATTAGATACCACGGTATCCTTGACACCAACAGGAGTATATAGACTGTTGGGAAATAAAAAAAAGATAAAAGAAAAAAAAAAAAAGAAAGAAAAAAAAAAAGAAAGAAAAAAAAAAGAAAGAAAAA
>MU210279.1:29575-42283 GCA_017315185.1 Bubo scandiacus | reverse complement strand
TATAGATGAATCCTGTACATTTTATAACTGATAACCATTGTGCTAATAGGTATTATACTAAGTTATAGCAAACCACCTATTCTGATGTAAAAAGTGGGACTATTGAAGCCTGAGCAACAGGCCCTGAACCAAAACTGCTAACCCAGGATGTAGTCATTATTGAAATATGTATGCTCATTAATGAAAGATGTAGCTTAGATATCATATACTCGTTACTGGTGATGGATGTAATGAAAACATGTCTATCCTGAATGTATCTTTCTTCTTCTCTGTGTAGGGGTAAGTTAACAAGGCTGTGAAGCCAGCTGTCCGGCCTTGGGACCAGATGTATGACCTTGTTTTTAAAAAAAAGAACATAAATAAATTAGATAAGGAGGGGAACTCCCTTAGCTTCTCCCTTGAGCCCTGGCCAGGCTCTGGGGGAACCTGATGTGAGATGAAAACCAGATATTTCCGCTTAAAACAAAGGTGCCAGCTATTCTGGCTTGCTGATTTTTGGTATATAAGGCTGGACCCGCTCACAGCAACTTTGGAAGCCTCACCTATGGGTGGACGCACCGCGTAGGATTTCCCACTTGCAGGGAAAGGCTCTGCAAATCCTCGCTGTAACCGGGGCTGCCCAGCGACTGCGGATCTGGATGATGGTAACGTATGCAAGTGGTGATGTATCTTTCTTAATCACTGTTCTCTCTCTCAGGTAGTAATGATTTGATGCATTACCCTGTATTTTCCTATTTGTTTAAGTGCACTATTCTGTCTTTTCTTACTGTATGTTTTCTGTATTATTCTGTTATATTATTTAGTTATTTCTAGTAAATACGCCTGCTCTTTTCACTCTGGTGTCTGAGTTTAATTGATATCCCTAATCAGCAAAACACTCCCCCAGTGAGGACCCCTCAGGGCGCAGCCCAGCCTCCCTCAGCCCAGCCGTGTCCTCTGCCTGCACCTGCAGGGTGCTGGGATGTCCTCGGCTCCCTCCCGTCCTGCGGGACCCCAACTCGGCTGCTCCTTTCCCCGGGGGGCACTGTCATTGACACTTGAGTTCACAGTTTCTTTTTTTCCCTGGTTTCCCTGGGAGGGACAGGGCTGAAGTGGTAGCCAAGTCCTGGGGTGAAGGCAAAGCTAGGAAGAGGATTTGGTGAGGAAGTTGTTGCTGAGTTAAGAGGATAAATTTAATACACCCACCCAGATGGAGGTTGAGACCTATCCGGCCACTCAGACTAATATAGAAACCCCTGTAGAGATTAGAGGGGATGGGGATGGGAGGAAGGCAAAGGGAAATCATGGAGTTCAAGGATTCCACAAAAAAACAGGGATGAGCAAGAAGGAGCCCAAAGCATCCTTTCAGAGCAATATAGTGTTGGTGGGACAGGAGACCAACTCTGTTCAGTGCAGTATCCTGTCTTTGAAATTTAACAGACAGAGGAAGGTACAAGAAACTTTGCATTAGGCAGATGCAGGATTATCTGCCCTCTGCTTTAGGTCTCATCCTAATCTCGGTTAGTTAGAGATCAGTTTAAACCCTGAAACATAACAGTTGCTATGTCTTGAGAGTTTGTGTGGACTTTGTTTTGGAAATGAGATTTATTTGTTTGTTTTGCCATTCACTTTGATAATTTGTGTGGTTTTGATGTCCATATAAATGATGTATGTTTATACAGTCCCATTTTGAATTTTATTAACTTTGTAACACTGATACTCTCTTCAATGAGTTCCAGACTCTAATTTTATGGTATATGGGGAAAAAACAGGAGGAGATCACAGAATCATCTAGGTTGGAAAATACCTTGAAGATCATCTAGTCCAACCGTTAACCTCACACTGACCATTCTCAACTCCACCATATCCCTCAGTGCTATGTCGACCTGACTCTTAAACACCTCCAGGGATGGGGACTCCACCACTGCCCTGGGCAGCCCATTCCAATGCCCAACAACCCCTTCTGGAAAGAAATGCTTCCTAATATCCAGTCTAAACCTTCCCTGGCGAAACATGAGGCCATTCCCTCTTGTCCTATCGCTTATTACTTGGTTAAAGAGGCTCATCCCCAGCTCTCTGCAACATCCTTTCAGGTAGTTGTAGAGGGCAATGAGGTCTCCCCTCAGCCTCCTCTTCTCCAGACTAAACAACCCCAGTTCCCTCAGCCGCTCCTCATACGACATGTGCTCCAGACCCTGCACCAGCTTCGTTGCCCTTCTCTGGACACGCTTGAGTAATTCAATGTCCTTTTTGTAGTGAGGGGCCCAAAACTGAACACAGTAATCGAGGTGCGGCCTCACCAGTGCCAAGTACAGGGGTAGGATCGCTTCCCTGTCCCTGCTGGCCACAATATTTCTGATACAAGCCATTCTTGGCCACCTGGGCACACTGCTGGCTCATGTTCAGCTGGCTGTCAGTCAACACCCCCAGGTCCCTCTCTGACTGGCAGCTCTCCAGCCACTCCTCCCCAAGCCTGTAGCGCTGCTGGGGGTTGTTGTGGCCCAAGTGCAGCACCTGGCATTTGGCCTTACTGAAACTCATACAGTTTTCTTCATCAGACGAAAAGCTATGTCTCTGTGGGAACAGTGCTGAGACAGGAAAATAAGGAAAGATGTACCCTTTCAGGGGGGTGCAGGGGAATCTCTGCATGGGCACACCTCCCATTCCTCCTCCTCCTTTCTTCCACTGACCTCTGTGTTTCCACGTATTTCCCTCACCACTCCTCCTCCTCCCAGGTTCCCCTTCTTAAATACGTTATCGCAGAGGTGCAGCCACCATCGCTAACTGGCCTGGCCTTGGCCAGAGGCGGGTCTGACTTGGAGCCAGGGGACCTTCGAGAAGATTCTCATAGGAGCCACCTCTGTAGCCCCCTCCCCCTCTGCCAAAAAACCCTGCCACACACACACAAACCCAACACAGTCCCTTATATATTGTATATATATATATTGTATATATATATTATATATTTTTTTGTTATTTGTACAGCATGCTGTCATCAACTACATTACAGCTTCTGCTTTTCTTCTTCCTTGATCGTCTTCCTTCCTTCTTTCACTCCACTACCTCTAGTGTCTTCTTTCCTCTGACTTCTCTGGCAGCACTCATATTGGCCACTGTTGTAGTTTGTCTTCTGTCTCACATATGCCTATCTACCAAAAGTAATCTGTAATTAGGTAGTAGTTGAACATATTGGATCACAGAAGTTCATACCTCTGAGTTTCAGGCTGTTGTCAGATTCAGACAGATTTTGTAATTTTAATTACAGTGTTGGAAGATTATCTCTGCAGCCATGCAAGCTGGAAACTTGCCTTCTACTAGGATGGAGTGAGATATTTAGTTCTGCGTGCATGGATAGGTGCTCTTCTTGAAAATCCTCCCAACAAAGGTAATCCACTTGAAGCCTATTGAATTCCCTCTAAATAACAGAATGGATCCCAGTGGCTTTCTCACCTGTAAGGTTTTTACACTCTCCTCATTGGCATAGTCCCCAGTTGTCTTCCAGTAGCATACTGATTAACATGAATATCACTTGGCACACATTTGTTATTGCAACCTCCCTTCAGAGGGAGAAGCATTTTAGTGGAGTATCTAGAATTAAAACCTAGAATTAGGTTTAAAAGATAAATGTACGCCTTGCTGTTCATTGATCTGAGAGAAGGCAAGATGAGTGAAGTGTACCGTGTACTTCTGACAGTGCTGAGTTTTGGGAGGGATTCATTTGCCAGTCTCAGACCAGCTTCTGAGATACATCATCCTCTTGCAGAGAAGAAGTACCTTTATCATGGAGGACTCTCTTGTGCTAGAGGAGCATGGTTGTCAGTAATCATAGAATCATAGAATATCTTGAGTTGGAAGGGACCCATAAGAATCATCGAGTCCAACTCCCTGCCCCTCACAGGACTCCCTAAAACAAAATCATATGACCAAGAGCGTTGTCCAGACACCCCTTGAATGCTGACAGGCTTGGTGCCATGACCACGTCCCTGGGGAGCCTGTTCCGGTGACTGACCACCCTCTCAGTGAAGAGCCTTTTCTTAATGTCCAATCTGAACCGCCCCTGATGTAGCTTCATTCCATTTCCACGTGCCCTATCGCTGGTCACCAGAGAGAGGAGATCAGCACCTCCCCCTCTGCTGCCCCCCTTGAGGAAGTTGTAGACTGCAATGAGGTCACCCCTCGGCCTTCCCTTCTCTAAGCTGAGCAAACCAAGTGACCTGAGCTGCTCCTCATAAGCCTTGCCCTTGAGGCCTTTCACCATCTTGGTCGCCCTCCTCTGGACACACTCTAATAGTTTGATGTTCTCCTTATATTGAGGCTCCCAAAACTGCACACAGTACTCGAGGTGGGGCTGCACCAGTGCAGAGTGGGACAATCTCCTCCCTCGACTGGCTAGCTTAGCTGTGCTGTGCTCAATGCACCCCAGAACATGGTTGGCCCTTTTGGCTGCCAGGGCACACTGTTGACTCCTATTCAACTTGCCATCAACCCAAACCCCCAGATCTCTTTCCATGGGGCTGCTCTCCAGCCTCTTGTCCCCCAATTTGTACATATAACCAGGATTACCCTGTCCCAGGTGGAGAATCCTGGCACATCTACTGGCTTCTCTTGGTCAACTAGGTGGGTGACCTTGTCATAAAAGGAAATTAAGTTAGTTAAACAGGACTTTCCCCTTATGAACCCGTGTTGGCTATGACCAATGACTGCAGTGTCTCTCAATTGTTTTTCAGTAACTCCCAGAATAACCTTTTCCATAATTTTACCAGGTGCTGAAGTGAGACTGACAAGCCTGTAATTACCAGGGGCTTCCTTCTTACCCTTCTTGAAAATTGGGACAACATTTGCGAGCTTCTAGTTGACTGGGACCTCTCCAGACTCCCAAGACCCTTGAAAGGTAATGGAGAGAGGTCCCGTGATAACACTGGCCAGCTCTTTCAGTACCCTGGGATGAATCCAATCTGGCTCCATGGATTTATGTGCATCCAGTTGGAGCAGCAAGTCTTGAACAAGTTCAGGATTGGCTGGGAGTTTATAATCCCCTTAGTCATGGTCTTCCAACACAGGGCTCCGGGGATCCCAGGGCCCATTATTGGTGTTGAAGACAGAGGCGAAGGCGGCATTAAATGTCTCTGCTTTGTCTACATCCCTATTTGTGACGTGACCGACCTTGTCAAGCAAGAGCCCAATGTTATCTCTATTCTCCTTTTGCTATTAACATATTTTTAAAAAGCCCTTTTTGTTGTCCTGTACAGTGCTGGCCAGCTTGAACTCTAATCCAGTTTTGGCCGCATGAATTTTCTCCCTGTAGTGGCGAACAGCATCTCTGTAGTCCTCCTGTGTTGCCTGTCCTCGCTTCCAATGTCCATACAGTTTCCTTTTCTGCCTAAATTCTAGAAGATCCCTGCTCAGCCAAGCCGGCCTTCTGCCCCGCTTGATTGACTTCCAACACTTTGGAATATCCTGCTCCTGTGCTCTTAAGAGATGGCTCTTAAAAAGTGACCAGCATTCCTGGACCCCAATACCTTCAAAAACAGATTCCCAGGGGACCTTACTAGCCAGCTCCTTCAGCAGCCCAAAGTCTGCTCTCCCCATATCCAGGGTCAAAGTTTTGCTGGCAGTTTTTCTCCTATCGCCAATGATTTGAAACTCAACTACTTCATGGTCGCTGTGACCAAGACAGCCACCAATCACCACTTCACCCACAAGCCCCTCTCTGTTTAGAAACAACAAATCTAGGAGGGCACCTTTCCTAGTCAGCTCCCTTAGTACCTGCATCAAGAAGTTATCTTCAACATGCTTCAGGAATTTCCTGCACCTGTTTGTGTCCACTGTATGATGTTTCCAGTTGACATCTGGGAAGTTCAAATCACCCATAAGGACAAGGGCAGCTGATCTAGAGAGATTCCTTAATTCCTTATAGAATAATTCATCGGTGTTGTCATCCTGGCTGGGTGGTTGATAGTAGACTCCCACAACAACATCCACTTCATTTTCTTTCCTCCTTAATCCTTACCCAGAGTCTCTCAATTGTGTCATCACCAACTGTAAGTGCCATACAATCCAACCCCTCCCTTACATACAGCGCCAGCCCCCCACCTTGCCTGTCCTGCCTATCCCTCCTGAAGAGCCTGTAACCGTCCATCATGGCACCCCAGCCACAGGACTTATCCCATCAGGTTTTGCTTATGCCGATGATGTTGTAGCTCTGGGACTGGGCCAAAGCTTCTAGCTCCTCTTGTTTATTCCTCATGCTGTGTGCATTAGTATAGAGACATTTTAAATGTGCTCCAGTGCATTCAGCACATCATGGAGAAGATTGAAGGACCTCGCTAGCACAGTCCCTCAAACATTGGCGTGCCGCTTCCAAGCTTATCTCTAGCGAGCCTGGTTTTATCCCTTTCCCCCATTCAAATCTAGTTTAAAGCTCTTTCAATGAGCCCTGCTAACTCTAATAACAGTCATGGAGCCAGATATTGATCTGCTGGTTCTTCCGGTTTCTTCCCTCATCATTCCATGTGACTGGAAGGATAGAGGAAAACACTACTTGTGCTCCTGATCCATTAACCAGTCATCTCAAGGCCCTGAAGTCTCTCTTGATTGCCCTCGGACTTCTTGTTGCAACTTTGTTGCTGCCTACCTGAAAAATCAATAATAGATAATAATCCAAGGGCCATACCAGGGTAGGAAGTTTTCTCATAACATCTTTAACCCAGGCCCCAGGGAGGCAGCAGACTTTCCTAAGTGGGCCCAGTCTGCATATTGGGCCTTCTGTTCCCCTCAGAAGAGTCTCCTATAACAATGGCTCGTCTTTTTTTCTTAATGGAAGTGGTTTTGACGCAAGGTGTAGGCCGACTTAACCTTGGTGACACCTCTGACCTAGATGAACCATCGTCCTCATCATTGTTTGGTTCCACTTGCAGAGCCTGTTGCAAATCTTTGGTCATCTTTGCCACCCTTCAAAATATATTTTTTTTAGTTCTGCTATGTCTCCTCAGCAACAGGGATTCTGAACTGGAAACAGTGGTCAGGTGCAGGAGATATGGACAGTGCAGACTATCAATGTGATTAAACAATGCCCATTTTATCGTGGTGAGGCAAGCCTTTTATAATGCAGGTGAGAATCACATGATATAATCACATGGTATAATTCTTTCTGATTGGACAGTTAGCTTTGCACATGCTCCTTAAGCTCTTTCTTCTGATTGGATGAAAACTGCCACATTGACATTGTACAAACTTCCTTCTCCGCCCAAACCCACACCCTGAAGTTGTTTAACTTCCTGGGTTCTTCTTCACTCTTTCTGGGTTATTTCCTCGTCATA
The DNA here is from genome assembly GCA_017315185.1 of Bubo scandiacus. Classification (NCBI taxonomy): domain Eukaryota; kingdom Metazoa; phylum Chordata; class Aves; order Strigiformes; family Strigidae; genus Bubo; species Bubo scandiacus. The sequence goes on along the minus strand of MU210279.1, from coordinate 34,985 downwards.
TTCTTGCCGACGCTGAGGCTTTACCAGTCTTGCTCGTATGCAGGATTGCTCCCACATCCATTTTCTCGCAGGGAATCCTTCCGAATCCCCACAGTCAGGATACACTCACACCATGAATTTCTGTAGTAGCATAATGGTATTTCCTTTTTTGCTTATTTTTTCTTTCCTAGTAAATCTTACTATGCTATGCTTAACTACCTCTGCAAAGTGAGCTGACATTTTCACAGAAATATGTTATGAATCTCCTTCCTGAGAGAGAACTAGTGCTGAATCCATCACTGTGCCTGTTTTTTTCCCCATATGCAGCATTTCATGTTTGGCAGCACTGGATTTCATTAGGTATTGTATCCTTCAGCCTACCAACAGTATGAGATCCTTCTGCAAGGCAAGTAATCCTTCATAGCTGTTTCTTTTTTTTATTGCCCTGAGTAATTTATTATCACAAGCAAAATTTGTCATCCCCTTCTCACTCCCTTTTTCTACATCATTTATGAATATGTCAAATAGTACAGGTCCTAGGACAGATCCCAGAGGACTGAAAAAATTGACTTTTATTCCTACCCTTTATTTCTACCTGTAAGCACTTATTAATCCATGAAGGACCTTTAATCATAGAATCATAGAATCATTCAGGTTGGAAAAGACCCTTGGGATCATCGAGTCCAACCATCAGCCCTACTCTACAAAGTTCTCCCCTACACCATATCCCCCAATATCTCATCTAAACAACCCTTAAACACATCCAGGGATGGTGACTCCACCACCTCCCTGGGCAGCCTATTCCACTGTCTGACCACTCTTTCTGTGAAAAATTTTCTCCTAATGTCCAGTCTAAACCTCCCCTGTTGAAGTTTAAAGCCGTTCCCCCTTGTTCTGTCACTAGTCACCTGTGAGAAGAGACCAGCACCAACCTCTCTACAATGTCCTTTCAGGGAGCTGTAGAGAGTGATGAGGTCTCCCCTCAGCCTTCTCTTCCTCAAACTAAACAGTCCCACCTCCTTCAATCGCTCCTCATAGGATTTGTTCTCCAGGCCCTTCACCAGCTTCGTTGCCCTCCTCTCCACTCGTTCCAGCACCTCGATATCTCTCTCGTATTGAGGTGCCCAAAACTGGACACAACACTCCAGGTGTGGCCTCACCAGTGCAGAGTACAGGGGGACTATCACCTCCCTACTTCTGCTGGTCACACTATTTTTAATACAAGCCAGGATGCCATTGGCTTTCTTGGCCACCTGGGCACACTGCTGGCTCATGTTCAGCTGCTTGTCAATTAGAACCCCCAGATCCTTTTCTTCCAGACAGCTCTCCAGCCACACCTCCCCAAGCCTGTAGCCATGCAGGGGGTTGTTGTGGCCCAAGTGCAGGACCTGGCACTTGGCCTTGTTGAAGCCCATCCCGTTAACGTTGGCCCACTGATCCAATCTATCCAAGTCTCTCTGTAGAGCCTCCCTATCCTCATGCAGATCGACACTCCCGCTTAACTTGGTGTCATCTGCGAACTTACTGATGATACACTCTGTGTCCTTATCAAGATCATCAATAAAGATGTTAAACAGAAATGGTCCCAACAGCGAGCCCTGAGGAACACCACTTGTGACCGGCCACCGGCTGGATTTAGCTCCATTGACCACCACTCTCTGGGACCGTCCATCCAGCCAGTGCTTGACCCAGCAGACCGTTCGCTCATCCAGGCCATGAGCAGCCAGTTTTTCTATGAGAATTCTATGGGGAACTGTGTCAAATGCTTTTCAAAAATCCAGGTAGACAATATCCACAGCTTTTCCCTCGTCCAATACTCGGGTCATCTTGTCATAGAAGGAGATCAGGTTTGTCAGGCAGGACCTGCCTTTCATTAACCCATGCTGACTAGGCCTGATCCCCTGGTTGTCCATTATATGACTTGTAATGGCACTCAAGATGACCTGCTCCATGACCTTCCCTGGCACCGAGGTCAGACTGACAGGTCTATAGTTTCCTGGATCCTCCTTTCTGCCTCTCTTGTAGATGGGTGTCACATTTGCTACCCTCCCCAGTTAGCCATGATTTCAGGTAAATTGTGTGAAGCTGCTTGGCGAGCACATCTGCCAACTCTTTCAGCACCCTTTGGTGTAACCCATCCGGTCCCACAGACTTGTGTGCATCCAAGTGGTGTAGCAGGTCTCTGACCACTTCCTCTTTAATTGTGATGATCTCATTCTGCTTCCCCTCCCCATCTCCCAGCTCATGAGGCTGGGTGTCCAGGGAACAGCCACTTCTACTGCTAAAGACTGAGGCAAAGTAGGCGTTGAGCACCTCAGCCTTTTCCTCATCCTTAGTTACCATGTTTCCCTCTGCATCCAATAAAGGAGGGAGATTTTCATTCTGCCATAGATTAGGGTGTTTTGGGGCACTTCTGTGAGAAACCTTGTCAAAAGTCTACTGGAGATGAGTATGTGCTCACATAACCAAGAACTTCTTCAGAATTCCAACATGTTCCTGAGGTGCTATTTTCTTCTTGTAAAGTCATACTCTTCCTTCTCCACTATGGCATGTAAATCCATGTCTCTACCAGACCTAATTATTTTAACACAGGTTCTACCAATTTTTCCAGTAAGACTTATTAAAACTCACTAGTCTGTTGTTGCTTGGTTCCTGTGCTGTGCTGCTAACATGCTTCCCAAATGCCAGATGCATATATCCCATGGAGTGTTGTTAATTACCCATCTCCCAAGCATATGCAAGCATAAGATTCATCTTCATTATGCTAAAATGAGTTTGACATGAACATGAGAAACAATGAAGATTAAAATGTCCTGCCTTTATAGCATCATTCTTGTGAAACAGAAATAACATGAGGGCCATTTTGCAGTGGTGCCACAGAGCCAGGACTGAGCTCCCCTGTGCCCTCTGTTCTGTCACAATCCTTTGTATCATTCTCTAATCCCCGGTGGTTACCCCAGGCAAGAGCAAGCCCACTCTTGGGGGACATAACAATCCAGGAACAGAGGGCCAATGACAACTGGCTTCTACAGCCCTGAGACTAGGTTGCTGTGTGAGCCAGCACAGGCAGGACGCAGGAACAACCACAAAACCATGGATGAAATGCAGAGTAAATTTATTTTTGTTACCTTGCTGACCAGGGGATCCCCAAAGCAGCACCCAGACAGAGGCACACAAGCAGGAATGCAGGCACTGCAGAGCTTGGTCCTTGCTAGAGGATCACCGAACCTGCTTGTTTCACCTGTATATATCAGGGATTTTCGCAGGCGTAGTTTTCCACTGTGCTTTGATCTTTCCCACAGCAGGGCAGGAATGTCAAGCATGTTCAGTAGGGTGCCTCTGAGTCTCTCACAGGCCTGTGTTATCTAAACACAGATGTTCTACTTGTCCAACACACAAGGCTGAACAACAATTAGTGTGATATATGTGTTTTTCTACACCTCAGCTGCAGGTCACTTGAGCATGTTTACAATCCTCCTTGCCAATCTTCTGTTATTTTCCCACAGCTACATTTAAGATGGGTATTCCTGTCTAAATACATATTTGATCAAAGTAATCTCTGGTCCCTTTAAGGCCCCACATCCCTTGTCTCTTAGAAATAACTTGCCATTAAATCAATGACCACTACGAACAATCCCAGCTCAGAACAGGAGCTTCTCCCCTGATTTCAGTGAGCTCATAAAACATACATCAGGTTAAACACAGTGTACCGGGTCTGGCTGAGCCAGAATTGGTTTTCCCCTGTAGCAGCCCTCATGGTGCTGTGGTTTATGTTGGGAGCTGGCAGGGTGTTGATAGCACACTGGTGTTGTGGCTATTGCTGAGTAGTGCTTACACAGCACCAAGGCTCTTTCCGACATTTTCCCCCCCCACAGTGGGACGGGGTGGGCAAGATCTTGGGAGGGGACACAGCCAGGACAGCTGACCCCAACTGACCAAAGGGATATTCCAGACCATATGACGTCTGCTCGGTATAAAGCTGGGAGAAAGGAGGAAGGGGGTGGGGTCACCCTTGATCCTCCGAGGCAACCACTACGCGTATGGGAGCCCTGCTTCCTGAGAAGGCCCGACATCGCCTGTTCATGGGAAGTAGAGAATAAATCTGTTCTTTTTTTTTTTTTTGCTTCCGCGCGCGGACCTTTGCTTTGCTTTGCTTATATTAAAACTGCTTTTGTTTTACCCACAAGGGTTGGTTATTTTCTTTCCCCTCTTTGCCCTGTTGAGAAAAAAAGGGGAAGGGGGGGGAGTGATAGAGCGACTTGGTGTGTACCTGGCATTTAGCCAAGGTCAAACCACCACAGTCTTTTTTGGTGCCCAACGTGGGGCTGTGACAACAGCAGTTTTATATGAATTGTGCTATAGCTATAGCAGTTATTAAGCGACAAGCTCTTGTGCTGGTCACGGGTTTGTTTATTGCTCTGCTTATCTTTATTTTGCTAAGCTCGAGAACATGCTGGAAGAAATTGGGAACATCATGAGTGGTTTTATTCTGCAGGCTCCCGAAGTACTTATTAATCCTTATGTTAGCTCTTTGATACTGTTCATTAATGCTGTTCACCTATTGTGGGCTGTGTGGAGCTCGTTAGGTTTTTGGTGTAAGAGAAGGCAAATTTTGGGTGAGAGAATACCAAAATGTGCCCTGAGGCGGCCTGTCCCTGGGTGGCAGGGGGAGTGGAAGGATTTGGGCAGATTCCTAGGACGGTTATCACCTCCTGTAGCCTGGGATCTTACCCCTGAACAGGCAAGCAACCCCGCAAAATTGACACAACACCTGATAGAAGGGTGCCTTGTCTATCCCGAGGAAAATCAGCAACTCCTAGCGCTCTATTGGGGCCTGGCCTGTGCTTATCGAGCTGCAGTTCAATGCTCTCAAAGGACTGTGGTGGGGATGGGAACTCAGACAAAAACAACAACAGCAGAGATTGCCCCAGTAGTAAAAAAGAAGCAGTGGACAAGGAGAACAACAGGTCCATACCCTTGATTAATAAGGGAGGAGAAAGAAGAGGAAGAGGCAGGTCCTTTAGCAAAGGGGTCAGAAGAGGGAATAACAGAACTCAAACAGGAGGCAGAAACTACCCGGTCCCTGACATCATCAGAACTGCGAGATCTGCGGAAAGACTATAGCCGCCAGCCGGGTGAGCGGATTGCTGCCTGGCTGCTTGGATGCTGGGATAATGGGGCTGATGCTCAGCAGCTGGAAGGTAAGGAAGCCCAACAGCTGGGTTCCCTTGCTAGAGATCGAGGAATTGAAAGGGGAATTGGAAAAGAAACAGGAATTTGCAGTCTGTGGAGACGGCTCCTTTCCAGTGTTAAAGCAAGATATCCTTTCAAGGAAGATCTTACGGACAACTCCCCAGGGAAGTGGACTACTGCAGATGAAGGTGTCCAGTACCTGAGAGAATTAGCAGTGCTGGAAGTCATCTATGGTGAT
>MU210279.1:0-27723 GCA_017315185.1 Bubo scandiacus | reverse complement strand
ATGCTCAGCAGCTGGAAGGTAAGGAAGCCCAACAGCTGGGTTCCCTTGCTAGAGATCGAGGAATTGAAAGGGGAATTGGAAAAGAAACAGGAATTTGCAGTCTGTGGAGACGGCTCCTTTCCAGTGTTAAAGCAAGATATCCTTTCAAGGAAGATCTTACGGACAACTCCCCAGGGAAGTGGACTACTGCAGATGAAGGTGTCCAGTACCTGAGAGAATTAGCAGTGCTGGAAGTCATCTATGGTGATCCAGATAATGATGAAGCCCCTAAAAATCCAGAGGATGTCCTGTGCACATGGGCCATGTGGAGGAAGGTGATTAAAGGTGCGCCACCTTCGTATTCTGCTGGCTTGGCTGCGATGTACTACCCAGAAATGGATGTGGGAGAAGGACTAAGATGTACACCAACTGTGGAGGCAGTCTCTTCCTGGCTTCAGAACTTTGAAGAGAGTCTTGGTACCTCCTCATCTCCACGGGCGAGTGCCTTAGATGTCAGGAGCACCCCAAGAAATCAGTTCTCTTCCGCCCCAGTCAGAGGGAAAGGGAACCCCAGGCACATGACACGTGGCGAACTTTGGTTCTTCCTGCGTGACCAAGGGGAGGACATGAGGAAGTGGGATGGTCAACCCACCTTCAAGTTGGAAGCTCGTGTACATGAATTGCGAGGAAAGACCCCTGCCAAGAAGAAGACATCCAAGAAGGTTGTTAATGTAGCTGGTGTGAAACCACAAGAAAGTAGTCAGCAATCTCCCAGATACAGGAAGACTGAGATCACCTCCCTTGGCCCTGATGAAGGAATCTCCAGCCTGGCACAGCAAGGGTCAGATAGTGAATACTCTAACCAAGAACAGGAATAGAAGGCCCCTGCCTCCAGCCAGGAGGAGGAAAGGGATGATTGGGTGTATTGGACAGTGTGGATTCGATGGCCTGGCACATCAAACACACAGAAGTACCAGGCTTTAATCGACACCGGGGCACAGTGTACATTAATGCCATCAAGTTATAGAGGGGCAGAACCTATCTGGATCTCAGGAGTGACAGGGGGATGTCAAGAACTGTCAGTACTGGAGGCTGACGTTATCTTGACCGGGGACAAGTGGGAAAAACATCCCATTGTGACTGGCCCAGAAGCCCCTTGTATCTTGGGCATTGACTACCTCAAGAGGGGGTATTTCAAAGACCCAAAAGGATACCGATGGGCTTTTGGTGTGGCCAGTGTGAACACAGAGAAGGTCAAACAGTTGTCTAATCTGCCTGGCCTCTCGGAAGATCCTTTTGTTGTAGGACTGTTGGGAGTTGAAGAACAACAGGTGCCAATTGCTACGAGGACCGTGCACCGACGGCAGTATCGCACGAACCGAGACTCTCTGGCTCCCATCCAAGAACTGATCCGTCAACTGGAGACCCAAGGTGTCATCAGTAAGACACATTCGCCTTTTAATAGCCCAATATGGCCAGTGCGAAAGTCTGACGGAGGGTGGATGTTAACAGTAGACTATCGTGGCCTGAACGAAGTGACGCCACCACTGAGTGCTGCTGTACCAGATATGTTAGAGCTCCAATATGAACTGGAGTCAAAGGCAGCCATGTGGTACGCCACAATCGACATTGCCAATGCATTCTTTTCAATTCCTTTGGCAGAAGAGTGCAGGCCACAGTTTTCTTTCACGTGGAGTGGTGTCCAATATACCTGGAATTGACTTCCCCAGGGGTGGAAGCACAGCCCCACTATTTGTCATGGAGTAATTCAAACTGCACTGGAAAAGGGTGATGCCCCTGAACATCTACAGTACATCGATGACATCATTGTGTGGGGCAACAAGGCAGAAGAAGTGTTCAAGAAAGGACAAAGAGTAATTGAGATTCTTCTGAGAGCTGGGTTTGCCATAAGGAAAAGCAAGGTCAAGGGACCAGCACAGGAGATTCAGTTCTTGGGAATAAAATGGCAAGATGGTCGCCGTCATGTGCCTATGGATGTTGTCAACAAGATAGCAGCTATGTCTCCACCGACCAACAAGAAGGAAACACAAGCTTTCTTAGGACTTGTGGGATTTTGGAGGATGCATATTCCAGGTTACAGTCAGCTGGTGAGCCCTCTCTATCAAGTAACCCGAAAGAAGAACCATTTTGAGTGGGGTCTTGAGCAACAACAAGCCTTTGAGCACATCAAACAGGAGATAGCTCGGGCGGTAGCTCTTGGGCCTGTTCGGACAGGACCAGATGTGCAAAGTGTACTTTACACATCGACTGGGGAGCATGGCCTCACATGGAGCCTCTGGCAGAAGATACCAGGTGAAACTCGGGGTCGACCATTAGGATTTTGGAGCCGGGGATATCGAGGATCAGAAGCCCACTACACTCCAACTGAAAAGGAGATACTGGCAGCATATGAGGGGATTCGAGCCGCTTCAGAAGTTGTTGGTACAGAAGCACAGCTCCTCTTGGCACCGCGATTGCCTGTATTACATTGGATGTTCAAAGGAAACATCCCTTCTACGCACCATGCAGCCAGTGCTACCTGGAGTAAATGGGTAGCGTTAATCACACTATGAGCTCGACTGGGAAAACCCAACCGTCCAGGGATCCTGGAAGAGATCATGGACTGGCCAGAAGGTAGAGATTTTGGAGCACTGCCTGAGGAGGTGGCTCGTGCCCAAGAGGCACCGCCATATAACGAGTTACCAGAAGATGAAAGGCGGTATGCTCTGTTTACTGATGGATCCTGTCGTGTGGTAGGAAAGCATCGGAAGTGGAAAGCTGCTGTGTGGAGTCCCACAAGACATGTCCTTGAGGCCACTGAAGGAGAGGGCGAGTCAAGTCAGTTTGCGGAAGTAAAAGTGATCCAACTAGCCCTAAAGATTGCTGAACGAGAAAAGTGGCCAGTACTGTATCTCTACACTGACTCCTGGATGGTGGCTAACGCCCTGTGGGGGTGGCTACAGGAGTGGAAGAAGACCAATTGGCAGCACAGAGGTAAACCCATCTGGGCTGCTGCACTGTGGCAGGACATCGCTGCCCGAGTGGAAAACATGACTCTAAAGGTACGTCATGTAGATGACCACGTGCCCAAAAGCCGTGCCACCGAAGAACATCAAAACAATGAGCAAGTAGACAAGGCTGCCAAAATTGAAGTAGCTCGGCTTGACCTGGACTGGGAGCGCAAGGGTGAGCTATTTGTAGCTCGATGGGCCCATGAAACATCCGGGCATCTCGGGAGAGATGCAACGTACAGATGGGCTCGTGATCGAGGGGTGGACCTGACCATGGAGGCCATCTCACAGGTCACTCATGAATGTGAAACATGTGCTGCAATCAAGCGAGCCACACGAGTAAAGTCTCCCTGGAACAGAGGGCGATGGCTGAGTTTTCGATATGGTGAGGCCTGGCAAATTGACTATATTGGACCATTGCCACGAACACGCCAAGGCAAGCGCTACATACTCACCATGGTGGAAGCAACTACTGGTTGGCTCGAAACGTACCCTGTAAATCATGCCACTGCCCGAAATACCATCTTAGGTCTTGAAAGGCAAATTTTATGGCGACATGGTACTCCTGAAAGAATCGAATCAGACAATGGGACCCATTTTCGAAATAATCTTATAAACTCCTGGGCAAAGAAACATGGCATTGAGTGGGTGTATCACATCCCTTATTACCCACAAGCGTCTGGAAAGATTGAAAGATCCAATGGACTGTTGAAGACTATGTTGAGAGCATTGGACAATGGGGGATGGAAGCACTGGGATATAAATTTAGCAGAAGCCACTTGGCTAATTAACACCAGAGGATCTGTTAACCGTCCTGGTCCTGCCCAAACCGAACCCCTTCATACTGTGGGAGGAGATAAGGTCCCTGTAGCACACACAGGGCAATGGCTGGGGAAGGCAGTGTGGATTGCTCCTCCCTTGGGAAAAGGCAAGCCCACTCGTGGGATTGTTTTTGCTCAGGGACCTGGATGTACTTGGTGGGTAATGCGGGAGAATGGGGCTACTCAGTGTGTGCCTCAAGGAGATTTAACCTTGGGGGGGAAATAATCTGTGGGGTGAGTTGTATGTTGCAGGAAGTGATGGAGGAAGTAGGAACGACGAAGAGTGAACCAGATACGTGCGATGATGACCCAAACCTAGCCGGTGCTGGAGTCCAACAGTCAAACATACTGCTCCTGTCCTGAACATCCCATCTTGACAGATGGGAGCCAAGTCCCTGAAAATCTGGAGGAGTGAAGAAAGCTTACGGAATGGATAAATGAGTGTTATGTGGGACCTGGGCATGGCGTAAATGGTATGGAATAAGGGGTGGAGACTGTACTGGGTCTGGCTGAGCCGGAATTGGTTTTCCCCTGTAGCAGCCCTCATGGTGCTATGTTTGATGTTGGGAGCTGGCAGGGTGTTGATAGCACACTGGTGTTGTGGCTACTGCTGAGTAGTGCTTACACAGCACCAAGGCTCTTTCCGACATTCCCCCCCCCCACAGTGGGACGGGGTGGGCAAGACCTTGGGAGGGGACACAACCAGGACAGCTGACCCCAACTGACCAAAGGGATATTCCAGACCATATGACGTCTGCTCAGTATAAAGCTGGGAGAAAGGAGGAAGGGGGTGGGGTCACCCTTGGTCCTCCGAGGCAACCACTACGCGTATGGGAGCCCTGCTTCCTGAGAAGGCCCGACATCGCCTCTTCATGGGAAGTAGAGATTAAATCTGTTCTTTTTTTTTTTTTGCTTCTGCGCGCGGACCTTTGCTTCGCTTTGCTTATATTAAAACTGCTTTTGTTTTACCCACAAGGGTTGGTTATTTTCTTTCCCCTCTTTGCCCTGTTGAGAAAAAAGGGGAAGGGGGGGAAGTGATAGAGCGACTTGGTGGGTACCTGGCATTTAGCCAAGGTCAAACCACCACACACAGGTAAATGAGAGCAAGGTAAAATGAGGGAGACCTTGCACAATCCTCCTTTCCGTTTTGTATATCCCAGGTCTCCTCTCCCACTCTTCCTTCCCCTACATGTCTCTTCAAACACAGTTCTCTTAGAACTGGCTCCAACTTCACTTTTTCAAAATTTCTCTAGTTCCCCAGGGTAACTTCTGTGTTGGGATTCTCGCCTGTCTTCATGAAACAACTAATAATTGGGGATAGCACCCTTATCTTTGTTTTTGTTGTTAAGTCAAGTGAATGCAGACAAATAATTTATTTTTTCCTTATTTGAACAATATATCCTGCAAAGATCTCTCCCCCCCCCCCCCCCCTTAAAAATATAGTGCATGAAACAGGAGAATTTACCTCATTTTTAATTACTACTGCACTACCGAGGTTCACTAATAAACACTGATGCGTTAAGATTAAGCAAGAGCACAGTCTGGAAGATTAGCTTTGTATCATGCTTTGAAGGTTAACAACATCTGGCTTTGATGGACTGCCAGAGAAACTCTGTAATGGTTAACAGAGGCTGCCCTGCCCCCAGTTGTGAAAAATATTCATTTACAGACAGCTAGCAGCAGCAGAAGAGAATAGAGCATGTTATATCTGCCTTCTTGCCACCAGTCACAAAAAAATTGGCTGAGTGATGTATTCAAGTAGTTAACGGAGCACTGCTTGTAATGAGAAGAGACATAAGAGGGATTTTTAATGCTAGAAGTTAGCCATACTACTGCTAGCGAAGGGGAATTCAGAACATGCCCTCATACATCAAATCTCTGCTATGCTGTTTATGAACAGCAATTTGAGATCAAGATTGGATTTGCAGAGGTATGTGAATTGTAAACAGTTTGCAGAAATGGTAACCAAGATTCCAGCATGCTTACTGTAGGCCTAGAGAGGTTTGTGAGGCATTATTGTTCTTTAAATCTAATTACCAGGTACAGCTAAATCCTAGGCCAGATTTTTACCTTATACCATGCAAGGAAGGCTGAATTTGATCTTTTGAAGGCATGTCAGTTGCTGGGAATATCACATACATGGTCAACATCAGATATGCCCACTTATGCTATTTCAACACTGCTAAAGGAATCCCTTTAGTATTTTATGTTCAACCCTGAGATGAATTCACATAACTACGGTGAGGTCCTTGCTTAGAGTCCTGTGCAGAGGGCACTTCTAGCTAATAAATCTTCAGTAAGAATGGAAAATACGAGCTTTCTTATAATGCTTTGGAAGAAACAGAAATGGTTTTATGCACTAAGATATGAAAACTTGTAAACTCCCAAAGTTTATGATTTGGAGAAGCAACAAGGCCTGTCTGTACAATATGATCACTTTAATTACAAGAAGTGCAGGAGTTCAGAATTACAGTTCACTGAAAGACTCCTAAGGAAAGCAGGCCTGTTGCCAGTGGGTTTAAGTTGCAAGTGAGAGGTTCCATGCATCAGAAAAGTCTGAAAACCTCCATGTTAACATATTACCAGACAAAGCAGGAGCAAAAATTCAGATTGAGGTCAACATTTCCAGTGTTCAGTATCCCAAGTTTTGGCTCAATACAAACTTGCAGCAATTTCTAAAGATATGAGCTGCCTAAGAAATTCAAATCAGCATTCATAATTTGGGTCGCACTGAGTACAGCTTTGACCAGAGGTGCTCTCAGCTTCCCCTCTCTGTAAAAATCTACACAAGGGTGCTATGACAAGAATATTCAGTCAATAAATGAGGATTTGTAAGTTTAAAATAGCATGAGCTGTAATAGTAGGCTAGCATCATGTAAACGTTTTTGCACTTTAAATTCTGATGTCAGGCATTTGGCCACTAATATTGCCAACATTTTTTCAAACCATTTATATAACACAGGATAAGTATTGGACTTAACAAAGAAATGGAAAATCAGTTTGACAACTGAAAATTGTTACGCTGAAGAAGCAAAATGAGACACGCAAGCATCTTTGCACCCACGCAAGTTTATAACACTGAGTGACCAAAACCATCCCGAAGTCCGCAGCACTCAACTAAGTGAGCAGAAGGGCTTTGAGGTTGGGCTCCCGTTTGCACGCCGTGTTTGCAGGGACCTGCCGTGCGTGAGCCGCCAGCCCCGGGCGCCGGGGCGGGGGCCGGGCGATGCGGTGGCCGCCAGAGGGTGCCGCTGACCCGCGGTCCCCACCGGGGCTTGCTCGATCCTTCGCTGGTCCCGTTTTATCTCAGTGTTCCCCCTTTCCCGAGCATTTTTCCTTAACAGGGAGGATCTATTTGTGCTGGTTTCAAATGCTAGAGACGTTCCCTCGAAAGACAGAAGGCTACACGAGGTGGGTGAAGCCATATAAAAAAGGCAATATAAGAAAAGTAGAAAGGTAGACCCTGAAATAAAATAGTCAAAAAGAGCAAGTCTGAGGGCACATCCAGAACAGGGGTGGAGGGGTGAACAAGCACGACAACAGTTTAGCATATAGTGCTGTTTTCTCGAGTCTCATTAGAAATAGAGACAAAAATTAGGAGAAAATCTGAGCAGGAGTATTATTACATCCTGCAGATGTTAACTTTTAGGAGTTTTCAGCTACTTGTAAAAATTACCCTTTGTTGTTATTTTTCTTATATTTGTTAGGAGAGATTTTTCCTAAGAATCTGATGAATTGCTGCTGACTATTAGATGGGAGCACTTTCCAGATATTTTACATGACTGAATAATTTCAAGACTTCCCATGGTTGAGATTCTCATATTACCAACACGGGCTTTATTTTCATTATAACTTGTTTGAAATGAATTGAATTCTTCCAAATTAAAATGATCTTGCTCAGAAAGAAAATCAGGTCTTTAGAGTAGAAAAATAGAGTTAAAAGTTATTAGCAGGATTTTGTGTATTCTGTTCTACTGTTCTGCTTATGGAACGGTCTGTCCAGGTCATAGAATTATGCCCTCTGTGGTCCAATGCTTTTAAATCTTATGTTAATATATAACCCTTGCAATTCTCAGGAAAAGATACTGACGAACAGAGTTGAGTAATTCAATGATGTCTTCTGAAATTCTTAAGGGTTTTTCCCCAGAAGTGAATTTAAAAAATAGTTATCAAAGGTGTTAATTGCCCTATTTACTTCAATAGGCTGAGTCTGAAATCTGCTGTCAACACTTGATTTAATGAACTAATTTCAGTGCTGACTGTTTTAGAAGAAATAGTCAGCAACTGCACTTATCTCACACTGCCTGAAGTGCCAGAACTACCTGCCCAAATGTCTCCAGCTTTAATGTTCTAGTTACTTGCTTTTAATAAAGATACCGGGGAATACTACTACAGTCAGACATTGTGGAGAACCTACATTAGACATAATATTTTAACCAGGGATAGAGCTGAGCAAAGTATGAAGGATTATGCTTAATTTGAAAGCCTGCATGTAATCTCACAGTAGTTTATCATACAATTATTAATTAATTCTATGATTCTATGAATTAGGTGCTTCCTAAACCTGTTTCTAATTTAAAAGCTCTAGACTTCTTACTTTTTTGCATAGATTAAAGTTGTAATAAAGACTGAAAGGACTGTAAAAGCACAGTCCTAAATATATCAGGAATGTCAATAATGCAGTATGTAATTCCTTCAGTTAATACTGGTTTTCACAAATATTTGTGGTACCCATGCAGTTGAAGTCTCTGAACAGAGAGCAGAAGAAACACTGGATACGGCCTTTGCATGCATTGTCTTTCTCAGCCACACTGTCCACTCCAGTCAGTCTCAATTTTTTCAAATACCAATTAACAGGTGTGAGAAATGATGCTTCTTACCCAGAGATCGATATCTGCATAACAGCAATACTATCTTGGCAATCCAGTCTGCAGCATAAATATCATGGTGTTTGAGCCCTTGGGACCTGTGGAGTTTACAACTATGTTGTCAAGATCTCTTTGTTGGGATAGTCCTTGAAGTCCTGCCAAGATGTAGGGGACTCTGGTGCCTTTATATGCTCCCAAACACAGCTCTGGCTCCAGGAGTCAACACTCTTGTCAGGCTGAGTGATGGTGTGACTCTCAACCCGCGAGCTGAGATTACAACAGGGAGTGTGACAGTGCATGCTTGCATGATGATGCCAGAGAAGCAGGTGACACTGGCGGATAGCTGCAAGGAATATAACTGTGTGGCTTCTTGTTACATATCCTCAGAACTTCACAGGATGGAATTAGAGAGAGTGGAACGGTTATAAAATGAAGTTACAAAATCTGGATGTCCTGATCAGTTTGAGACAGTTGTAAGGTACCTAACACTGCATGCACAGGCATTAACAGTATGCAGCATTGGGTCAGGATCTGTTTGCATCATATTTTGACTAATCCAAGGATCAATCACATTGCAAGTCATTGAGCTGTTATGCTCTTCCAGGCACTCCAGAGACTGCCTGGAGAGAAAAGAAGGGGTTGGTATGTTGAAATGGTGACACAAAAAGGTGCAGAACAAGTATGTTTTCCTTGTACTAAAAAACTACACAGGGCCAAAGTATTTCAATGAAGCTTGGAAAGAAAAACAAGAGTTAAAAGGACAAAGTTTATCTCGGCCACATCCCAAAAAATCAGGAGAGTTGCATCAGTTCTGAATTTGGCCCTCTGCACACACAATAAATGGAAAGGAAGAGCAGCAGTTTGCAGTCTGAAGCACTTCACTTTTGGTAGTTCTCAGGAATCCCCAAAGCCTTCAAAATTGACACAACTCATGCAATACATGGCATCACTGCTGCTGTTAAGCCATGAATACTGAGATAGCAGCACGCCTGCTTTGCACCCAGGCCAGAATTTAACTGGAGGTCCAAATAGAGCATTTAAATGCCAGTGTTCATTTTGCTGACAGCTGGGGCTGATTTTGTAGTTAATCTCAAGCTCTACTACCTACCACAAATAAATTAACTAAAATCTTTTAGCTTAACCATGGAAGCTCTGCTGAATGTCAAGTGGTTCTGCTACTTGCATGTCACTGTCTTGGTTTTTAGACTACTTATCCAAGGATAGCATTTAACCCTGTGATGATCTTTGCAGATGCCTGTATTGCCACCAGCAACCAGCCATGCAATCCTAGAATGGCAAAGGAGGTTGCTAGACCACTTACTGCTTCTGAAAAGGTTTTCTCTTGTGGTTCACCACTAATACAAGGCACAGTATCCGGATGAAGCAAAAGTCAGCAGCACAAACCATATCTGAGAGATATCATTAATGGACATATTGTTCCTTTCTCTATGCTGACCTTCAGAAACAAATGCATTTAGATAAGTTTTCATTTGAAACAGTTTTTGCAGTAAACAAGGCTGCTAAGTGTCACCAATCTCTTTTAAGACTATGAAATAAATCCATGTTCAGGGTCAGTTCTGCAATTTACTCGATATCCTTAACCTCTGACGGAGAAAGACTGTGATAATGAAACATTTTTGACAGAATTGTCCAGACTCTTCTTTAATGTTCAATACTGGAAGGTGCCGAGCATCCTTCTGTTCCCTGAAAGTAGCAAAAATTCACATAAATTACAGGTTCAGAGCCAATATGCTGTGTTCCCTGATAAGATTTGCTTTGAGCTCAGTTCTGCAAGGTATTGTCTAATTACTGGAAACCTGTAATTAAAATACAGAGTTGATGGTATTGAAACAAAGAGGTTAACTCAACAGTCAGAATCCAATATAACTGTTAAGCAGGTATTCTTTATTGCAGCACTGGGCAGCACTGGGGATCACTCCACCATGAGTGCTCTGACTACTAACAAAATGCTCTAATATACACAAAAAGCATACATATTCATCAGATTCCCTGGAAAAGGCAGTCTTATGCTAATGGGTTCTCAGAACTCATTTACATAGTCTGAGCATGTGTAGTAAAAATAGAGTGAGGGTCTTCTCCTTAGTGGTCCACATAGTCTTCCTCACACTGTCCGCTAGTTGAACTTTAGGTTGCCTGTGTCCATATATGGCCATGGAGTGACCTCATCCGTCCTTCAGCTCCTGTTTGTTTCAAGGGGGTTAGTTTAAGCTGGCTTCCAGTCACTTATCTTGACACTGGTGTCTTCTCAGGCGCTTATCTTGCATTCTTAGGTTCCTGTTACCAGGGATATATTCAGGGAGTTTATCAGACTGTTATCAGGGATGCACTCAGGGAGTTTACCAGACTGTCCAAGGCCTGTTTTATCCCCACTAGGCAAGGAGTTACAGGTTTCAAGATATTTTACAAATGGGTAAGACTACAGGGGGTAGCTAGGAAAAGAATATAAATGAAGTTATATACATCGCAGTAAAATACAAAAATAAAAATAAAAATAACATTACTGGTTTCTATACACTAACACAGTCAGGGGGTCTTGAGAGGTGTATTGGTCTTGTAATTTCAAGTATACTTGCATCAGCTCCTCTTTCAGTATTCAGTAGCCTGCCAGAGATTCTTGGTCCTTTGTAAAATTGAGCTTCTACAAAAAGCATTTTAAGTGCTGATCTCTTTATAAAAATGAAATAAAGCAAAGTTGAATTCACCTGTCAAAGTGGTTCCTTCATAAAGCATCATGGAAAATTATTTAGTTAAGTTAAACCTATGAACTGAAATCTGTATTGTACCACTCAAGGATAATGAAAGTTATACCGGGGTTGTGTACAGATACCTCTTAAACTCCATTTAAAACTTTAAAAGGACCAGTTTGTGTCTTATCACAGAGTTCCTAATGAAACAGTCACATACTGTCAGACCCAAGATGGAGAGAAACATAGTTAGAGGATCCCTGCAAAGGAAAAGCAGGTCGGTGCTACAACTTCCTGTACTTGTAACATTTCAGTTGATGTTCATAGTAAACACATGTAGGCTGATTGCTAAACATCAGCTTTTCCTAGTGTGTCACAAACTGTTCATAAACAAGAAACTGTTCATAAAGAGGATGTCTCAAACAACTTGAGTGGGACGCCCTGTGGGGGTCAAGCGAAGCGAGCTCTGCAGAGGTGGAGTGGTGGGGCATTTCTCTCCCCTTCCCTCCTGTGGTTGCCCAGAGACAGAACTTGCCTAACTGCACAGGTACAAGCCAGAGAAAACGAGAACCTTCTGGAACAACCTACTGCACATGCGCAAGAAAGACTATATAAAGACAATACCCCACGTGTGTCTTTATCGACCCACCACCTACGGACCAAGCTGGCTACTCTGCGACAATGTGGGATCCAAGGGTGGTGATTCCCCTTTTCCTATCCCCTCCTCCTCTCTTTTTCCTCTTTCTGCTCTCTCTTTCTTACATATATTCATGTGTATAAGTTTTGTACGAATTGAATTGCAATCAGTTGATCATTGACAGGTTATTAGAAAAATAGTCTCATCGCCGAAGTGCCTATATTCGTTCTCCGGATAGTGTCACAACCTGGACTGGAAACCCAGAGAGTCCCAAAGTTCTGTGATCCCCTCAGGTTAAATTAAGGGGAAATGACACCAAACGACCGGTTAAAATGTTTTACTTGCAGTAGAAAACAATTTAAACTTGGAAAAGGATAATAAGCAATGTGGTCTCTTAGAAATCTATAAGAAAGAAAAGAAAGGAAAGGAAAGAAAAGAGAAAGAAAAGAGAGAAAGAGAGTCAAAGAAATCCGGTCACCACCCCTGGATCCAGCGATGTCTCAGGTCCGGTAATCTTGGGTGGTGGGTGCACCCACAGCAAAGTTTCTGTCATCTTTTAAGTTCATCTTATCAGTTGATTAGCATACCAGATGAGGAGAGGCAGGTATTCCACAAACTCATTTCCATGAGAGATGAGGAAAAAGGTGGAGCAGGGGTTCCAGTTGAGTCAGTGGTCATACTCGCCCTGCCCACCTTTGTTTTTTCCTCTGTTCCCAGAGATTTTTGCTGACTTCATGCTTCTTATTGGTCATCCCAGAAATGATCACCTCTTATCAGTTCTTGTTACCACTTCAATGGTGAAGGTGCAAAGTCATTAGCAAGGCAAGCATGGTGTCTGGCTTGCACAATAGAGCCACAAAGGCTTAGTGGTACTTGTGCTTGAGGAGAAACACCTGGTTTCACTCAGTCCATGTCTGCCCCTCTGAGGTTTATCTAAGGAGTTTGTCAGTGCGACTGCAAGGGAGTGGGGGTGCATCCTTCGATACACTCCCGCTTCCTTGGGGACATTCCTTAGACTAATCCATAGGCCACAGCTTGTCCTTGAGGTTTTCTGTGTCAAGAATGTTTGAGGCATTTCTTCCTTCAGTTCCTTACAGACAGTTATCAGTTGATTGTTGCCAAATTGTCTCTATTCATTCACTAAAATGGTCAGTTAATAAAGTCACCAGCACAATTGTTCCTCTGAGTCATTGTGGCTCTCTGACCCTGCGGCTCTGCCAAGCAGAGACCGGCTCTTCCACCATCATGCAGGCTCTCGGGAAATTCAAAAGATTCACCCCCCTCATAACCCACCGCGTGGGACCGATTCGCGGAAAACAGACTCCACAACTCGAATAGAGTTCTAAAGCAGGTATGTTTACTCCGGCGCCGGGGTGCAAGGGGATTTCTCCACAAAGCTTGCACACCAACAGCACTTTTTACCAAAAACTTATCGAGTGTGGATATACATATTCATTGATTACATAACACAAACATACATATGCATGAGTAAGGCTGGGTTAGTTCTAGAGGCTGGTGTCAGCAGTTTATGTTCTCTCTGCACCTGCCCATTGCCTCCTGGGGGGCGTCTTCGGGAGGAAGGCTCATAGTCTTTCTCACCTTGTTTTTCCCTCGAAGCATGTGCAGATTCTCTTGGCCAATTTCTTGAACAACAAAAAATGTTTTTCAGCCGGTTTACTCATCCTATCTTATTTAATGGAACCAATGAAACTTCTACAATCCGTATATGGCTATCTTTACTCATTACTGAGGCCCAACTAGTTAGAGCACACCTGTTCCTCAAGGACAAAAACATGATATTTTGCTGAACACTGCAGTTCTTGGTAGATTTTCACAGTAAACTGCTTTGTTTTGATGAACACAGTAGTCCTTGGTAAAATTCCACAGAACAGTCTGGGCAAGCAGGATTCTTAGCAATATTCAAAAATACTATAAGGAATACTATAACTTGCTAGAAGTAAGGAAATAAGTTGCTAAGCAGTTTGCAATAAGTAATGAAGTAAATAAGTCTTAAAACAAGTAATCATTTCTCTGTATCAGGACAAGACACGGTGACCATCACTCAGTAGGTTACATTTATAGGATTCAAATTGAAAGAGTGTCCCCAGCACTCTGAGAGATGGAAGGATGAGTTTACAAGTTGACAGCTTTAGCTAAACCCATATCTTCTTTGAAGTTGAGTGAACAGAAGATTTGGCCTTGCAAAAATCCCTGGCCATACGGTCCTGGAGTTACAGTGGTGATGCCCACACTGAGGAGCTGCCATTCTACCAGGCAGCACTGTCTCTTCCTACTGTCACTTGCTCTTGGGCTACTTCTATGCCTGCCCAGTGCAGCTCTAGAGCTTGGGTACATCCCAGCCACCAGCTTTGCTTTTACATCTGTAGTCAATAGAAGATTGCATTGTGCTGAAATATATGGAACAGAGCCCCTTCCTGTGGGAAAGATGTATTTAATTTATTCCCTTCTATCTTTAAATAATTTTACATTGAAAATGTTTACAGGTTTGGTTTTCTTAAAGATGTTTGCAAAGCAATCTGTGCTGGCCCTGAAATTCCTTTTATTTCCTCTTCAGGGTATATGTATTTATTAGTATGTTAAAAGCATTTCCTTAGGTTTCTTGATCACTACCTGCTTGTTTTCTGACGTGTTATGCTAAGTGAAGGATACTGAATACAAATCTTTCTAGAGAGGGAAGGCAAAAACAGCAGCCAATTTCCTAGCACAGTATCACTCACGTTTGAGCAGTTTATGGACTCAGGTGGCTGTGACCAGCAATCTGCTCTAATCCCATGCCTGTGTGGATCATAATCTTGGGCAGACAACTCCTACTGACACTGTTCACTGTATGGTGTAGTGACTCCATCCCAATGCCAGTGGTAAATGATACTGCCACCCACAACCACCTGTTCTGCCCTTGTGTCAGCCTGCTACCAAGGTGGTCTATAGAGAGATGGCAGCCACCTCCAAACACAGGACAATGTACCCTCTGGAACCGGGGCATGGCTCTGTTATACAGTCAGACATGCAGTCTGGGTCTCAGTTCAGACATCCAGTCTATAATGCAACCCAGACCACTAAAAACGTGTGCACCAGAAGCTTGGAAATGCAGATGAACAAATTCTCTGCAGCAATGCCTGCAATGCTGGAGGAGCCATGGCTAATCTCCATTCAGGAACCTACTTAGATCTTGTAACTCCCGGTTTTCTTCTTGAGCTGTCCCAGAGCTTCAGAGGCTGCTTTATAAAACATTGTTTAGAATTGCTATGCTCCTGCCTGCCAGGGCAGAGTAAAGCTGTGGTGGGGAGACACCACTGAGCAAGGTGAAGCTGTACCACAGGCACTGTAGCTCCCTGCCTTAAGATCTTTCAGATATGCTTCTTCCAAGAGAATTGGAAAAGCTATTTCCTTAGAGACATGGGAGTACTGTGACAGTCTCACCACATCATTCCCAATGTTCCTAAACATAGGGCAAACTTGTTCCCAACATTAGGGCATGACCCAGAAATGTGTTATTACTTGGCTTTGTGCCTGCTACCATTGGATGTACTTCTGAACCTAAGTGGAAAATTCACATTATTAAGAATATATTCCCATAAAAGAAGTTTACAGGTTTCTTTTTAGTTAGGACTTATATTTCAGAAAATACTGCAAGATAGTGATTAACTTTTTTGTCCAGCTTCATTCATCCTATATCATACTTTGCACCACTATATTGGAATGGGAAGGAGTATGAAACTGTATTAGCTTCCAATATAAGCAGGTTTTACCTTCAGATACTTTAGGCTGATAATTACTGAAACTGCACTGTACTCACTGGAGGGAAGCAAAGTATTTTGGAATGTCTTTTATTCAGCAACTGTTCCTACAGTTTCAAATGCTATCCCTAGTCAAAAATCTCTTTTCATCCAGCTGTGGCTGAACCTCTGTAGGATGGTACTAACCAGGGAGGATCACATTACTGTAATTACAGTGGCTGACATTATTTCCTCTATGCAGGTGTGCAAAGTGCTACTTTGAACCTGTCCAACCCAGCTTGGTCTGATCCTCAGCTCTCTGTGACATTGTCTTCCCTTAAGACTCAGAGAAATCCTGGAATTTAACCTTTGCTCAGAGTGGGTTAGGACTAGGAGATTTTCTGGACTAGGAATTTGATTCTGAAAACAGCCAAGCAGCTATAGAGTCTGGGATCTTCGGGCCATACCAGCTATTACTGGACACCACAGAGGAATGGTCAGCTGATGGATGGGTAAGAGTTTGCTTTAGGGTACTGTGACAGGGAACAGTTACTTTTTTCTTACCAAGAAAAAGAAATCAGCCCTAGTGCAACCCTGCAGTTGCCATCACAAGGAAATTATTTTGCTTTCAAAGCCAGATGATGTTTGGCACTTTCAGAGTGGAGTTGTTCTCCACACCATCTGCTCACTGAGCACATTTCCATGGACAGCTAATACAGAGCAGGAATGCAACATAAATCACACACTACCTCAATACACAGTATCTTCCCTGCCTAGAACAATCCTCTGCTGAAATAGATGTCCTTCTGCAGTCAACCTCAGCAGTTAGCTTATGTTAGTGTCCTGGTTTTGGCTGGAATAAAGTTAATTTTCTTCCTAGTAGCTGGTATAGTGCTGTGTTTTGGATTTAGGATGAGAATAATGTTGATAACACACGGATGTGTTAGTTGTTGCTGAGCAGTGCTTACACTAAGTCAAGGACTCTTCAGCTTCTCATACTGCCCTGCCAGCGGAGGCTGGGAGTGCACAAGAACCTGGGAGGGGACACAGCAAGGACAGCTGACCCAAACTGGCCAAAGGGGTATTCCATAGCATATGGCATCATGCCCAGTATATAAACTGGGGGGAGTTGGTCAGGGGACACTGGCTCAGGGATTGGCTGGGCATCGGTCAGCGAGTGGTCAGCAATTGTATTGTGCATTATTTGTTTTGTATATTCTTATTATTATTTTCCCTTCCTTTTCTGTCCTATTCAACTGATTTGATCTCAACCCGAGTTTTACTTTTTTCCCCGATTCTCTCCCCCATCCCACTGGGGGTCAGAGAGTGAGCTGTGTGGTGCTTACTTGCCAGCTGGGGTTAAACCATGACAGTTAGAAAAGGTGATCAGGTCAGGAAAACAAACTGGGCCAACTACAAAGCTGGTGAGAGCATCCTGGTCCTCGGTTAAAGACAGGTCTAGATTGGGATGTATGCTTAGAATGCAAGTTTAATCCCTATTAAATAAAAAAACATATACAACTATGGACTGCATTATTTGAGAGAAAAGCAGGTACCATATCCACAGTATAAGAAACCCCCCCAAACTCCATTCATTTCAGTGAGAAGATGAGGCTCTGACTCATTTTGTACATCCAAAAATAAATATAAATCAAGCCTTTCAATTATCTAGTTCTGAATTATCGCTATGTGTTGTCTACTGTGTGTAGTCTTACTGTGGTATGACAGTTAACTCTCATTTCTTAGAAGATGAAAAAAAACCCTCCTAATCCGTTTTCCTCCTAATTCAGTTCAGAAATTTGCATCCAGTTCTCAGAAGTGTTCTAGCTTTGAGCTTTAGGAAATGAAAAAAGTGTTCAAGTTTTGGAAATTCTTTGCATTGTTAGTTTTAGCAGATGCATAATACAGTAATCATCATGAGTGCTGAAACACTCATGAAGCTGGCATTTTATAAAAAAATTGAAAGATACAGATGGGCTAATCCCTGCAAAGTGCACATGCATCACCAAGGATGACTTTTTATTCTTAGGCCGTGGTGCCCAACAGAACAAATGTGTGAGCATTGATGATTTTCCCTGCAGTGTGCTTCACTAGGTCATCATCCCAACACCATGTTTATTCTGGTTGAATAAAATGCTCTGGGCAAGTAATATCAAAGAATCTACAAGGTTTGTAGTTGGGGCTTTTTTCCATTCTAAAATGCACTCAAAGGATCGTTACTATCTGCACACATGCTTATGTGGGATAGCCCCCGAGTGGTAAAGTTGATGCACAGGCACTGAATCATAGAATCATAGAATATCTCAAGTTGGAAGGGACCTGTGGAATCGCTGGAGAACAACAAACATGTTATAAGCGATCCAGACCGAGTGGCCTCACTGTAACAACAGGCTGCAGCTGTGTTCAAGGACATAAACAAGGCCGACATAGATTGAGAAACTACATTCCTGGGCAAAAGATAAAGAAGTTGGACTGTTGAAAACAGAATGCCTACCTAGTGGGAGAGCAGCGAGTGGACACCACCCTGGGACAAATCATAGAGGGCAGAAGGGCGCGTGAACAAGTAGCTTTAGCCTATTAGCAATAAGATAGCGGCGCGTGAAGCTTGTGATAGAGTATAAATTGCTGTGTAGCCTTTAATAAAGTGGAATCAGCTTGATCACATTGGTCGTCTAAGTTGTGTCTGGGACTTCTGTGTCAGCAAGTGGCGCCCAAACAGGGACCCACAAGAGCCTTATGAAAAGTACGCGGGACTTAAACCCTGGGGCATCGGGACCCTCTCGTCGGTGCTCGCCCGAGCAAGAGCAGACGGTCCGGAGGGGGCAGAAGCAGCCGTAGTAGGCGCTGCCCCGGCGCCTGGGAAGACGCGCACGCAATCATCGGGAATCTCGCCCTGATCAGGTGAGCGGCTGGGGAGGAGATGGGGGCCACGCTAAGCAAAGAAGAAGCGGCAGTGGTTAAGCTCCTCCAACATATACTCTCTAAGAGAGGATTATCTTATGATGAGGGGAACCTGAGGAGGGTGCTGTTGTGGGCTCGGAAGCACGGATTAATCCCCTCAGTGAGGGCAGCGGCACTGTGGGATGACATTAGCTCAGGCTCTAAAGACAGTGGGAAACTCTCCACCGTGTGGAGAGTGGTCCTAGAGACTGACAGAACTGAGAGCGGAACAGCAGCCCCCCGCCTCCGCTTTCGCTGCCTTGTCAGCAGAGGCAGAACGCGCTGGCGCTCAGGATTCCGCTGCTGCTGTGACGTTCGCGGGATCCCTGGTTCCCAAGGCGGCTCCTAAAAGGAGGGACGGGGACGCTTCACACGCAGCGCCCGTGCGGCAGGGAAGTCAAGAGCAAAATCAACTGATTTACCACCGCTTGAGTCCCCCCCCTCAAGCTCAAAGGAACAATCCCCGGAGCGCCCTGCCCTGCCCCGCTCCCGCCGCCTCCCGCCCGACCCCGCGCCCGCTGCCGCCGCCTCGCCAGAGGAAGGCACCGACCCAGCCCTGCCCCCGTCCTCGCCCCCGTCACCCTGACCGGTGCATGGACAATCTCGTGATGGTTTACAAGATCCACACTTGCGAGAACTAACGAGAAAACTAGAGCAACTTGAGATCCGAATGAAGGAATCGGCTCAGCCTATTCCTCCGGCACCGCTGCCACCCCCTCTTCCGATTAACCCCTTTTTTCCCAACACTGGGGGGAGGGTGGTGGTCAGGGGGAAACGGTGGCGATCGGGCTGCTGCCATCGTCGGCTCAAATGGGAGGGGGGGCACTGGGAGGCGCGGGTGGTAATGGTAATCCAGCACACCGATGGCGGGGAGTTACTTGGGATGCAATAACTGAGGGGCAGTTTAACGAGCTGGGACCAATGGCGGTCCCGGTAACAGTAACCCCACACGGCAATGAGTGGGAGGCCTGAGACTGGAAAATGATTAAGGAGGCAAAATTAGCAGTAACACAATATGGGCTAAAATCACCATATACTAAATCAGTAATTCAGCAGATTTTTACAGCACATTTATTCACTCTGTATGACGTGCTCATGATTATACAAACCTTACTAACAGCTTCCCAACAATTGCAATTTTTCCAACGTTGGCAAGTGGCCTGCGAGGCTGCGGCAGCCACACCCCGTCAGCAAGGAGATCCTCTACATGGGGTGCAAGCTCAAATGCTGATGGGCGCAGGCCCTTTTGCAACCCGGATTGGCAAGTGGGAATTCAACAAGAAGTGTTACGCTTAACCCAAGAATTAGCCCTAAAAACGGTTTTAGCCATACACGATGAAGAAGCGGCGCCAGCATTTACAGGAGTAAGACAGGGACCCACGGACCCTATCCAAAATTTATTGCTAGACTACATGCCACTATTAATGGTAATCCTGACTTAAATGATGAAATGAAAGTTAAATCTCTTGATATGCTTGCTTATGATAATGCTAACGAGAAAACTAGGAAAGTCTTAAGTCTCTTACCCGCCAGCGGCCGAGCCCGGCACCGCGCTCTCGGCACCGCCCCCCTCCCGCCAAAAGCGGCAGATTTTACAGAAGCTGCTGACACTGGGATGCAGCGCCCCTTGTCTGCCAACACCACATAATCAATAAGCAATGGCTTTATATATTCTTAACAGTGTTTTGATGTTTGCAGCGTTTATCATTTTATGTTGTGTGAGTAATAAGGGTAAGAGGCCTCTTTGTGTGATTGTTTTGCGGGTGTGAGACGCAGCCCAGCGGCAGCTGCAGACTGCGGAGTTCTCTGACAGAGTGCCATAGTACCCGCTGGGTCATTGGTGCTGCCTGTTTGTTCGTGCTCAGTGTTTGAAGTGTCATAGGTAAAATATCTCCTCTAGCAGGAGGCAGTAATTCTGTGTTAATTGTTGTCTTGAATTTAGGTGCGTACTCTGTGGGGAGAGTGCACCCTTGTACCATCTCCCTGAGGGGGATATTGTCAGAAGATCATCTACAACCTTACAGGGGTTGTTCGTTTTACCAGGGGTCATAGATGCCGATTATGAAGGGGAAATCAGAATTATGGCCTGGACCCCGGTACCCCCGTGTTCAGTAACAAAAGGGTCAAAAACTACTCAGCTTGTTTATCTTACTTCAGTTCCCCCTAATAGTATGCCGAGAAGCCAGGGTGACTCAGGATTTGGATCAGCAGGTACTCCTCAAATATTTTGGGCTCAGACAGCGACACAAGGTCGACCTCTGATAAAATGTGCCCTCACCAAAGCAGAAGAATCTGTGGAACTGACAGGCATTTTAGATACTGGGGCGGATGTGACCGTAATATCTGTGAGCAGATTGGCTGTTAGCTCGGGTAACTAGAGTGCTTTTCAGCAAAGATCTCATTCATGCAATTGGCCCAGAAAACTGTGTAGCAAATATTCATCCATTTATATTGGAAACCCCTACTACATCATGGGGTCGTTACTGTATGGCTCGATGGGGAACTCAAATTGGATCAAATTTGTCTTAAGGGACACTGCAGCACAACCCACCTCTAAACCCACCCTGAAACTAACCTGGAAAACAGAATCACCTGTGTGGGTGGGTCAGTGGCCCTTGCCAATGGAAAAGTTGCACCACCTTAATGATTTAGTTCAGGAACAGTTAAGTGCAGGACATATTGTACTTACCACCAGTCCTTGGAACTCCCTGGTGTTTGTTATTTTAAAGAAAAGTGGTAAATGGTGACTTTTACATGATCTCCGACACATTAATGATGCCATGGAGGATATGGGTACATTACAGCCAGGAATGCCCTCCCCAACAAGGATTCCCCGAAACTGGCATCTTGTAATAATTGATCTGAAGGACTGATTTTTTTTTTTCCATTCCCTTGCATCTGGATGATGCACCCAAATTTGCCTTCTCTGTTCCCAGTATCAATGTTAGTGAACCTGCAAGACGGTACCACTGGGTTGTTTTACCATAAGGCATAGAAAACAGCCCCACGATGTGTCAGTGGTTTGTTGCAAAGGCTTTGAGCCCTGTTAGAATGCAGGTCCCCCAGGCTGTTAGATATCATTATATGGATGACATCCTTATAGCAGCAGAAACACAGGAGATCATGGAAAAGGCTCTTGCTTTAACCAAAGAGTCAGTATCTCAAATGGGGTTGCAAATAGCACCTGAAAAGGTACAGAGATCATCACCGTGGCAGTACCTGGGGTGGAGAATTTGTGAACAGACCATTGTCCAGCAACAGGTTAAACTTAAAACTGATGTTAAGACTTTAAATGATTTACAGAAACTCTTAGGAGCCATAAATTGGATACAGCTGTTGTTGGGCCTAACTAATGATGATCTGCATAGCTTGTTTGATACTTTGCGAGGAGATCCTTCACTGAAATCACCCAGAGTACTTTCAGAGAAAGTGAAACAAGATCTCCACTGTGTAGCTAATGCCATCACAGAAATACAGCAAGCACGGCTTTCACATGCATTTTTTCCACCAAAATGCCAGGGCAATACAAAACCAGTTTTCTTTATCAAGACCTCAGGCTAAAGTCATCATTGCGACTTGCCCTGAATACCAGAAGGACTCCCTCTCTTTAACACCTAGTGATGTCAACCCTCGGGGACTCACCTCCTCAGAATTATGGCAATCTGACGTCACTCGCTTTGCTGCATTTGGATCGTTAAAATAGGTGCCGTCAGTATTGCATCACTTCTCGTCGCAGATACCAGATCAACAAGAAGTCCAGGGCAAGGCTCAAGTGTTAGCAAAAAAACTAGAAAGTGCTAATTCGGAAGGACCACAGCCTTTAATAACCTGGGGAAGAGGTTATGCTTGTGTCTTCACAGGTCACGGTCCCCAGTGGTTACCAGCAACTCTGTGCAACCATACCTGAGGCGTGAGAGGCAGCTTTTGGTGGACACTCAGGAGCCAGCTGTGGGTGCTGTGGATGCCCCTGTGCCGACAGTTTGTGGTCTCTTCGACTGATCATTTAAGCAGAATGTATGGGTAATGCTTGCTACTGCAATAGGACAAAATACACTATCTCTGTCCTTAATCACACTACAGTTGCCAACTCTTTTCAGAGAAAATGCTAACAGTAATTGCAACTCCTTGATGAAATATATAGGCTTACTAGTCACTAGTGAAAGATGTAGCTTAGACAAAATGTAGTTATTAATAAGGATGAAATGCTATAAGAATGTGTGTATTCAGCTTCCTTTGTTTAGCAATATTAAGAATTAAGAACTCAAGTGTTTAACCTTATTAGAAACTCCCTTGGTTTTCCCCCTTGAGTGGTGGCCAGGCTCTGGGTGGAACCCAACAGGAGGATGAGATCAGATGTTTCCACTCAAAGAAAATTGCCAGTTATTTTGGCCTGCTGATTTAGATATATGAGGCTGGACCTGCTTGCAGCGATGTTGGATGCCTCACCTACGGATGGACGCATCGCGTAGGATTTCCGGTTTGTGAGGAAGGGCACTCTAAATTCTCGCTGCATCCAGGGTTCCCCAGCAATTGCAGATCTGAATGTTAGTACCCCATTAAGTAAGTGTGCTATTCTGTATTTTCCTTACTGTTTATTTTTGTAGTATCTAGTCATATCCCCTAATTATGGGTACTGAAATTAGCCTACTCTTTTTTAACTAGTAACTGTCACTGCTGTATTGTTTCTAGCATTCTGTGAAACTGCTTTAAGTATGCTGTGGTTTTTGAAGTTTGCCTAACCCTTAATTGATAAAGTCTCGAAATAAGTCTTGCAGGTGCAGCTGCAAAACAAAGAAAGGGGAGATGTGGGAGGCATTGGCCTGTCAGCCTTACACAGCCTCTGAGCAATAGCTAGGGTTTGATGAAGAATAGGCCTTGGAAGATAGATAAGAAACTGCTGAGTTGTACCAAGGTGGCAGGCAAAAACAGCAGACAGCTGCAACACTGAACTGTGAAAAAGTACTAAGCTGTGAGAAGTTACAGCCCAGGGAATATGGGGAATTAGTTCAATTGACCCATGAAAATGATAATGGACCAGCCTATACCTCTCAAAAATTTGCTCCTTTTTGTCAACTCTGGGGTATACGTCACATCACAGGTATACCACATTCCCCCACGGGGCAAGCCATAGTGGAGAGAGCTCATCAAAACCTTAAATGCGCTTTTGCAAAAACAAAAGGGGGGAGAGAGCTTGGCTGCTGCAGAACCACTTGCAAAAGCGGTGTATGTGTTAAATTACTTACGGCTCACAGGTGATAGGGAGGAACCACCAGTAGTATCTGTTATGATGGATGCTTGTGTATTTGTCAATTACTCTTATAACAAGACTGCTCGCCAAGGTCAAAATGTTAATGCAACCAGTATTTTTTATCACAATGCTACTGCGTGGTGTAATTATCCTGCACTTAAGGCTTCACGATCCTCTGTTGTTCCTCTCATGCTACTTCCTGGTGTGTTTTTAATCTATGGAGATCGTGTCTGGGGAGGCGTTCCATCTAAACTGAATGGAGGCCCATGTAGCCTCAGACGCCTCACGTTACTAACACCAAACATATCAATGATTTTGACCATGACTCGAAAGAATAAGCGAGTCCAGAGGACTGTTCATCAGTTTAGCAGTTCCTGTTGCAATAACATTGAATTTTGGAATCCAGGATAAATCATACCGGCCTCCGTGTTAGCACCAGGAGTTGGCGTTGCGAATGCTTTAACTACTTAAAATAAATTAGGGTGTTGGCTTAGCAAAAAAACTAATGCTACTTCTTTGGCTTTAAGTGGTCTTTTAACTGATGCTGATAGTGTTAGCCATGCTACGTTACAAAATAGAGCTGCGATTGACTTTTGCTTCTTGCGCAAGGACATGGTTGTGCTGAATTTGAAGGAATGTGTTGTATGAATCTATTTGATCATTCAGAATCTATTTTTAAAAGCATTCAGCAATTGAAGGATGGAGTCAAACGCTTAACAGAAGATGATGGCTTGGACTGGCTGACAAGGATGGTTAATGGTTGGGGATTATCTGGTTGGTTGATAACATTAGTCAAAACTCTCGGAGTAGTCCTTTTGATTGTAGTGACTGTGCTCTTAACGTTGCCTTGCCTTATAGGCCTTCTGCAAAGGGCCCTGCGGAGGACTGTCGGTGCAATATTTTTAGCACAGGAACACAGGGGGGTCTGGATCGCTCAAAAACAAAAAGGGGGATTTGTGGCATTGCTGGAGAATAACGGACATATTATGAGCGATTCAGACCAAGGGGCCTCACTGTAACAGCAAGCTGCAGCTGTGTTCAAGGACATAAACAAGGCCGAGACGACCTGAGAAACTACATTCCTGCCCAAGAGATAAAGATGTTGGAATGTCGAAAACAGGGGGGTCTACCTGGGGGGAGAGCAGCGCGTGGACACCACACCGGGACCAATCATAGAGGGCAAAAGGGCACGTGAACAAGTTGCTTTAGCCTATTAGCAATAAGATAGCGGCGCGTGAAGCTTGTGATAGTGTATAAATTGCTGTGTAGCCTTTAATAAAGTGGAATCAACTTGATCACATTGATCATCTAAGTTGTGTCCAGGACTTCCGTGTCAGCAGGGACCCATGCCTCCTGATTCTTTGTAAGATATACAGCAGGTATCAGTTGTACTTAAGGATATCAGGTCTGTGAAAAGTGGAAACAGGAGTTAAACAGAGGTGTTGACTTTTTGTCTGACATTGTGGATGACACAAGCAGCCAGATCACTAAGTGAATAAACAGCTTTTTATTTTCCCTGCAGCTATGTGAGCTCTGGTTATGTCCGACACACCCGCAAAGCCTCTGTGGAGCTTAAAATAAGTGTCTTGCAGAGAAAGTTTGATTTACACTTCTGCGTGTTGGATCTAATTTTGGAAGAGATGGGTCAACAGTGCTATTAGTGAGACATGCCAAAGAACTGTAAGATTGTATATGTACTAGTTAACATTAAATCCCTTGTTCATCAGGGAAAGTTCATATGCACATTCCTCATTAAAAAACAGGGCAGACAAAACCCACATATGGCCTCCTTTGCTCTCTATTTCTGAGAATATTTGGATTATAAGAGAGAATCTTTGTTTTACCGTGCTGCTTATTCCACAAATAAAATCATCACCACTTGCATGAAGACAAGTTATAAAGCAGTAGTTTCGTTGCTGGATAAGATGCTGCTTTTGCCCAGAGCCATCAGCCTGCACGGTGTACTACTCTTTCCAGCACAGTTCCTGGTCAAGCAAGGGCAGTGGGTTGACCCCAGCTGGGGAACAGTTGTTTCTTCTCCTTCACTAGAGGTTAGTTTGAAGGAGTAAATGGAGCCAAAACCAGCTGAGCTACTTACGTTGGATTTCCTGTTCCTTACTATGCCAGAGAACATACCAGAGGGGCCCTCTTTCTAAAGGAGGATTATCACCAATATCTACAAAAAGATTTGGTGCCAGACAGACTTTCCCCCCCTCCAGTCACAGGGGAAAAAATTCCCTTTGGATTTCCTTATTACAAAGAGACCAATTATTTTTGCTTGTAGTAAAAGGCAGAGTCACCTTCACACGTGTATTATTCAGTTCTGCTTCCTTTACCATCCAGAGAGAGGCAGGCTGTTTAATGAGGTGACAGTTAACTAAACTTTACTTACCCAATAAAGCCTGTGGGAAGCAGTTTGAGAGGCAGAAGGATTTAGGCTCATACAGGCTCAGGTGCAAATGCTGCTGATGCTAACTCTCCTCTCATCAGATAAAGATGTCAGCCAGGAATTTCAAATGCACAGTTTCTCCATTTTCAAATTCATACCCTGGAGAATAGGCTATGGGTATTGTCAGGACCTGGAGCAATGGGGGTGGGGGCAAGCCTAGAAGTGGTGTTAGCTGCAAAATCACAGCCCTTCCACTGGGCAGTCTACAATTTGGTCCCCTGCTCACCCTTAAAACTGTAACCAGTGTGCGTAAAAAAATGTCAGGTCCCCGAGAGTTTCATCTAGTGCCAGTGAAGCCAGTAGGAGTTGTGCTGTCATTACAGACCAAGTGTCCTGCATTGTGGCAGGTGCATCCGCCCAATGAAAGCAGAGCTTCTTGGCTGCTGAAGTGCAGCAGCTCCTGACTGCCTTTGTTCTCAGGGCTCTGTGGTAATTGGGGCCTTTGGCCAATGGGAGCCGCTATTGACTACAGGTCAGATTCAGCCTGGGTATAAATGGAGTCCCCTGGGGGAGCCATTTGGAGCTTGTCCTCTGGAGCAGCATGCTGCGGTTGAGGACTCTCCCCTTGGGTCAGGATGCTGCCTAAGGAAACTCTTCAAGGTGCCTTGGGTTGGGATGCCGCCCTGAGCAGGTCCTCGAGGTTGAGAGCCCTCATCATGCTATGGAAATCAATCCGAGAAACATTGCAGGAGATGAGTAGTGAGCGCGCGGCAGCGGCGTCTGCCGCTGCAGCTCTCGGACCAGCCTCTAATTTTGATATATTAGCCACACCGCTGCTGCCGCCGCTACTGCCCTGCCCCGACCACCGCCGGAAGGACGGTCCGGCCCCTTCCCCCCCCTCAACCCCCTCGCCCCGGAGCGATGAGGGAGGGGGGGGCTCTACGCTGCTTGCGGCTCCCGCCATGCTGGGTCAGCTGAAAAATCCGTTTGGCTTAACGATTGTGCCGCCAGGGCCCCGGCAAGCTACAGGAGCCAGGCCCAAAACTGTGCAAGGAGGGGCTGTAAGCTCCGGAAGTGTATCTGATGCCAACTGGAAAGAGACTGAGAGACTGGAAGAGACTAGAGACCCTGATAGTGGGTGGGACTCAGATGAGGGTGTGAGTAGCAAGGATGTGTACCCGCCTCCACCTCCCTCACAAGGCAACACCACAGGAGAACACGCCCCTGCCTCACAAGTCGGCTCTTCAAACACTGAAACTTTACTCCTGCAGCTTGTAAACAGCCTGGAGAAACTGACTGTATCACAGGGAGGGAAGATGGAGCAGAGACCATATACCTTTTCGCCAAATACGGAACTACAACCATCTGCTCCTCCTGATCCATCGCTC
>JADKXW010018317.1:0-25581 GCA_017315185.1 Bubo scandiacus | reverse complement strand
CTCTGAAAAGACTAGCACTGTGAACTTTGTTTTACATCAGATTTTCATAATTGTCTATTTAAAACTTGCCTGCAGCTAGTGGTTGCTAGAAATCTCTAAGGCAAGCTAGCACTAATGGTCTGAACGTAAATCTTTGTTGCAACAAAGTGGGAAAAGGGATCTGGGAGAAAATAAAAAACCAAAACAAACAAGAAGAAAGAACAGCTCTATTGCAGCATAGGCTTTGAAATAGCTTTTTGCTGCTGGAAAAGACCTTCACGGCCACAGGTGTATAATCTAAATAGCATTTTAATTTGTAGACATTACAGGGTCTGCACTAACAGAACAGGCTTCTTGGCTCTCAGGTGACTGACGGGAACTAGAGCAGAATTACCTGCTGCCTTGCAGATGGTCCTTTGGGTGCTTTGGCTGTAAGACACAAGCTGACATGAATCTCCAAGTATTGCTGTGTGTATTTCGTACGTTTTCGTTAGGTGCCATCTGACTTGCAGTGCAAGGTGTACTTCGTTATGAAACGGTTCTTACCAAGAGGTAGCAAAGGGGATAATTGCTATAAGAAGATAAGTGGCTGTTTGTGTTATCGAGAATGATTTTGTGCGTTTAGGGGAACGTGCAGAGGCTAAAATAGGAAACAATAAGGGATAATGAAAATAGGAAAAGTTGGCTGTAGGGCTTGTCATTGAAACAGCTCTGTGGTATACAGCCTGGTCTGGTGTGACGGGTGAGCAGCGATCGATAGGGCCTCTCAGCAGTGTGCGGGCAGTGCTGATGGAACTCAGAAAATGGCTTTTTGTCGGTGCAGACTCTGCTTGGCAGCCAGTACTTATTTTCCACAGTCAAAAGCAGAGGCTGGAAAGGAACAGCTAATAACATGGGCACTGGTTGTCTTTACCCACAGCGTGACACTGCAGGCAGCAGTGCCCAGCAAAAAAAGCCAAGGGTATTGTATCAGTGTAAGAGAAATACATTTTAAGAAAGGTATAAACTGTGGTGTTTGCATCCCCTCCGTCCCTCTCCCCATGTTTTGCCTCTGGAGATTTTTAGATTTGGCCTGATGTTGTGAACCACAACAGTTCTTGGCTTGTGGAGTACAGAAGGAGAACTTCACGGCTGATGATTTCAGTACTTCTCCAAATGGAAGTGGGAGGACATTTGTTATTAAGCCTTTGTTTAAGAAATCCGCCTTTACAAATCTTGCTGCTGTCTAATTAGTCTCCTCCTTCAGAACACTGGGCTTGGAGCTCATCACTTAGCTGTTTCATTGAGCAAGGCGGAAGTGGGGGGAGAGATAATGGTTAGTGGAGGTACGGACTAAGAAAGGGGAACTTTTGGGGATGGGTAGACACCAGTGCTTTTACAAGAAAAGTTGTAAATGAGCAATGCATAAACCTTGGCTGGGAACTGGAGACCCTCTTGAACTGCTGCAGCAGTGTGGGCCTGAAGCAGCCTCCCAGACACGGTGCTGGAAGGGGAGTTCGGTCGGGGTGGAAGACAAAGCTTGCGTGCAGTGGAGGGTCCTGGGCTCAGGGATCCATGAGATCTCGTCCACTCCCATGTCCTTAAAAGCACTTTGAAAAGGGGCAGCTGCAGACCTTGTCAGTGATAAGTTTTAAAGATCGTCTGGCTGATTCTTCATCTTTGACTTCCCTCAAGTTCCTTTTTTAAAAGGATGTGTTTTGTCTCCTGCTCCTTATCATTCGTTACAGACATTAGTGCTAAATAATTGTATCCATTTTTCATAAGTCTATTACAGGCTTCCATGTATTGTGTAATAGTGATTAAAGTTTTAAATATCTTTCCAGTTCACAGTCTGTCCAGATTTAAAAAGCATTTAAAAGCTGCTGTATTAAAATGAAATTTAGCTGTGGTATCTATTGTGTTCAGTGGGTGTGCATGCAGATATAAATCACTGTGTAGCAATGAGCATTGCAAAGAACTTGGGGGTTTTATGTGATCTCAGATTTTTCTTGTTTGCCATGAAATGTCCTTGTACGGTAGGGTGTGAACAATTGTGTGTAGGTTCTGGTGTTGTACTAAAGGAGCAGATACTTTGCAATTTCCACACTAAATGGGCACAGTAGGGACCAATTTCCTGCCCTTCAGACCTGCTGATTTAGGCAATACGGTAAGTTAAGTGGCAGCTTTACATTTCTAGACGGATCACAGGTAGTATAAAAACAGTGCATCTCTGGGGCCACTTCACCTGTCTGAGGGCAGCCAGGAGAGAGCATGTGAAGTGCTAAGGCTTGGACACCAGGCCCAAGCCAGAGCTGACCTATAGGTGAATCCTGTATATTTTATCCCTGATAACCATTGTGCTAGTAGGGATTGTACTAAGTCATAAGAACCCACTTATGCTGGTGTAAAAAGTGCTAAAGCATTGAAATACTGCAGCCTGAGCAACAGGCCCCAAGCTGAAGCTGCTAACTTAGCATGTAGCCATTAGTGAAATATGTAAACTCGCTAGTGAAAGACAAAATATAATCAGTAGAGGGGAGAGAATGTATCCCACTTTCCTTTCGCAGCCTTGTTCAGGGCTGAGAACCCAAGTGTTTGCCTTGTTAGAAACTCCCTTGGTTCTGCCCCCAGCCCTGGCCAGGCTCTGGGTGGAATCCAACAGGAGGATGAAACCAGACGTTTCCGCTCAAAGCAAAGTGCAAGTCTTTCTGCCTTGCTGATCTCTGGTCCATGAGGCCGGACCCGCTCCCAGCGACTCTGGGTGCCTCAGCTACGGGTGGACGCCCCGCGTAGGATTTCCCACTGGCCGGGACAGGCTCTGCAAACCCTCGCTGCCCCCGGGGCTGCCCAGCGCCTGCGGGGCTGGGTGATGATGATGGTGATATATGCAAGTGGTGATGTATTTCTCTTAATCACTATTCTCTCTCATGTAGTAATGATTTGATGCATTACCCTGTATTTTCCTGTTTGTTGCTTTAAGTGCACTACTCTGCTTCTTCTTACTGCATGGTCTCTGTAGTACGCTGTTACATTACTTGGTTATCCCCAGTAACATACGCCTACTCTTTCACTCCGGTGCCCGAGTTAATTGGTGTCCTTAACCAGCGAAACAGCGTGGGGAACACAAATTCAAAAAGCAGCGGCAGAAGCAATACAATTCCAGGGAAACAATTTAATAATAATTGAAATTGAATGTGCTTGTGGTCTAGATGCATGTTCTGTATCGCCCCGGAGTGAAATAGAAGCAGATGCTCATGAGTTTGAAGCCGAGTGTTGGAGTGCTGCAGTGGAACAGTCTTATGCACAAAGACAAAAGACGTTATAAAAAGGCAAGATGTCATTTATGGTAAGAGTATTTTTTGTTCTTCTAACTTTTTCTATTTCACAGTGTCACTGTTTTGAAACAAAGCAGAAATCATTTTTATTGGCTCCCATTTTGTCTCGTGCTTGAAAACTAAAATCGAGTGACAATCTTCAAGTCTGTTACCTGTCTTAGTGTGCCTAAGTCCTCCTATCAATCATTTTAAGCAACCTACAGTTTTCAGTATGCCTGTGTCAGCAGCAAAGCCCAGCTAAGAGCTCCACTGCAACTGGGAGATGTCGTGAAATAAGTAGGGTCAGTCACTGTTTGGTTGAGAGATTAACAGGGCAAATTTAGGAGCTTCACATCAGTGATGCAAAGAGTGTGGTGAAGAGGAAGGTGGGGCAGAAGATGGTGGCTTTCAGAGCCTGCTCTTTTATATCTCACTAGTCATCGCACAGCATATAAATGACTTGATTTTTTTATTTCCCCTTGCCCAGGACTAACGCAGACTGAAACGCACCACGTTAGGACACTGAAAGTAGCGCTGAAGGTGTACTCCAAAGCCATGAGAGAGGAACTGCAGTTCCCAAATGCAGTCATCCACAAGCTCTTCCCCTGTGTGGATGAGCTGCTGGTGGTGCCCGGGCAATTTCTGCTCCCGCTAAAGGAACGACAAAAGGAATCCTTGGAAGAAGGCAGTGACCGGTTTTTGCCCTTCACCTTTTACAAGTCCTCAGTCTTTTTAAGTGCAGAGGCCCAGAGAGCCTTTAAAAAATTCTCATAATGATAACCATGATTTAATATTTGGTTATCTTGTGGTATTCCAAGCTCTCAGATGTCACACTGTGTAAATCTCTCATTTCTGGTACTGAAGAAATTGAAATATTGAAGAAATGTCTCAGAAATCAGTTACCATAAAACCATGTTAAACCCGGGCCTTGCAGTGGAGATAGGTTTACTCCTAACGATTCATGTCTTTCGTTCTTATATTTCCAATTAGTTTTCAGGTGAAAATGGGGAGAGAAAGGAAGAAAAATAGGGTGTGTTCTGTTGTGGACACAATGAAGCTGTTAGTCACTATAACCTGCTTCAAAGCAATAAGAAGTTCCAAATCTTAATAAAGGTAAACAGCAACCAGGAGCCTCCCATTCTGACTGTGCAAAACATACCTCACTGCTTTCGGTTTTATTTTGTGCTTGAAGATCTCTTAAATTTGAATGAGCAGGGTTAGAGGCAAATTCTCGTTATTTGGTGGGTTGTTAGCTTCTTGCATTTTAGATCTTTCGAGCTGTTTGGACACAGAGCCACAATTAGCAGGGGATAAATTTGAGGCAGGATCTTGAGAGCACATAGGACTGAGGAACAGAGTATTTGTTTCATTCGTAGCTCTCTCACTGACTGCCCTGCTGTGTCGCCATCTCTGTAAATTGGCTTGATAATAAATTAAATCAATGATAAATGCTGTTGATGAACCACTATAGGAAAGGCAGGTACTCTTAGTCAAGTTTTGCCCACTACGTCATCTTTCCAAAACTAGAAGACTGGCTCCAGGGTGGTGTGTTTACCTGCTGTACGCTGTGATGTGCAATTAATAGGAAGGGCTGAAGGGACACGGCCAGAGTGGAGGCTGTAACCTGAGTCTCCGATGGCATTGCACAGTCCTAAGTGTTCTCATTTTCCCGTCATCAGTGAGTGATAGTGTGAACTTTCCAGCAGAGCTCTATACTTACAGCTCTTCTTAGCTAGGTGTCTTTAAAAGTGAGAACCCTTTACTTTCAAGGAACTAAATAAGTGACCAGAGTTTGAAAATAGATAATGTCCATCCTGTAAAGAAGGATCTTGGTGCTGTATTCTGGTGCCAGGATTGTGCTGTGCCTGCAGTCAGACTGACCAGTGGGATTCTGAGGCCTTACAGTCTTCCCTTCCTAAACAGAAATGTGTTTCTGTAGATCAGCTTACTGGAGCAGTAACATAAACACTTAGTTTATTTGTTATTGACCCCATTTGTCTGTTAGGTGGTTGAGTCTGGTTTTAAAAACATAGGACTTTTCTATGTATTTAAGGACTGATCCGATTATAAAAGGCAATCAGTTAGCAAATAAACAACAGTTCAGATTTGGAACTTTCTCTGCTTGGCTCCAGATTTAGTTAACAGTAGTTGAAAGTAATACCTAAACTATTTTCCAGTAATAAAAGAAATTGTTTTCAATGTTACCAGGAGTTTTGCTTTTTACTAGACCGACGCCCTCCAGCCCCCGCTGTGCTCTCCACCCTGGCACAGAGGAAAAGCAGCTGGCCATGAGTGAAGCCAGTGAGGATCAGGACGGGGCTCCCTGTCCCCCCGCTCTCCTCTCCTGTGCCCGGGGTGGCACCTTCCACCCCTCCAAACTGGCAGCAGATACGGCAGGGACAGAGTAGTTGCGGCTTCATCACTGGCGTTAGCCAGCCTGGGCCTCAGCTTCCTCCTGGGTGAGCTGGTACCAGGGCAGTTGGTGCCCACATCTGGGGAGCTTTATACGCAGACCAAATGATATTAAAAAGCTGCAGGGGAGTCACAGGCTGCTTTTGCTCTGAGCAGCCGTCAACAGGGTGTAGGTACAGGGCCCAGCGTCATCTGGGCTGTGGCGAAGGCTGAGGGCAGCCACGGAGCGAAGGGGTCGGGGGGACCAGGACCCCATGGCCTGCGGGGGGCTCACAGCCCGTCCAGAGTCCCCCGCGTGTGTGACGTCGTTAGGGGTTGGCGTCATAACAGGGCAGATACAAACCACCCGACAGACAGGGTGTCAGAGCTTCAGTGCTGCAGCCGTGCCGCCACCGGTCAGTGCCGGCGTGATGCTCCCTGTCCCGGGGCTGTTGGTGTCCCTGAGCCTGCCCAGCTCCACTCTGTCACCTACCAGCTGCCGCAGGCCAGTGTCTGGCAGGGGGGGCCAGGTCCCATGGGGGCCCCGGGGCAGCTCGTGCAGCTCCCCCCTGGGGTGCAGTTCTGCTCCGTGGCTGCTCCCTGTCCCCCTGCCCATGGCTGGGGACAGCAGGTGGTGGGGAGGACACTGGTGCCCCCCCAGCCAATGGGGCTGGGGCCGGGGGCCGTGGTCCAGGGGGAGCCCCTGTACCCCATGGGCCCCTGCCTGCTACACGTCCCTGCCCGCCCCAGCCCCCAGTCACCCCGCCACCCCGCAGCTCAGCGCTGGGTGCAGGGCCCCCCTCTGCTCCACAACACACCCGGCAGTGCTCAGAAGCCACCAGAGGACTCCAACAAGGAGGCAGCGGCCGTCAAGGACAGCGTCCCTGCTGCCAGCCCCCACCAGCGCGCCCTGGCTCCGCTGACTGGCAGAACCACCATAAAGCCCAAAGGTGAGTTTTAGGGGGTGGCAGAGCCTACAGGTGGGCAGCCAAGCTGAGGAAAGGTTGCATTGCCCGGGCTTGGGTTGGCTTTGCTTTTGCAGCAGCGGTGACCACCCTGGCAGCCCCGGGGAAGCCCGCAGACCTGCCTGAGCTGGGGCTGGACGCCTTCGCGGAGGCCTTTCCTGAGCAGGCAGAGGACACCAGCGCCAACCATATCCTCGCCTGGCTCGACACCGTGGATGGCGAGGACACCATCCCCGACATCCCCAACGGCCCCAGTGCGACTGCCTTCCTCCAAGAGCTCCCCGACCTCTCTGCCTACGTGGCAGAGGGCAGCTGCCCCAAGGAGCAGGCGGTGGTGGCAAGGCTGGGGGACAGCGAGGACACCGTCCCTGATGTCCCCGACTTGAGTGCCCTCCTCAGTGAGCTCCCCGACCTCTCCAGGTACATGGAAGCAGGTGGTGGCGGGGCTGGGGAACAACAAGGACACGTCCCTGATGTCCTTGATTTCCCCAACAGCCTCACCAACACCACCTGCCTTGATGAGCTCCCCGACCTCTCCATGTACGTGGTGGAGGGTGACTGCCCCCAGGACCAAGCAGCGGTGGCACATCTAGGGGACAGTGAGGACACCATCTTGACTGCCAATGTCCCCAGCTTGACAGCCGAGGTCCTCGAGGAGCTCGCTGACCTCTGCAGGTATGTGGCAGAGGGCGGCTGCCCCGAAGAGCGAGCCATGGTGGCAGGGCTGGGGGATGGCGAGGACACCGTCCCCAGTGTCCCCCATGTCTCCAACTTGAGCACCTCCCTTAATGAGCTCCCCCACCTCTCGGAGTACAGGGCAGAGGGCGGCTGCCACAACGAGCAAGCGGCGGTGGTGATGCTGGAGGACAGTGAAAACATCTTCCTTGATGTCCCCAGCAGCCTCGCCAGCACCGTCTCCTCCAACGAAGCCCCCGACTTCTTGGGGTATGGGGTGCAGGGCACCTGGCCCAAGGTCTGCTGGACAGTGACGATGCTGGGGGACACCGACCCCTTCTGGGGGGTGGCGGCCTCCCCCTCGCATGACCCCAAGGGGCAGCAGGGCAGGATGGCAGCAGAACTGCCCACCTGGCTGCCACCAAGTCCCTTGGATTCGTCCGAGGAGAGCCCAGAGGAGAGTCCTCTGGAGAGCTCAGAGGAGAGCTCAGAGGAGAGCTCAGAGCACAGTGCTGCGGAGAGTCCCTGGAAGGATCCCCTGAAGGCTCTTCCAGACAGTCCCCTGCTGAGCCCACGGGGGATCCCTCTGCTGAGTCCCCTGCCCAATCCCTCTGGTCCCTCCCGGCGTCACCCGCCCCGCACGGCCCAGCTGGTGGAGGAGGCGCTGTGGAGGCAGCCCTGGGTGTGTTTGACCCCCTTGCTGCTGCCCTTGGGTGCCATCTCCTGCCGGGTGGTGCCTGGATCGGGCCAGGCGGGGGGCAAGCAGGCCAAGCACCCCGCGCCGGCCAGGAGTGCCGAGGCACGAGAGACCTCCCTGCGGGACAACATCCCACGCAAGAGAAGGTAGATGGTGGCTTGCCAAGGGAGAAAACGCTCAAAAACCCCGCGGGAGGCAAAGCTGGACAGGGATGGTGTGGTGATAGGCAGCAGCAGGCAGCGGGAGGGCAGCAGCAAGCGGAGAGCATCCGATGAAAACAACGTGCCCGCCAAGCGAGCCAGAAGCCTGAGGGAGGCCGTGGGACAGAGTGCCGCCCGCCCCCCCGACCGCTTCTGACAGGCGGACAGAGAAGGTGTGGAGCACAGATCCCCAGGACACGCAACCTGCACCACGTAGAAACGCTGAGGCCCGCGTTGGGTTTTGTTTGTGTAGCAGAACAATGGCGGGAAGGATGACACACAGAGCTGGCTCTAGGAAGCCTTGGCTCGGGTCACTGGAGAGAGGGCTGCAGTCCAACGACAGCTCCCGCGTTGGCATCCCGTTAGATTTCAGCATTAACTTAAGGAACAAGCCAAACCCCACAAAGGCACAGTCTCGGCATCTTCCGAGGAGAACGTGCTGGGAGACAGAAACCTTCACCAAGAGATGACATTTCTGTAGTTGTCTTCACTCGCCAGGGGTGGCTGGAGACCATCAGCTGTGCAGATGCCCTCTTCTGCCCGTGGATGCGATGGCTTTGCTTTGCGATGCGCTTAGAAAAGTGATCTCGGTCTGTGAACTCGTAACTGAAAGTGAAAATACGGACTTGGGCTTCTTTTAATTTGTACTCCTGTGACATTGTTTCCCTAGAGAACAGAGGCACAGCTGCAAGGAGAGCTTGCTGATGCTGTCAGAAAGCAGCACACAGCAGAAACTGCACTGAAGGCTTCGACGCACCAGTGCAATCTCCTGAAGGCAGAGAACTCCCGCTTGCAGCAGGACCTGGACAAGGCTAAGGCCAAGGTATGCAAAGGCTGTCACCATGTTCGTGTCTTTGAAGCTGTTCTTTTCCTTCAGTAGACAATATTCTGGGAACAAATACAGGAGAGATTTGTCTGCGGATGTCACGAGCGTCAGACTAGAGGGTGCTTTTAGCTTCTTTCTCCTGCCCTCTCGCCTTGCAAAGCTGATCCGGTTCTTCAGGGGGCTTGTTTCGAGGCTAAGTGGCAAAGCAGTGGCTTGGGGGCAGCATCTGGGTGAGGAAGAACAAAGCAGCTGTGCTCTTCGGAGTCTCGCTGCTGTTCCCACACCGTCCAAAAGTTGTGGCCGTGAGATGAAACCACAAGACACGTGCCCCCAGATGTCTCTGACCTTGGTTGTCCTCCCTGCAAGGTTTTTCCTCTGTCGAACTCTGCACAAAGATGGTGTCTAGTTCCCTGGCAGTGGTGATTGGGGGCAAGGAAAGTGACCTTGGTTTGCCGTTGTCTCATAAGCCAGGCTTCGCCCTCCGTCTAAGGAAGGCCTTGAAGCTCTTGTCCCTCCCCCCGCACTGTCCTCCCCAGCCATTAGCACAGGGCTGTGCGTGGGGGAAGGAACGGGGCACGACAGGAGCGTGGTGGAAGCAAAATGAAAGGCAGCGACCGCGGTGAAATGCCAAAGAGCATCTCCAGAGGCACGGACGTGCTATGGTGCTGCAGGAGGAGTGGCGCGCCTTTGCCACGGAGCCTTTCTGGAAAGGAGGGATGGGTGGAAGCTGGAGCAGTCTTGTTGGCAAGGGCTTGAGAGGCGCACTTACTTTCAGAAATCCAAGCACCTTTTCTCTGGGTTGAAATACGAACTCAGTGCACTGACAGCCATGATCTCGATGCATCCGTATGATGGAGTTTCACTGAGATTTGAGACCCCTCTGCTCAAGGCAGATTGTTTTTCCCCACATACAGGCGTGCGAACTCTCCGCACAGCTGGAGCTGCAGTCCCAAATATCTCTGCAGCTCGAACCTCTAAATAAGGAGATGGGACAGATGGTGACAACTCTGTCAGCTCGCTTGGCGACTCCTGGCGCGGGTCACACCACAACAGCGCCGGAAGAGAAGCAATATCTGAGTCTGCGTTTGCAGGTCAGTTCATGCACCATTTGTATCTGTCGTCGGCGTTGCGTCCATTTGTGGTTGCAGTCACGACTTTTAAGGCGTTCTGTCTTGGACACGTGGTTCTCTTTGTTAGTGCTGTGGGTTTGGCTTTCCCGTAGGGAAGCCGGGGAGCTGCAAAAGGCTGCGCCAGAGTCTGTGTGTCGTGTGTCGTGGGACCAGTGCGCGTGAAAAACACGCAGCCGTTTTGCTGCTCCTCGTCCAGACAGTGTTTAGGCTGTTTAAGAGCTTTTCTGTAAAAGTGGTGGAAAGAGCAGGTTTATTGAGAGGGGTGGGCATTGTCTTTGTCTTCCTGTTTCTTGAAGTTGCATCTTCTCTTTTAGGTACAGGCAGCCGCTGAAGCCAGAGTAGAAGAGATCAAGACCGCTGTCGCCTCTTGGAGGAACGAGCTGGAGCAGATCATTAGAGCTCAGGCTCTTGAGCTGGAGAGAGCACAGGACAAGCAGGAGTTGAGCGCCCTGCTCCTGGCATGCGCACAGGTGTTGAGGTTTGAACTCAGCTGGTAGCCAGACGCCACGATGCTGGCCGTTCACCTCCACCCCCAGTCTCTGGTGAAATAGGGGAGGGACAAAAAAAGAAAAGAATTCATAGGTTGAATAAAGAAAGAGAAGAATTTGCTAAATATAACAAGAGAACAAAAGTAAAAATAGCGAGTGCAAAAAGAAACGGGTAAAATGCAGCAGTGGCTTACCGAGCGCGGTGACCGCCCCCAGAGCCACACACACCTGGGCCGGACCCGAAAATCCTGCGCCTTCCCGAGAGAGCCCGGCCCCCTATATCTGTGAGCATGACGTCACATGGTATGAAATACTCCAGTGAAAGTTAACTCCATCCTGGTCAAAACCAGGACAGTCTCCACACCTTATTCCTTACCATTGACATTATGATCAGGTTTCCAAATACATCCTAAGGAATCACCACCCCCTTCTTTCCCAGGTCTCACAGATATCACTCCCTTAGTCTATGGGCCATCCTTCCACAATGTCTGCTGAGTTCATTTAGTCCATAACTTCGGGTTCCATCTCTCATGACAGTCTATAAGGCTGGAGGAATGAGGCGGAGCTGGCTCAGTCGGTGGAGCAGGAGGCTTTGCATGTGCCATGGGGATGTTGCAAGGCA
This sequence comes from Bubo scandiacus, assembly GCA_017315185.1. Classification (NCBI taxonomy): domain Eukaryota; kingdom Metazoa; phylum Chordata; class Aves; order Strigiformes; family Strigidae; genus Bubo; species Bubo scandiacus. The sequence continues at coordinate 14,315 of JADKXW010018317.1, read as the reverse complement.
CCAATTGCCATAACAGGATTATTTGACAGTTCGGTTCATTGGCTATTCTCACCTAAAATCAAATCTCCCTGAGGCACACATCGGACTTCTCCATCCCTCTGCATTACCCACCAAGTGCACCCAGGTCCTTGGGCAAAAGTAATCCCACGCATGGGTTTACCTTTACTCACTGCAGGAGTAACCCAGACGGCCTTCCCCAACATATTCCTAATGCGCACTGCGGGGGCTTTATCCCCATCCGCGGTATGTAGGAGGTTTGATTGAGCGGGGCCAGCTTGCTTGGCAGATCCTCTGGGATTGACTAACCAGGTGGCCTTTGCTAAACGCACATCCCGGTGTTTGAGAGTTCCACCCCCCATTGCTCTCAGTGTAGTTTTCAGCAATCCATTGTATCGCTCAATTTTCCCAGAGGCTGCTGCATGGTAGGGAACGTGATATAATCAATCTGCCAGGCCTCCCCATATTTATATTTTGACCATCGTCCTCCATACCAAAGGGGCTTTAACCGTTTGGTTGCTGGATCGCAGCACATGTCTCACATTCATGGATCACCTGTGCAACAGCAGCCATGGTTAAGTCCACCCCTCGGTCACGAGCCCATCTATATGTTGCGTCTCTTCCCTGATGGCCTGAGGAGTCAAGGGCCCAATGAGCCATAAACTGTTCACCCTTATGTTGCCAGTCCAGATCTACTTGAGACACCTTGATCTTGGCAGCCTGATCCGCCTGTTGGTTGTTCTGATGTTCTTCAGTGGCCCGGCTCTTGGGTACATGAGCGTCTACATGACGTACTTTCACAGCCAGATTCTCTACCCCAGCAGCAATAACTCGCCATCATTCAGCAGCCCAGACGGGTTTGCCTCTGCGCTGCCAGTTGCTCCGTTTCACTGCTGTAACCACCCCCACAGCGCATTTCCCACCATCCATGAGTCAGTGCAGAGACAGAGCACCGGCCACTTTTCTCGTTCAGCGATAGCCAAGGCCAGCTGGACGGCTTTCACCTCTGCGAACTGACTCGATTCACCTTCTCCTTCAGCAGCTTCAGCAACCCATCGTGTGGGGCTCCATACAGCTGCCTTCCACCTTCGATGTTTCCCCACAATGCGACAGGACGTCGGTAAACAGGGCACATCGCTTCTCCTTATCCAGTAGTTTAGTATATGGTGGGGCCTCTTCAGCACGTGCCACCTCTTCCTCTGGCGTCATTCCAAAATCTTTGCCCTCTGGCCATATTGGGATCACTTCCAATATTCCTGCATGGCTGGGGCTCCCTATTCAAGCCCATTGTGTGATTAATGTGACCCATTTACTCCACGTGGCATCAGTTGCACGGTGTGTAGAGGGGACCCTCCCTTTGAACATCCAGCCCAGCACTGGCAGTCGGGGAGCCAGGAGGAGCTGTGCTTCAGCCCCGATCACCTCTGAAGCAGCTCGGACCCCTTCACATGCTGCCAGTATCTCCTTTTCGGTTGGAGTAGAGCGGTCTTCTGATCCTCTGTATCCCCGACTCCAAATCCCCAGGGGTCGACCCCGAGTCTCCCCTGATGCTCTCTGCGAGAGACTCCAGGTAGGGCCGTTCTTCCCGGCTGCAGTGTAGAGCACATTTTTAACATCTTGTCCTGCCCAGACGGCCTGAGAGCTACTGCATGAACTATTTCCTGCTTAATTTGCTCAAAAGCCTGTCGCTGCTCCGGGCCCCATACAAAATCATTCTTTTTCCAAGTCACTTGATAGAGAGGGCTGACAGCCTGACTGTAATTTGGAATGTGCAGTCTCCAGAAACACACAACACCCAAGAAAGCTTGCATTTCCTTTCTGTTAGTCGGTGGGGACTTCGCTGTTATTTTATTAATCACCTCCATTGGAATCTGCCAACGTCCATCTTGCCATTTGACTCCTAAAAATTGAATCTCTTGTGCAGGTCCCTTGACTTTACTATGCTTTCTGGCAAAACTGGCTCTCAGAAGGATTTGGGTTATTTTCTCCCCTTTCTCAGAAACTTCTTCTGCTGTATTACCCCATGCACTGATGTCATCAATGTTCTGGGGCTTCACCCTGTTCCAGTGCAGTCTGGATCAGTCCATGGCAAATGGTGGCAAATGGTGTTTCCACCCCTGGGGCAGTTGATTCCAGGTGTGTTGGACACCCCTCCAGGTAAAAGCAAACTGTGGCCTGCATTCTGCTGCCAGAGGGATGGAGAAAAATGCGTTGGCAATATCAATCATGGCGTACCACTTGGCTGCCTTCGACTCTAGTTCATATTGCAGTTCCAACATGTCTGGCACGGCAGCACTCAGCGGTGCCGTGACTTCATTCAGGCCGCGATAGTCCACTGTCAGTCTCCACTCTCCATTAGACTTTCGCACTGGCCATATGGGGCTGTGAAAGGGGGAGCGCGTCTTGCTGATGACTCCTTGGCTCTCTAGCTGACGAATCAGTTTATGGAGAGGGATTACAGAGTCTCGGTTGGTGCGGTATTGCCGTCCGTGCATGGTTGTAGTGGAACTTGGCACCCGTGGTTCTTCAACCCTCAGCAATCCCACAACAGAAGGGTCCTCTGATAGACCAGATAACACAGACAGCTGTTTAATTCCTTCTGTTTCCAAGGCAGCTATATCAAAAGCCCACTCTTTTGGGTCCTTAAAATACCCTCTTCTGAGATAATCTATGCCAAGAATACATGGAGCGTCTGGACCATCACAATGGGGTGTTTTTCCCCCTCTTTTCCACTTAGGCTCACCTCGGCCTCCAATACAGTCAGCTGTTGAGACCCCCCTGTCACTCCTGAAATACAAACGGGTTCTGCTCCTTTAAAATTTGATGGCATTAGGGTGCATTGCGCACCAGTGTCCACTAGAGCCTTGTACTGCTGGGGGTCAGACGTGCCAGGCCATCGAATCCACACAGTCCAGTGACCTCGGTTGTCCCTGTCCTCTGCCTGGCTGGAGGCAGGGCCCCTCTAATGTTGGTCATAATGCCCGCTAACCACAAATGGGTTAGTGTGGTGTGCACGGGTTTCAGCCTCATCTTGGTCACTCACTTCTTGTGAATACAAGTCAGGAGTTCTTCTCATAGGATCATGAGCAAAATCGAACTTTCTGCTCTGTTTGGGCACTTGATTACTGGAAACCAGAGCAGCATTTCTCCTGAAAGGACCACGTTCTGTACTTGTTCTTCCTTCCAGCTCACATACTCACTTTTCTAGGAGGTAGGTAGGTTTTCCATCCCATTTCTTCATGTCTTCTCCATGGTCACGCAGGCGATGCCATGGCTTCTCCCGTGGTGTGTACCGGTTCTCTCGAGTAGAGAAACGATTGCTCCCAATAGCCGAGATTCTGGTCCGTGCAGGTGGGGAGTGGGACATGTTCTCCTTAAGTTGCTGGACATCTTGAGATAATTTGTTCACAGCCACGATGATGGGGGAAGAGACACTTTCTTCATATTATCACAGTCGGCGAGCCAGTTCATTCACTGTTGGTCCCTCTTCATCTGTCCAGTCCATTACTGCTGATGCACTGGCATATGATGAGGGTGTGCTCCGTGCCAAAGTCCTCCACATGGGCCGGGTGCATCGGACTTCATCTGGATCTGTGGGTAGCCGTGCATTATCTGGGTCACAGTAAACTGCCTCCCGCACAGCCACCTCCCTCAAGTATTGAATGTCTCTTTCCATGGTGGTCCACTTACTTGGTCGACATGTAATGTTGTCCTTGAAGGGATACTCTCCCTCACGCTTGACAGAAGTCACCTCCAGAGACTGAGATTTTGTGTCTCCTTTCCAATGGGTTTGTCAATGCCCCCTTCCCTAGACAGGGATCCCAGCTGCCTCGCCTCCCTGCCCTCTAGTTCCATGCCACTGGCCCCGCTATCCCAGCACCGCAGCAGCCAGGTAACGAGTTGCTCAGCTGGATGGCGCCTGAAATCTTTTCTTATGTCTCGCAACTCGCTCAAGGATAAGGATTGGGTGACTATCACTGGCTCTGCCTCCTCCTCTCGTGATGGGCCTGGTTCATCATCACCCTGTACACTGCGAGGGGATTTTTTTTGTGTATTTCTTCTTCTGTATGGGAGCAACTGACACTGTCGTGGGTTGTTTCTCTGGTTCAGCTGCAGCGCCCGTCCTCAGGCTTGTAGTGGCTGCGGTTTCTGTTACTTGGTTAATCTTAAATAGTAACTTAACCATAAACAAAACCTGAACCACATGCAGGACAACACTAGCTCCAAACATCACAGCAAACATGTTTTTGTCAACATTCCAAAGATATTTGAACTCCCCAGATTTCTCAAACACAGCTGTAAATAGCCCCAGGGCCGATGACTGCACGCTATCATAGATGAGCATCACATAGTACAACAGAAACAAAATCTTAATCCACCTCTCACGGAAGATGAGCAACAGCATGGGAAACACGTATTGCAAATGAGGTGATAAGATCTTAAGGAGCCAAACAATCCACATTTGACCTGTTTTGTTGTTATCTCAAACAAAAAGAAAAGCCTTGGTGCCCCACGTTGGGCACCAAAAACTGTGGAGGTTTGAACTCAGCCGGCAGCCAGATGCCACGTGGCCGGCTGTTCACCTCCCCCTCCCCCCTCTGGTAAGACACGGGAGGGACAAAACAAGAGAATTCGTGGGTCCAATAAAAAGAGAGAATTTACTAAATATAACAAGAGAACAACAGTAACAATAGTGAGTCCAAAAAGAAAAGGGTAAAATGCAGCAGTGGCTTACCGAGTGCGGTGACCGCACCCCCCCCCCCCCCCCCCCTGCCAACAACACGGCCCAATGAGCAGACGGCGTGCACGAGAGAGGGAGAGAGAGAGCCCGCTCACCTGGGCATGACATCACATGGGATGAAATACTCCAATGAAAATTAACTCCATCCTGGTCGAAACTAGGACAGAAGAGAAGGAGGAAGAGAATGAGACAAACAAGGAGGAAGACCAAGGTCCACCAAGGCCGGGTCATTCTAGACCAGGTATTAAAGCCAGTTCTAAAAAGAACCCCAGAATAGTCATTGCAGTGGGTGTCTCTGTTCTGAGGGGTGTCAAAGGCCCCCTATGCAGACCGGACCCGCTTCATAGGGAAGTCTGCTGCCTCCCTGCAGCCTGGGTCAAGGACCTCAAAGCAAAACTCCCCGCTCTAGTGAGACCCAAGGACTACTACCCTCATCCTGGTTTTTGAGGTAGGTAGTGACGACATTACCAGGAGAAGTCCTAAAGTGATGAAGAGAGATTTCAGGTCCTTAGGGAAACTGATTAAGGGGTCAGGGGCACAAACTGTGTTCTCCTCCATCCCTTCAGTTGTGGGGATGGTTGAAGAAGAATACTGGAGAACTCAACAGATGAACTTGTGGCTCCAAGACTGGTGTTACCGGTGCGGTTTGGATTTTTCAATCATGGGTTGGTATACAGGGCACCAGACCTTTTGGCATTAGATGGAATGCACCTGTCCCAGATGGGGAAAAGGATCTTGGGGCAGGAGTGAGCTGGGCTCATAGACAGAGCTTTAAACTAAATTTGAAGGGGGAAGGGGTCAAAACACCAGCCCATCTGAAGTGCATGTATACGAATGCACACAGCATGGGTAACAAACAGGAGGAGCTTGAAGCCGTGATGCAACAGGAAAATTGCAATGTTGTGGCTATTACAGAAACATGGTGGGATGTCTCCCATGACTGGAGTGCACCAGTTGATGGCTACAAGCTCTTTAGAAGGGATAGACAAGGTAGGAGAGGTGGTGGGGTGGTGCTGTATGTTAGGGACGGTTATGATTGCTTTGAGCACAAGTGTAGCGAAGACAGGGTAGAGTGTCTTTGTGTTAGAATCAGGGGGAAGGCCAACAGGGCAGATGTTGTAGTAGGAATCTACTATAGGCCACCCACCCAGGACAGAGAGGTGGATGAAATATTCTATAGGCGTTTAGGAGAAATCTCATGATCGCTTGCCCTTGTTCTTGTGGGAGACTTTAACTTCCCAGACATCTGCTGGAAATACAACACAGCAGAGCAGGACCAGTCCCGGAGATTCCTGGAATGTGTGGGAGACAACTTCCTGACGCAACTGGTGAGAGAACCAACCAGAGAAGGTGCCCTGCTGGATCCCCTCTTTGTGAACAGAGGACTGGTGGATGATGTGGCGGTCGGAGGACGACTAGGGCACAGCGATCATGAAATAATAGAGTTCTCTATTCTCAGAGAGGCCAGGAGAGGGCTAAGCAGGACTGACATCCTGGACTTCTAAAGGGCTGACTTTGACTTGTTTAGGCACCTGCTTGACAGGATCCCTTGGGAGACGATCCTGAAGGGTATAGGGGTCCAGGAAGGCTGGGCACTCTTTAAGAGGGAAGTGTTAATGGCTCAGGAACAGGCAGTCCCCAGGTGCTGTAAGAGAAGCCGGCGACAGAGAAGACCACCCTGGCTGAACAGGGAGCTTTGGCTGGAACTCAGGGAGAAAAGGAGAGTTTACAGCCTTTGGAAAAAGGGACTAGCCACTCACAATGATTACAAAGAGGCTGTGAGGCTATGCAGGGCAGAAATCAGGAGGTCTAAAGCCCAGCTGGAAATTACCCTGGCTTCAGCAATCAAGGATAACAAGAAATGTTTCTATAAGTATGTCAATAGCAAAAGAAAGACCAGGGAGAGTCTCCATCCCCTGCTAGATGCTGAAGGAAACTTGGTAGCAAGTGATGAGGGGAAGGCTGAGGTACTTAATGCCTTCTTTGCCTCAGTCTTTAATAACAAGACTAGTTGTATTGAGGGAATCCAGCCCCCTCAGCCAGATGATAGAGACTGGGAGAATGACCCCCCCGCATTCCAGGAGACAGTCAGTGACCTACTGCATCACGTAGACACACAGGAGTCTATGGGACCTGATGATACACCCGAGGGTGCTGAAGGAGCTGGCTGGGGTGCTCGCCAAGCCGCTTTCCATCATTTACCAGCAGTCCTGGCTGACCGGGGAGGTCCCGGCAGATTGGAAACTGGCCAATGTGACGCCCATCTATAAGAAGGGTCGGAGGGATGATCCAGGAAATTACAGGCCTGTCAGCTTGACGTCGGTGCCCGGGAAGCTGATGGAGCAGCTCATCCAGAGTACCATCACACAACACATGTGGGACAACCAGATGATCAGGCCCAGTCAGCATGGGTTTATGAAAGGCAGGTCCTGCTTGACAAACCTGATCTTCTACAACAGCGTGACCTGCTTATTGGATGAGGGAAAGGCTGTGGGTGTAGTTTACTTTGACCTTAGCAAGGCCTTTGACACCGTTTCCCACAGCATTCTCCTGGCGAAACTGGCTGCTCGAGGCTTGGATGGGCACACGCTTTGCTGGGTAAAAAACTGGCTGGATGGCCGGGCCCAAAGAGTTGTGGTGAACAGAGTTAAATCCAGTTGGCGGCCGATCACGAGTGGTGTCCCCCAGGGCTCGGTTTTGGGGCCACTCCTCTTTAACATCTTTATTGATGATCTAGATGAGGGCATCGAGTGCCCCCTCAGTCAGTTTGCAGACGACACCCAGTTGGGTGGGAGTGTTGATCTGCTCGAGGGTAGGGAGGCTCTGCAGAGAGACCTGGCCAGGCTGGAGCGATGGGCTGAGGCCACCTGGATGAGCTTCACTAAGGGCAAATGCCGGGTGCTGCCCTTGGGCCACAACAACCCCCAGCAGCGCTACAGGCTTGGGGAGGAGTGGCTGGAGAGCTGCCAGTCAGAGAGGGACCTGGGGGGGTTGATTGACAGCCGGCTGAACAGGAGCCAGCAGTGTGCCCAGGTGGCCAAGAAGGCCGATGGCATCCTGGCTTGTATCGGCACTAGCGTGGCCAGCAGACACAGGGAAGGGATCCTGCCCCTGTGCTCGGCACTGGTGAGGCCGCCCCTCGATGAGTGGGTTCAGTTTTGGGCCCCTCACTCCAAAAAGGCCCTTGAATGACTCGAGCGTGTCCAGAGAAGGGCAACGGAGCTGGTGCAGGGTCTGGAGCACAGGTCTGATGGGGAGCGGCTGAGGGAACTGGGGGGGTTTAGTCTGGAGAAGAGGAGGCTGAGGGGAGACCTCATGGCCCTCTACAACTCCCTGAAAGGAGGGTGCAGAGAGGGGGGATGAGTCTCTTGAACCAAGTAATAAGCGATAGGGACAAGAGGGAATGGCCTCAAGTTGTGCCAGGGAAGGTTTAGACTAGATGTCAGGAAGTATTTCTTTACAGAACGGGTTATTAGGCAGTGGAATGGGCTGCCCAGGGAGGTGGTGGAGTCCCCATCCCTGGAGGGGTTTAAGAGTAGGGTTGACCCAGAGCTGAGGGATCTGGTGGAGTTGGGAACGGTCAGTTTTAGGTCAATGGTTGGACTGGAGGATCTTCAAGGTCTTTTCCAACCCAGGTGATTCTGTGACTAGGAATTTGCCAAGTGAATTTAGTCCAGCAGAGTCCCATTCTGCACTTTTTATGCAGCTTGGCTAAATAGGCTGCAAAGTGGGTTAGTTTAAAACAAAGTAAAACATTTCCACGCCCCTGCACCTCCCAGATAAAATTCCTGGTGTGGAGACTGGCGATCTCGAGCAGTGCCTCGGCACCATCTCCTGCGGATTTTGCTGTCTTACGTGAGACATAGTAACCGACGGCAGAGACCCAAGTAAGCATGTTTTACTAAAAATATTTTTAGTTTTCCTCTCTCACAGCACTGATCAAGTTTCATTAACATTCAAGTACTTACATTATCTATGGAAAGCTACCCTATTACTGAAAAATCACCCCAAAAATATTCTGCTCCCTTTTCTCACTCTCAGCTCCAGGAACAGTTCCCCTCACTTTATGAGCTGTCTGATCAAATGGTGCCACTGTTCCTCCTTATTTTCTTTTGCCAAAGAGAAAGGTTTGACCTATATGAAGTAGTGTCCTCATATTTTCCTTCCAGAAAACTTGATTATGTCTGTAACTGGAGTGCCATGAGCATGGCAAAAGAAAAAGTGTTCACCCCAAACAAGCTGAAGTTGAGTAAGGAATAGTCTTTTCAAAATGAGGCTTAACCACTGTAACAGTTGGGGCAGCTTGACACTAGAATAGGCTATTTTCTAGGAATTATCCCCAGCGTGACGTGCTCAAAAGGAACTCTTCAAAGCCAGTGGTGTTGCTGTACGAGGCACTTTGCAGGATTCAGGTGTTACATACGACAGAAGACTTTCCTTCCTTGTGTGGGAAAACAAAACACCAAAGAAGAGAGGCCAGGTCTTAAAAGACTGTTATTAAAGTTATAGGGTTATAAGCTTATTCTCTTGGGAAACAGAAACTTTAAGTATCAAAAATTTTCAGTGCATAGAAGAGATTGATCTGAACTAGGTCGCCCTATTGCTGATAGTTTCAGAAACTAGATTTACTCAAATGTGGGGGGATGGGGGGGGGGGGGGGCAAACAGTGGGAGTCACTGTTGGTGCCCCAGGAGACTTCCCTTTGTGGGATTTGAGTTCTCTCAGCAGCCCAGCAGTGCATGACCCCACTCCATACGCAGCAGCTTGTACTCCCCTCGTCAGCCAGCGCTGCAGCGATACACGCATCACACAGCACCGCTGGAGTACAACCTTCCTGCAGCCAAGGAAGTTCTGAAGAGAACAAGAAAAGTTTAAGTGTTACCAGATGTCTTCTCCATGTGAAAATATAGACCAAATTTCCATGAAATGGTGCTTGCCTTTGGTCTTTGCTAGGTAAAGAATTGAGCTCTCCTCCATTACCAGACTCACACTAATTCTCTGTGCTCTGCAAGCTGATTGATGAACCTTACACTAAGGTAAGACTCAAATGAAGAGCAGGCATATTCATACTCAGCCTTTAATCAGTTACAGCACTTATCAGAAAAAGTCAGAAGGCAAAAGGGAAATGATGTCCTAAAACGCCTTTTTGCTTCGCTGTCCAGAGGAGCTGAAAGAATGACAATACCAAGCCAGTCTCAGTATTGACCAGGAAAAAAATTATTTCCCATTACTTCCAAAGAACTGAAAGTGAACACCTTTATGTGTGACAGTATCAAAAAAACCTGCTTGCCTGAATTCTTTTTTTCCCCTTCATATCACACCCATGCTCTTCCTGCTCAGGAAATAATCGATAATCCTGACATAGACAAGTTGGTACACAAAGTCTGACCCATTTTCTAGGCTACCAACACACAGGCTCAAACTCCAAGAGCTGTCGGAAGCACAGAAATCACCACCCCTTGACCAAAGCAAAGGGAGCATGCTTTATTTCTGTATCTATTCAAAATCAGTAACCACGGGGTTTGATAACCAAGTCTCCACCTCTGAAGGAAGTTAATTCAGTGCAATTCTTGCAGTTGCAAAGGCTACCTTAGGGACAGAAAAACAGGGTAAGGGAAGCAGACAACATGTTTGTAAATGTATATATAGCTACTCTAATGGCCAGATTATACTAAAAACACCCATTCAAATGGCTTCCAGAAAAAACAGGTTGTCACACAGCCTCCAGCTAGCTCAGCAACACTGATAGAATTTTAGTAAATACAAGAACTTATTAAAACTGTCAACACAGGTGGAAATACAGGGGCATCCCCGAGTGTCACATGGCTTGACTAAGTTGAGAGATTCTACTTCCTGGTTAGCTGCACAGATAACTAAACTAAAATTTACCTGAGTCATTGAAATAATCTGTTAAATGTTTTGTCACTTGTTATTTACCAACAAAATCAGAAAGAAGCACAAGTTATTTAAAACTACGAAATACTGTATCTGATAGGGAGGAGAACTCTATCAGTCAGCAATTTCAGAGATGTCGAATGGCTGAAGGTATTTCTATTACTTCCACACATGTGAATCAATAAAGAAATCCTACATGCAACAATCCAGTAATTCAGCGTTCTTCCAATCCTGCACTTACCTAGCAAATGTTTTCTGGTGAAATAAGAGCTATAAGGCCATTTGATGGTTTAATAAGCAATCAAACTGTCATTCAAGGCAACACGATGACACATGAATGTCACTGCAGGCAAGTGCCAGGTTATACACAATGGAGGGAACAATCCAGCTACACAGGCACATGCTGGTGGGTTCTAAAATCAACTGAATCTGTTCAGAGAAAGCAACAAGGGTCAAGATGAACAGCTGGCTGAGAACATCTGCTAAAAATGGAGAAAACCAGACACAATGTTAAGAGAAAGACAAAGAATAAATATTCCAAGTACTGTCCTATTGTTTAAGACTGTTCTATGACTTCACCTTGTATGTTTACTGTCTCCAGCTATGAAACCTCTGTAAAATGAGCAACTTGCACCTACATGAGGCAAGAATCTTCACTGCTGTGCTCTTCTATAGCCCTGAAAGAGATCAGTCCAGGTATCTGGACCATGGATAGCAGAAAATGGAAGATCTCAGGAAGGACAAAGGGGCTCAAAGTATAAAATCCTACCTGTAAAGAGATACTAAGTGATACTGCATTTATTTTTGTTTAGAATTACCTGATCATCACCTGGATTTTACATCTTTCTATTAGAATGAAAAGAGGGAAGAATGAAGATGACAATACCAAGCATGACAAGGAAATCAAAGTTCTCCTTCACACAGACAGAAGATGAAGACAAAAAGTTGAAGCAATGGAAGAACTGAAAGGTTTGTGGATCAGGCTCACTCTGCCACTTTCAAGTTAGAAAGAATAAAATACCAATCTTTGCTGAAGAGTACAGGGGTACAACTCCATTTTACAGCCATGAAACTAGAGAAAAGACAGTATGAGAATCTGATCTTACAAGTCAGGATCTACAGAACTGTGCATTATCCTTATGAAAAGACATTTCATGCTCAGACAATCTGCTGCATAACAGCAGAGAAAACCATGTCAGAGTTTGTTGCCACTGAACTGACTCACAGCACTGTTGTCACATTTAAGTTACTGTCACATAAAGATCAAAGGAAAACTACTTTTACTAAAAAGATTACTAATGACCATTTTTACATTGATTTGCGTTTTTAAAGGTATCACATTTGGTAAAGCTAAACTGCAACAGGTATTCAAAGTCCCTTTTTTTCCTCTCAAGAAAAACAACTTTAATCTCATGTTCGAGTCAATCCGATTCTTTTTTTCTTCAATCAAACAAAAGACAACAGAGAGCAGCAGTCCAAGGAAACAAACAGAAAAACCCACTTAGAACTTAAATCATGGAATCATTTCAAAAGGACAGTAAAGTTGCAACTGTACTATCAGAAATAAGCAGCACTTATCTGGCTGTATGAGCAAACTATCACTGCCTCTACAGACCAGCTGGTTGTTGCTGATGAACCAGTATGGCTTGGAGGGAGGGAACAAAAAAAAAAATCTCAGACTCAATGTTGACAGAGAACTTCTGAAAAATTTTTGTGGTCAAGACTATACCAAACCTCAAAAGGCAATCTTGTAGACAAGATATTCTTCCCATGGTGCTAAACACTATATATGTGCAAACAGACTGATAAGGAATTCTTTAAACAAAGATATCATCGAATCATATACATGATGGGTGACAGACCAAAATGCAGTAATAATCAAAATAATCCAATAGTCCACGTAAAAACAGTGTTGTATGGTTGGTGTTAATTCAAGAAAATAAAAATAAGAAAGCTGCATGAGCCGCAAGTTAGAGGACCTGATCACTCACTGGGATTGTCTTGTTCCATCCATGCCAACAGCAGGTCCGTGTCAGTGCAATTTCAGCTCTTCCTGAAAGATGATCAGGACCGTTCCTCAAACAGTGCAAAATCCTATGAAATACAGTCACTGCCTGTGACTTCAGGAAATGCCACATTGGTGAAACCAAAAGTGTTTTAAATGTTTACTCAGTCACTGATTATAAGCTGAAACCTCACCACATATAGCTGTTCTGGTTGAGCAGAACTGGATGGTTGGAATAAAATGTCCAATGTCTGAGAGTGGGTCACTTGAATAGCAGATTGTAATTATTTATGGATATTATAATCCCCAAAGAAAGAATATTTGCTTATAAATTACTTTAGAAGAGTAAATAGAAGACAGTTAAAACCACACAAGTGATGAAAAACATCGCATTTCTCCACATAGTGACAATTCCTTTTTTTGTCACTTCACAGAATTTATTGCATACTCATTTTTTTTCATTAAAAGTTATGGTTGGTATATTGGCCAGCTGAAAAAACCAACTTAAACCATGCCACACAGGCATAGCTCTTACTGCACGAGGATAAATTATGAACACTTCCAAAGACACCATTCCTAAAAAAAAAAAAAGATTCAGACACAAACTTCTTGAACAGTATTTCAGCTTTAATGGAACCAGAACCGTAACCCATCAGAACAATTCTATACCTCTATATAAAGACTTTGGAGCATGACTAAGTACCTATTGCTTCCTATATACAATCCCCTGAAATAACACACTGTAAATGTGCCTTAACTAGAAAATACAAACATGCTTTTGCAAGATTGTTTCGCTGGTTTTGAGCGTAGTTGTCACTTGAAGATTAGCTGATCACTTTCCTTCTCTTTTTTTCTATAAAGATCTGAAAAAGATGATATTTCAAGAGTTACTCAGCATTTCTTCAGGCCAAATGACATGCACTTCTAGACCCACGTAACCAATAACATGGTTTTTCCCAGGAGCTGTTTTCAGAATGAATGTTGCCTATTATCAGAGGTCTCCAGAATAGAGACACCATTTTAGTGCATCATAATACGCCACAAATACTGGGAACATACAAAATTCCATTTTTTGCTGAAACAAATATCACAGTCCAAAGAAAACAGTGATCTGAAAGCAGCTCTCACTTCTTATCTCTAATACTCATTTTGTGAAACAGGAAGTGTTCAGAAAACATATTTTTAGCTCAAATTTCTTTAGCTTTCTGACTTTCCCAGGATTCAGTCTTTAACTTTTCCTTTCACTTCCAGGCTTCTTAGCTTCTTTGGCCCTGCATTCCTGTCATTTCCTTCAGCCTCCTGTGGACAGCATTTTGGTTACTGCTGCATCTATTCACACTGTTTACAGAAAAGTCAACAGAATAACTCAGTAGGGGCGAACGCTCACCAGAGCGAATGAAAAAGGACTGAACAGAATGAAGAGATGTACTTCTAACAGCCCGAACACGCTCAGCACTTTAGTTACTGACAAAACCATACAGCTGGATTTCAGAAACAGTCCATCAAGCCCTGGCCTATAAGACTCCCTATAGGCTGGCTTGGACAGGGCAACGCAATTGAAGCACACCCAGAAGGCTACTGAAACTGTGCTTTGAAAAGCATGGGTGTATCCAAATCCTAAAGTAACCCTCATCGCAGCTGGGCAGAAAAGGAATCAGAAATTACCTCAGGTGCTCA
>JADKXW010018311.1:0-12446 GCA_017315185.1 Bubo scandiacus | reverse complement strand
CGGGGTCTATGTTGCCTCTGGCTGGCCAGGTGCTGCCAACCTGGGCTTGAAGAAGGCTCTGGCTGTTACACAGGGCTCAAGGACAACTCTGGCTGGCAGGATGGGGTCCAAGGGGGCTCTGAGAATCACAGCCTACCTTTCTGCGCTGTTAGCAGAGAGCCAGAGCCCACCTTCCAGCGTTGTAAGCCAGAGAGCCAGGGCCCACTTTCCTGTCTTGTTAGCCAGAGACCACCTTCCTTTTGTCAGACAGAGACCACCTTCCTTGAGTTAGCTGGAAAACCGGAGCGCTAGCTTGAGAGACAGAGCCCACCTTCCTGCATTGTTAGCCAGAGACTCGGAGCCCACTGTCTTGTGTTGTTAGGTATAGATCAGAGCCCACCTTCCTGTGTTCTTAGACAGAGGACCAGAACTCACCTTCCTGCCTTAGCCAGAGAGCCATTATCAGTCACTTTCCTGCGTTGTTAGGCAGAGAGCCAGAACCCACCTTCCTGTGTTGTTAGCCAGAGACCCAGAGCCCTCCATCTTGTTTTCTTAGCCAGACAGACGGAGCCCACCTTCCTAGGGCGTTTATAGTCACAGAGCCAGAGCCTCTGGCGGGCCAACTTGTGTCCAAATGAACACCTAGTAGGTCCTGGGTGGCATGCCGCCTCAAGGAAAACTCTGAGTAAGATCTGTCTGACAGCATGGCGTGCAAGCGTGCTCTGAGTAGACTCTGGTTGGCTGACCTGTGGACCTGGCAGGCTATTGTTTTCCTCTGGCTTCCCCACTGTGCTTTAAATAGGCTCTGGCTGGCAGGATGGGTGCAAAAGGGCTCTGAGAGACACAGGTTACCTTTCTGTGTTGTTAGCCAGACAGCCAGAACCCACTTTCCTGCTTTGTTAGCCAGGCTGCAGGAGACTACCTACCTGCACTGATAGCAGAGAGCGAGAACCCACCATCCTTACGTTAGCCAGATCCCTTCTTTCTGGGCTGTTAGCCAGAGACACAGTCCACCATCCTGCTGTGTTAGCCAGAGAGCCACAGCTCTCCTTGCTCATTTAGCCAGAGCCCACCTTCCTTGCATTAGCCAGAGCACCAGAGCCCATATTCCTGCGCTGTTAGTCAGAGACCCAGATCCCTCCTTTTCTGTTTTGGTAGCCAGACAGCCATGGCTAAAACCTTTCCTGCATTCTTAGCCAGACATCAGTGTCCCCTCTTCCTGCACAGGTATCCAGAGAGCCAGAGCCCATCTTTCTGTGTTGTTAGGCAAAGATCATAGCACACCTTCCTGTGTTGTTAGCCAGAGAGCCAGAACCCCACCATCCTGCATTGTTAGCCATAGAGCCAGAGCCCACATTCCTGCCTTAGCCAGATGCACAACCTATGTGTTAGACAGAGCTCACCTTCCTGCAGTAGCCAGAGAACCAGAGCCCACCTTCCTGCTTTGTTAGCCAGAGACCCAGAGCCCTCCGTCTTGTGTTGTTAGCCAGAGAGCCAGAGCCCACCTTCCTGCACTAGTAGCCAGAGAGCCAGAACTGACCTTTCTGCGTTGTTAGCCAGAGAGCTAGAGCCCAACCTTGTGCTACCCATATCCCACCTTCCTGCATTAGCAGAGAGCTAGAGCCCACCTTCCTGCATTGTTAGCCAGAGAGATGGAGCCCACCTTCCATGTCGGCTCCAAGTAGGCACTGGCTAGCAGGCTGCAGGCTACAGGGTCTCTGAGTATGCTCTGGCTGACCAGCTGAGGTCCAAGAGGTCTGTGAGTAGGCTCTGGCTTGCTGACCTGTGGTCTAGGCAGGCTCTCAGTTGCCCCTGGATGTCCAACTTATATCCTACTGGCTCTCAGTACACTCTGGGTTGTAGGACAGGTTTTAAGATAACTCTAAGTAGACACTGGCTGGCCAGCTTTGGTCTCCAAGTGGGCCCCAAGCATGTTCTGGCTAGCAGCCTGCAGGGCACAGGGGCTCTGAATAGGGTCTGTCTGGCCAGCTGAGGTCCAAGAGGGCTGTAAGTATGATCTGGCTGGCTGACCTGTGGTCTAGGCGGGCTCTCGGTTGCCTCTTGTTTGCCACCTGGTGTCCAACGCAACTCTAATTTGGCTGTGTGCCATGCTGGACTCCAGGAAACCTCTGAGTAGTATCTGGCTGGCCAGCTTTTGTCCAAGAGGCCTCCAAGTAGCCTCTGACTGGAGGGCTGCAGGCCACAAGGTCTCTGATTAGGCTTTGGCTGACCACCTGGTGTCCAAGGGCCTCTGAGTATGCTCTGACTGGATGACAGGTGGTCCTGGCAGGCTCTACATTGTCTCTGATTGTGTCCAGCTGGTGTCCAACTGGCTTTAATTAGGCTCTGGGTGGCATGCCAGCCTCAAGGACAACTCTGAGCAGGATCTGGCTGGACAGCTTTGGTCCAAGTGGACTCCTAGTATGCTCTGGCTAGAAGGCTACAGGCCACAATGGCTCTAAGTAGGTTCTCGGTGGCAGGCCGGGCACAAAGACAACTCTGATTACAATCTGGCTGGCCAGTTGAGGTCTAAGAGGGCTCTGAGTAGGCTCTGGCTGGCTCACCTGTGGTCCAGATGGGCTCTACATTGCCTCTGGATGTCTAGCTGATGTCCACCTGGCTCTCAGTAGGTCTGGATGGCAGGCTGGGCACGAAGACATTTCCAGGTAAGCTGCCTGTTTTCAGGGGTATGACCTGGCTCTCTGTGTTCACAATACTGCTCTGAGTAGGCTCTAGGTGTGGTCCATGAGTCTCTGAGTATGCTCTGGCTGGCCAGCTAGAGATGCAGGGCTCTGGCTGTCCTCATCAGGTGAAAGAGGGCTCCGAGTAGGCTCTCTGGCTAACAACACAGGAATGTGTGCTCTGGTTCTGTGGCCAACAACGTTAGAAGGTTGGGCTCTGACTAATGCAAGAAAGGTGGGCTCTGGCTCTGGCTAACAACGCAGGAAGGTGGGCTCTGTCTCTCTGACTAGCAACACAGGAGACTGGGCTCTGGCTCTCTGGCTAACAACGCAGGAAGGTAGACTCTGGCTCTCTGAGCTCTCTTGGACAACATCCTGCCAGACAGAGCCTACTCAGAGCCCTTGTGACCTACAGTGCACCAGCCAGAGCTTACTTGGAGCCCTCTTGGACACAGGCTTGCCAGCCAGATCCTACTCAGAGCTGTCTTTGAGCCCGGCCTGCCACCCAGAGCCTAATTATAGCCCAGTTGGACACCTCCTGGCTGGCCAGAGGCAACATGGAGCCCGTCTGAACCTCATGTCAGCCAGCGTCTATTAAGAGCATTCTTGGACCACAACCAGCCAGTCAGGACATACTTCTGCAACCAGCCAGACAGAGTCTTACTACACAGCTGCTCAGCCAGTCTACTTAGATCCTTATTGGAGCTGGGCTGGCCAGCCAGACCCAACTCAGAGCATGCTTGCACCACAGCTGGCCACGCAGAGCCTACCCAGAGCCTGCTTGGACCCTAGCAGGCCAGCCCTAATCTTCTTAGACCCCTCTTGCACTCCAGCCAGCCATAGCCCACCTTCCCCAGCCAGCCATCTGGAACCTACTCAGAGCCCTCTTTCATCCTGCCCAGCCAGACAGACACTTCTTAGAGACCTCTTTTACCCCAGCTCCCCAGCCAGAACCCTCTTGGACCCCAACCAGCCAAAGCCTTGCTTTCTGTTAGCACCACAGTTGTGTTAGAAAGCATGTCACAAGCCTTTCTAAAGTCTATGTGTAGACCATCCTTTCCTCCTACCTTCTCAAATAATTCACTTATTTGCCTCTGCTCTTACCATCTTATGGAATTAACTTATTTATCAGCAAAGCCAATCAGATTGGTTGGCATCATTTAACCATAATGAATTCATACTGAGTATTGTCACTCACCTTATTCTCACTCATGTTTCCAGAAATGGCTTCCAAGAAAGTTTGTTTCCTTTTTTCCCAACAACTGAAGCAGGGCTGACAGGTGGTCACTAGGTCCTCGAATTGTCCTTCCTCCATTTTTATCTGTAGGTGCAACACTTATCATTCTTCTGAAATGCTGACTTCCTCCATCTTGTGTATGAGGAGGATGTCTGCTCACCTAATCCTTAGGGTTGCTTTTGCCTTCCCCATGACCCTCAGGAGCCTGGGCCCCTACTATGCCATGGTCTATACAGCCATGTATAGACAGGAGTCCTGCACAGAGGGAGGCACAGCTTTGAGGGTGCTTCCCATCCTCTGCTCTCCTAGCAGCACCCCCAGGCACCGCTATGGCTCCCAACTCACCCTGCTCCCCTCTCCAGGCCAGACTGACCCTCAGCTGGCGCAGGCGGCCCTTAAATAGGGGGAGGATGCTCACCCATATTCCGGGTCACAGAGGAGCCAACCAGGTCACAATCACCAGCCAGCCAATCAGGAGGCAGCTGACAATGAGGCCCCAGAAGGTTCTAGAAGTGACTGTGCAGAGAAGCCATGATGTGGGAGTTAACAGGTAAAGAAACACTGCCTGAACAGCTGGAGGAAGTGATGGGCTGGAAGAAACAGAAAATAAAGTCCAAGTGGAGAAACAAAACAGCCCTGGCAGCTGGCCGCTGGCACACACCAGGCCCATGGCAGCTCCTCGCAGGCAGCCCTGGGCCGGAGAGCCTCAGCAGCGCTTTGCCCCAGCCAGCGGCACAGCGCGGGGCGTCAGCAGGCAGCTGGGGCAGCAGTCGAGAGTAACCTCCTCTCAAACCAGACACAGCTCTGCCATCCCTCGCTGCACGGGTGCTTGGGACAGGTTCCTCTTCCACACTGGGGAGAAGCCACAGGGAACCCTGAGGATACCTACACATTTCTTGCTCAGTTAACTGCAAATTACATTACTCTTGGCTTGTAAAGAAATCCATTGCAAACCCAAACTGTAGACTGTTAAACATTTAAAGTTTGTATTTCAAAAACAGTACTGACCCACATGGAAAGCTGAGGAGTTCCAGCCACCACATCCTTCATTCAGAGATGTGGTATGCTTACACCTGCTGCACTTACACACTTACACTTACACTTCACCTTAACTGAATGGCAGATACCTGTAAGCTTTCCTTCCCTACTAAAAGTCACCCAGCTATTGGAGCAGACATGCAAAGCTCCCACAGTTTTATGGTCTCCAAACTGAAGAAGTAGTCAGGGAATTTTCAATATTTACTTAGATTTCCACTTGCAGGCAGGAAGAAATTCTAAGCTCACAACCCATTTTGGAAAACCCTTTTACATGACATCCTGTTTGCAGCTTTTAGTAGCAATTCTCAAATTCATCTAAGCTTTCTTACTCAGTTTCCTGACACTTTGTGGTCCACACATATGGACCACAGGCCAGCCAGGCAGAGCCTACTCAGAGCTCTCGTGGAACCCAGCTGGCCAGACAGAGACTACTCAGAGCCCTTATGGCCTCCAGCAAGCCAGACAGTGCCATACATCCCTAGCCCATCAGCAGAGCCTACTCAGAGCCCTCCTTCTCCCAGACGGGGCAGCCAGAGCCCTACATCTCTAGCTGGCCAGCCAGAGCCTACTCAGAGCCTCATGGGCCCCAGCTAGCTGCTAGAACCTACTCAGAGCATTCTTGTAACACAGCCAGCCAGGTCATACTTCTGAAACCAGCCAGCCAGACTCTTATTACTCAGCCATTGCCAACTTGGAGCCCTCTTTTACCAAAGCTGGCCAGCCAGATCCTACTCAGATTTGTCTTTGAGCCTGGACTGCAACCCACAGCCTACTTCGAGTGCAGGTGGACACCAGCTGACCAGCCAGAAGCAACCTAGAGCCCACGTGGACCACAGGTAAGCCAGCCAGAACCTACTAAGAGTATTTGTGGCATCCAGACCACAGCCAAAGCCTACTTGGAGCCCTCTTGGACCAAAGCTGGCCAGCTAGGGGCAACCCAGAGTTGTCTTTGAGCCATTCCTGCCACCCAGAGCTTACTGAGAGCCAGTTGGACCCCAGCTGGCCAGCCAGAGGCAACGTAGAGCCTGCCTGGACCAGAGATCAGCCAGCCAGAGCCTACTCAAAGCCCTCATGGACACCAGCTGGCCAGCCAGAGCCTACTCAGAGTTGTCTTGGAGCTTCATGAACTAGATTCTGACTCAGTCCTCCAGGTCACAGAGGTCTCTGTTAATGTCCTGCAAATTCTTGTATGAGCCAGTTTAACTAGTGCAGTGTCACCTGTCAGTTTGCTCTGGGTGTGCTGTGTGTCACCATGCCAGCAACTAGTGAAACTATTGAGCAATATGGGCCCCAGTACCTGTCCTCGGCGTGCTCCTCATGTTACAGCTGCTAGCCGGGTGTCCTGCTGTCAGTCGATTTTTAAGCCTGGTGGTCCAGCAAATTTTCAACCCATGTAACAGCCTGTTTATCCTGCCTGTGAGTCCTTAACTTCTAGATGAGAAAGTTCCAAGAGGCTCTGTCAGGAGCTTTTCAGAGCCTTGGTCTCTGACTGTCTGTCTGTTCTGGACTTTCTTGCAACTCTCCCCTTTACCTTTTAATTTCTGAGAAAACAGCAGGAGGGTCAGTGGCCTGCAGGCATTAAGTCTTCCTTATCTGTTCTTGGTCAATACTGAAGTGTAAATTGCCAGTATCCTTCCCCTTGGGACTGAGATGGCAATCCTAGTTCTTTCCTGTTAGAGGCTTTTCATTTTAAGATGCAGAAAGTGTTGGAGTTGCAATGAATTGAAACTGTAGGCTAGTAAATTGTTTTATCCATTGGAGTCGAACAGTAGCATTATGGATCTTTTCCCTTTCAGAGGAAGGAGTCATCTCTTCTTCAAAATGTTCAAATCTATTAGAATGTCAGAAGAAATGTCCTATGGGAATTTCCTCTTTAAGCATTGAACCAACTTTTTCTATGAAGAAGTCTTTTTGAAAACAGTTGTTTCTTACAGAACCTGTCAACAGTCCCCTGTGCACTCAGAGAAGTACAGCAGATACTTGAGCATCAACCAAACGGTATCTCTGCCCAGATTCTGTCCTGTTCTCAGCAAACTATTTTATAATTGAGACGTGATCTATTTTCCCTGTTTTTAAAGCAGTGGTGTTGAAGGTTAAACGTTTAGAACAATGTAGCAATGCTTAGGTCAAGCAAGAGGTTCTTTGTCTGTGTTAAAGCCAAAGGCATCCCTCATCAGCAGAACAAGTTGACAGCTGCCTTTAAGC
Source organism: Bubo scandiacus (assembly GCA_017315185.1). Classification (NCBI taxonomy): domain Eukaryota; kingdom Metazoa; phylum Chordata; class Aves; order Strigiformes; family Strigidae; genus Bubo; species Bubo scandiacus. The sequence continues at coordinate 5,306 of JADKXW010018311.1, read as the reverse complement.
CAGGACATCCTGGAGCCATTTGACCTTGAAGAGGGTACACTGCCAACTGGGCAAGCAAACTCAAGGTCTGGGTATCCTTCACTGAACTGCCCTCATTATAATACTAAAAATCCCGCCTGTAGGGCAAGCAGACCCTTGGCCAGGTGAAGACCCTTCCCCTGAGCATACGTAGAGCAGAAGTCTTGTGTCAGCAGTATTATAATTGTATGTAAATTACTAACCAATCATCATAGAGAGGATGGACTTGGAAAATTACTAACTCTTCAAGTGCTGTGTATAAATGTAGCAAGAAAACCCCCGTTGGGGTGCTTGATTTGTGGGAAAGCACCACGCCCCCAGGCTTGTGCAAGCCTACAATAAATAAGCGATGTCTCTCTGAGTGTGGGATTATCGACCTGTTGCACAGTGGGAGACGAACCTGCTTTTTGGGCACCAGCACCAGCCCTGACAAACCGTCTCTCCCATCTCACATGGTGGCACCTGGGGAAGTGTCGGGCAGCTTAAAGCTGCTCCCCAAGAGCTGCCCCCACGAACCCCCTTTCAAGGTGAAAATGACCAGAATCCCACAGGAGCATGAGCCTGAACCCACCTTTCTCCGCCCTTACAAGTGTTTGGGTGCCCCCGGAGAGGGACAGGGGGAGCCCCCCCCCCACCTGCCCTGGCTCCCCGCTGGCACTCAAGCCCAGCCCAGCCCAGCCCAGCCCAGCCCTGCCCTACCCGCGGCTCCCACATGTTCTGCACTACCACTGGGCACCGGGTGCAGGCACGGGTTGGGGGGGGGGGATGTGCGCGGGGTGTGCGCGGGCAGTGCGCACCCAGGTGGCCCCGTCCGGCTGTTGATCCGCAGCGGCGGAGGCGGCGGCAGCAGCCGCGGAGGTTCCCACCAGGGCCAGCGCTGGCGGGGGGGGGGCCCGGCCGGCAGCAGCAGGGGGGCCGGGGGGGACCCAGGGGGGGTGGGGGGGGGGGGGGGGGGTGCCCCGAGGCGGCCTGAGGGGACGCTGAGCCCCAGGCCCCGGCGGGGCAGAGTGGAGCGGAGCGGCTCCCTCGGTGCTGGCGGCGGCGAGCCGGCCGCCTTTGCCGGGCAGAAGGTGCACCCCGGCCCCAGGCCGAGACACCGCCCCCTTGCCACCCCCACAGCCCCGGCCCCGGGAGCGGGGAGCGGGGAAACTCCTTCCCCTTCACCCGGCGCCCTCCGAGGGAGCGAAGCGCCGCTCCATCCTGCCCGCCCCCACCCCAGCCCCCGCCGCCTGCGGCCCCCCCCGTGGGGACCCCCGGGAGGAGGGAGCCTCGCCCGGCCCCTGCGAGGGAGAAGCTGCTCTGGGTGAGTGCAGCGGGACCCTGAAACAGCGGGAGGTTTGGGGGGGGGAAAGGGAAAAAAACAGAAAAGCGTCTTCACCCCCCCACGGCCCCTCGGACTCTCTGATGGCTCTTGGTGCTGAATTCCTGTGCGGCGCATGGATGATGGTGCAGGGGTAAAATAACCAGTGAGAAATATTCATTGCAGTTCTGAAGTTACTGTTGCTATTATTTTCCAGTGAGTTTGTAGTTGGAAGTCAGGCACTATATAAATACAGGTAAATGTACAGAACTTTCACGGGGTATAGTGTAGGGTTGTTGGGTTTTTTTCACCCTGAGTCATTTGAGTGGTAAAATTAATGAGCTCTGTAATTAGAAGAGAGGACTGTCAGTTAGGATCCCTCCTGGTTTAGGCCCTGGTGTAGCTGTGAGTGAGCTTGCGGTGCGTACACTGCTTGATGTGAAGGCTCTGCTTTTGGCTCCCCAGCCGGTGACTCAGAGTTTGAGAACTTGGAAGCAGCCATTGAGGTCGACCAAAGTTAGAGTTTATCAGGACCTTTGAAAATTTCCTTTCTGTAGGACTCTCGTTTTATGGATTTGCGTAACCAAACAGAAGGCACCAGCATTACTGACTGCTCGGGAAAACGTAGCCCCAATCTCTTTCCATCTTCTCGTTACCTGTTAAATAAGGAGAATCATACTTCTCAAAGAGATTTGAAAAGAGCGTTGATGACATTTAATGAAAATACTAGGGAGGTGGAAAAAACTGAAGCTCTAATTTTTGGACTCTGATTTTAAAGGCCCAAAGCTTCATTGTAAGGGTCTAAACTCTCATTTGTAGGGACAAAGACACTTCTTTACAGTCAAAATCTACATTTGGAGAGTCTGAAGCCTCTGTTTATGGCCCAAAGCATCTTTTTTTGTTTCCAAAGTCTCATTTTTAGAGTCCAAAGCATCAATTCTAGGGCACAAAGCCTCGATTTAATCATCAAAACCCTCACTTCAGGGAACAAAACCTCATTTGGGGTCTCAAAGCCTCATTTGGGGTCTCAAAGCCTCATCTTTATTGTTCAAGGCCTCAATTTTAGGGTCCAAACATCCTTTTCAAGGCTGAAAGCCTCATTTGTAGTGTTCTAACCTTCCATTGTAGGCTCCAAAGCCTCAGTTTTAGTTTACAGACTCAAATTTTGAGAGTCAAAGCTCCCACTTATATGGCCCAAACCCTCATTACTAGGGTCCAAAGCTGCATTTATACAGTCCACTTCCTTATTATGGAACACAAACCCTAACTTTGCAGTCCAAGGCCTCATGCTGAGGCTATAAAGCCTCGTTTATACAATCCAAATGCTCATTTTCAGAGTCCAAACACTCACTTTTAGAGCCAGACTCTTGTATTACCAAAGCCTCATTTAGCTGGTCTAGAGCCTCATTTTTAAGGCCAATAGCCTCATGATGAGAGGCCAAATACTGATTTGTAGGGTCTAAACCCTCTTTTTAGGGAACAAAGGCTCCGTTTTAGGGTCCAAAGCTTTACTTGGAGGCTCCAAAGGCTCATTTAGAAGACCCAGATCTTTCTTTTAGGAGTATAAAATCTCATTCTATTGTCCAAATCCTTGTTTTCTGTTTCTATTCCCAGATTTTGAGGGTCCAAAGTCTCATTTTTAGGGCCCAATGCCTCCTTTTTAGCAGTCTAAGCCTCATTTATAGGGTCCAAACCTCGTATTTAGAGTTGAAAGGCACAATTGCTGTTTACGAGTCTCATTTATAGGGCCCAAAGCCTGATTTTTAGGGTCCCTCCCCTCGTTTTAAGGGTTCCAAGCCTCATTTTGACTAAATGCTCATTTGTAGGGTCTAAGCCCTCACTAAAAAGCAAATCCTCAGCTTTAGGGTCCAAAGGTTTATTTGGAGAATACAAAGGCTCATTTATAAGGGCCAAAGCCCCATTTAGGGTGTCCAAATATGCATTGTTATGGTCCAAATACTCCTTTTGGGGTCAAACTCTTTCAGGACTGAAGCTGCAATTGAAGGGCTGCAAGCCTCATTGTAGGGCCCAAAGGTTCATTGTTTCTGAAGATTTAAAGCCTCATTTCTAGGGGCCAAACCCTAATTTTTAGGGCCCAAAGCCTCCCTTGGGGGGTCTAAGCAGGGCCGGGCCTGGGCCGCCGCCATGACAACCGCCCCCCCACTGCCGGGGCCTCCCCCCATTTCGGCCCAGAGCCCGCCCCGGCCGGCAGAGCGACAGCCAATCGGCTGCTGCGGCGGGAAGCGCCGCCAATCAGCGCTGGGCGTGCCCTGCCCAATCCCAGCGCCGCTCTCGGCAGAGAGGCGGGAAAGTTCTGAGGGGAGGGACCCGCCCCTGGCTGAGGACGCTGTAACCTCTGCTCCCAGCAGTTTCTTGGGTCAGAGGAAATGGTTCATTCTCAGAGTGAATTCTCTGCCTGCTGCTGCTTCCCCCATATTTAAAGTATTTGCCGATGAAGACAGCCATGAAACTCAGGTGTAAAGACATCAGACCCCACAACCTCCTTCAGTAACCACGAGAAAGGGTTTGGTTTATCAGCCAATGGGGGCAGTTTCAAGCCTCACTGGCAGTTGCAGAAGGGAAGTTTTCCAAATGTGAGAAACTAACTTGGAGTTTCTGTCATAGCAGCCTGGATTTGGAGCTGGACAGAAACCCAGCGCAGAGCGTGGGCAGGTAAGAACGTTACCAGTGAACACAGCAGCAGAACCCTGTCATGCTGTGAAATACCAAATACGTGGAAGAAAAGAACAGGCAGAAAACAGAGTTTCTGTACATGAAACAAATGGCCAAAAGCATAAACCGTCTGGAACTGGGCAGCAATATAGGGAAGCGTAATCAGGAGACATGGATGAAAGGATTGTAAAGGCAAAAGCCTTTCCTGCATTCGTTTACTACTAGATCTGACTAATCTGAGCAATTTAAAAAAGAAAAAAAGTCTACCTAGCCATGCATTTGTGATGGCTCAGTGTAATGGAAAATCTAAATAACTGGGATCCTGTAAAATCAGTCTCAGCTTTCCAACAAACTTCCAACCCTGCGCCCCTCTTTCTCTGGAAAAGCAGAGAACCTGCCAGAAAAAAAACCCTGGTCTTAATTCAATTCCTCACTTGCAGGAGTGTGATTCGGAGTAAGAACCTTCAGATCCCAAACCAGTAGTTTTCTGTCCTTAGGGAAAAATTCTTGGCTAGTGAGAATAGTTTTAATTTTCAAGTTGGCTGTAAGAGAAATTTTGGCTCTCTGGAATCTAAAGGATACCCGCCCTCGGCTGCTTCGACGTTGTCTCCAGACAGATCCAGGTTGGAGAGGAGGCCGTGACTATCCACAGGCCCGTCTTTCGCCTGGCCAGAAACCTCGTCGTGGTCCGCAACCTGACGGACAACAAGGCCTACCTGCCCGGTAAGGTGGCGGATTAAACCCCGGTTGGCTTCACGGTCATCGCGTCCCTTCCCTGGGGCTGAGAAGCTTCTCGAAAGGGACTCCCCCTCAGCGGAGCAGTGCCAAAAATGTGGGTTTTTCTTCTTTCTGGGCGAGGCAACGATCATTTCGCCTTGGGAAGCGCCTGCGGAAGGGCCACTGGGTGAACGTCTCCATCCCTCTCATGTGGTTTTTTTCAGGCAACAAGGAGCTGGAGCCCCTCAAATACTCCGAGGTAGCCACAGCCGCCTCGGTGTCCCGGCAGAAAGCGGAGGGCTGCATCCAGGGCACCGTGTCCCTCCTCTCTTACTGCCTGGGGAAAGGGGAGAACGTCGCCTTCATCCTGAGGGACATCGGGGTGCTCCTCATTGAAGGCACGACTGTGCAAATGACGTTCTACTACGACTTCCTGGAGATGTTGTCTGGGAAGGAGAACTTGGCACAAGTGATTTTCAAGGTGAGCGGTTCTGCTTCTCCGTGGTGCGTGCGGGCACTCTCACGGCGGTGGCCCGGCAGGACACGGCCAGGTGAGAGTTGATGGTCCTACCAACTCTCCCTGCCTTGAGCTCCTCCA
>JADKXW010018295.1:0-19360 GCA_017315185.1 Bubo scandiacus | reverse complement strand
GCTGCCGCCGGGCGCTCTCCAGGGTGCTGAAGCGGCGCTGCCCGCGCGGCCCGTGCTGCCCGCTCTGCCCACGCTGCCCGCTCTGCCCGCCCCAGCCCGCTCTGCCCACCCCTGCCGGCCCCTGCCCGCCCTGCCCGCTCTTCCCGCTCTGCCCGCCGCTGCCCACCCTGGCCGCTCTGCCCGCCCCTGCCTGCTCTGCCCGCTTTTCCCGATCTGCCTGCTCTGCCCGCATGCTGCCCGCATGCTGCCCGCTCTGCCCGCCCCTGCCCACTCTCCCCGCTCTGCCCGCTCTCCCCGCTCTGCCCGCCGCTGCCCACCTTGCCCGCTCTGCCCACCCCTGCCTGCTCTGCCTGCTTTTCCCGCTCTGCCTGCTCTGCCCACAAGCTGCCTGCATGCTGCCTGCTCTGCCCACCCCTGCCCGCTCTGCCCGGCCTTGCCCGCCCCTGCCCACTCTGCCCACTCTGCCCGCTGCCCTCTGTCCCGATCCAATATCGGGGCGGGTTCTTAAACGATCGCAAGAGCGAGACTAAGACACAAATGCGGTCAGATGCTGTATAACCTTGTGAACTTCATTTGCTGTAACAATTCGTTATAGCGATAGGACAGAGAGAAAAAGAAAGGGAAAGTCAGAATCCCTAAGCAAGAAAACGGTAGAGATGCAGCTAATTACTGCCACCACCAGGGATCCAGTGATGTTCCGTTGGCTTGGGCTCGGTGCAGGTGATGGTGCTCCAAGCTCCAAGCTTCGCCGAGGTCCCAGCTCCAGATAACAAGCATCAAAAAAGGATGCCCCGAGGGAGGAGTACGCAGTCCTTTTATTGTCCCAGTCCCCACGATTTCTCCGAAGAGTCTGCCCATTTCCACGGAGCTCGTTGTAATATGTGCTGCCCCGTGGTCCCCCCTGCGCGCATGCCCAGGTGTTCATGGTGGTTGTGCTGGCGGAGGGGGCGGGGGGGTCGACCTGCGGTCCCCTCAGCCTTTGGACGTCTTCCTCGTCCCGACTTCCTCTTCACCCAGCCTTCCTCATCCCGGCTTCCTCTTCACCCAGCTCGCGCGCAGGTACAACTTGGCAGGCACTGCCAAGGCTATCGTTGTTCTAGCCTCGAGCGGATGTCATGGTTTTGTCTGGGACTCTGCGTCTCCTCCAAAGCGTACTCCTTTAGAGCCACAGGGTGCTGAGGCCAGGAAGTGGTAGTCGTGAAGCAGCAATGTTGAGACAAGCAAAGTCTAACACAGTTCCTTACACCCTCCCGCCCCGGCGGCCCCGCGGAGCACCAAGCGCCCTCCCCGAGCCCCGCCGCGCTCCCCGAGCCCCTCAGCCCAGCCACTCCCTGCCCTGCTCACGGGGCCCATCGGCACGGGGCTGCGCTGGAGCTGCGGGCACCATCTCCCCGGGATGGGACAATTTAGTAACACGTTTTGATTTGGAGAGTAAACAAAAGATGCTTCACTCACCTTCAGCCGTTAAAACTTCATTTGTGGGATCTCAAGAGCAAACACTCTAACAGAGAACACAGTGCATTGTGCTCAACCACGTTGTGAAGTTCCTTCTTAGTACTCACCACTAAGACTACTAACTCAGTATTTATCTAATGACAGAGTTGCTGCAATAACACATCTGTAAATCACCTGCTACAGTTCATCTCCAGTTCCTGAGCCATCCCTATCCCTGCATCTCTGTTGTGCTGCCTGTCTCCATCCCTGCCCCCGCTGAGATGGCAGGGAGAGGGTCGTTGCTGGCACACCAGCCCACAAACTCTGGTCATCTACCCTGGGGCTTATGTCTGGGAGTTCCAGTTTTGTCCCCTTCCCCCTTCAAATCCAGTTGAAAGCTCTCTCAGTGAGCCCAGCTCACTCCTGCCCCAAGATCCTTTCCCCCTCTGGGACAGGTGCATCCCATCTGATGCCAAAAGCTCTGGCGTCCTGTATGCTAACCCGTGACTGAACAATCCAAACCCCGCCGGTAACACCAGTCTCGGAGCCACAAGTTCATCTGTTGAGTTCTCCCGTGATCTTCCTCACCCATCCCCGCGACTAGAGGGATGGAGGAGAACACTATTTCTGTCCTCGACCCCTTAACCAGTTTCCCCAAGGCCCTGAAGTCTGTCTTCATTGATTTTGGACTACTCCTGGTAATATTATCGATATGCACCTGCAAAACCAAAAGCGGGTGGTAGCCCTTGGGTCTCACTAGAGCGGGGAGGTCCTTCACCCGGGCCCCAGGCAGGCAGCAATTTCCCTGGGAAGCGGGTCTGGTCTGCGTATGGGGCCTTCAGTACCACTCAGAATGGAGTCACCCACTACAATGACCCTTCTGGGGTTCTTTTGAGAACTGGTTTTAGTACCTGGTCTAGGGCGAACCAGCCTTGGTGGACCTTCATGTCCCTCCTCCTTTGACTCATTTTCTTCATCCTTCTCTGCTTCATTCACAAGCTCCAGGCCCGTATCTGTTGGGAAGGGTCCCCCCGCAGCACCTTTGCAGTGTATGCTCATTTCTGCATCACCCCGAGAGGAAGGGAAGCCCTCCCGAGCGTCCTGAGGCCATCGCAAGAGGAAACCACCACCCCTCATCATGGAGCTCGTGTATAAAGCCACAGTCTCTCTTTGTTTTATCAACTGGATTAAAACCCTTCCTGTGTGTGTTCAGTGGTGTGGTGACCGTTGTCTAACAGACATGTCCTGAAGCTGCTGCTTCTAAGCCAATTCAGACAAACACTGATGCGCCACAGTTCTGCTGTACCAGAGCCGGCAAAGGCAAACACCAGATTTGGTGCCGGCTCCTGCAGCCTCGTTGTTTTGGCAGCAGCCGTAGACAGCCTTGAGAGAGAGAAGGGGTGGATGGCTTGGACAAAAGCCCCTGGACAGGCAGATTTTCCATGGTTCCTGGTCCATCCCTGCAAGGGTGTTGCCCCGGGGTGCCAGGGGGGCACCAAGAGCCTGAGGGGCACCGATCTCCCCATCAGCCTGGAGGCCCTGCACACCACCAGCAGAGATGGCCGGTCAGCAGGAAGGGGGGGCGCTGGGCAGGTGTTTTGTTTCTTAACGGCACCTCTTTGAGCACAGCCTGCCCAGCGCGGCCTGGCCGAGGTTCTTCAAACCCTGCGTGTGCTGAGCGTGGGCAGTGTCAGAGTGGCCCGGCACCACCCACCCCCGCTGTCTGCTTGGCCCCCGGTTTGCAGAGTATGTTCAGGTTTCTACTGCCATGGCTGGGCAGCTCCTGGCAGCAGAGGAGTCCCTGACCCACAGCCTGGTTGTGGTGGGCACGTGAGAAGGGGACAGGGCTGGGAGGTGGAGGGGTGTAATTTTGGGGTGCTCTTTAATTGCAGAAGAGCCCGCCTAGACGGCTGTCGAATCGGGGAAACTCCGTTAGATGCGTTCACTGGCACGTGACACTTTTTCTGGAGCTTCCCTTAAAACACACAAGTTGTTCTGTATTTGGGCACTATCATCCGCGCACCTGCAGTCACACAAAACCCACCACGAACATTTGGGGTGACCTGCCAGTCTGCCGAGAGGCTTGGCAGAAAGAGCTGTTCCTTGCCCCCATGGTGATGTCCCAAGTGATGTCAGCACGAAGCACAGGGACCAAGTCGGAAGGGCAGGGAAAGCTCGCTCTGATGCTGATGGCCCCTGTGGAGCTGGAGGAGGTGCCACTCTCCGGGGTCTCCAGCTGGGACCAGCTGCGTTCTGGCTGACAGAAGTGACCGAGGAGCTCCCGGTCCAGCTCTACTGTAGGCTTGGGAGGAATGACAAAGACCTGCTGTATTAAGCCCAAGAACACTTGCTGTATTAAGAAAAAGGGTACAATGCGTGGTCGGGGGCACCCAAAGCAGAAGGGGTAGTCGAGGGCATCCAGAGCAGAAGGAGTGGTTGGAAGCATCCAGAGCTCTCGTGCGTGGAGCAACCGCTACTTCTTGCCACGTTTCTTGTTGCTTTCGATCAGGAGCAGCCCCTGCTTCTTGATGTCTTCCTGGGTGAGGACAAGGTCATGGTCTTCATCCTCAAAAGCAGGGGGGTCTGGAGGAGAGAGCAGAGAGGAGCGGGCTGGGGAGGGTCTGCGGGGCCACCTCCGCTGTGCCCGTGTCCCCGGGGAGAGCTGGCCCCTTTTGGAGGGCTGGTGGCATCCCAGAGAGCCCCGTGCCAGGCCCTCGGGCACAGGCACTGCTGACGGGCTCTTCCAGCCCAGCATCCCAGGGTGACCTGCAGGACCTGGGGATGCCACCGTTGGGGTCCATCCCCAACACAGCAGCGGCACTCTCCTGGGAGCTGCCAGCTTGTTTCAAATGCCCAGAAGCAACTCCCTAGATACACACCTTTGGAAATGTCAGTGCATCAGTCAGGAAATGGTGGTGCAGGGAGTTATGCTCCGATAGAAACAGGCAGGAGCAAACCAGCTGCCAGCACTGATGTGTATTTTGATGCACGCCGTACACTCTTGTGAACTACAAATAGGACAGGAAATGCAAGCGTGTACATGTGTTTGTCCATCAATCAAACCAAGCTCCCTCTGCTGGAGAAAATCCCAAATGTTTGACTTGCAGAAAAAGACTTTAGAAGGAAACTGCCTTCCTAGCACCACGCTCGCAAACCAGCTTAGATTAAGTTTCTGTAACTCGAGATCTTCAACCTGCAGCCACCCTGTTGTTCTCCAGGTGCTGAACACGGAAACCAAGGAAACAACTCCCCACCTGGCTTAGTCTTCCCAGGAAGACCATTTTGCTAAAAACGACGTGCAAGCTCATAGCCAGCAGAAGTCAGTGCTAACTGCAGAGCTGCGTGGGAAAGTGCCTGTTTGCCCCTTCTCCACCTGCCTTCTGCCAGAGTGAGAGCTACATACAAGTCTTCCAAGCACCCAAATTAACAGTTTTGGTCTGTAGCCCATTCAGTGATAGACATCAACCAGCTTTTCAGAACTATTAGATGAGAGGCCACCAGACTATCATAAGAATATATTATGAAAGTCAAAAGGAAATTGCCTGGTTTCTACCATAATCAATCTTCGTGGGCTGTAAGATAATGTAAACCAGTCCGTTAGGGAAACAGACCGAGACAGATATCCAAGAGCCCTTCAGAACACCCCTCTAGACCCAAAGCCCCACTTCCCAAAATTACAGGCCAGAGTCAGAAATGACTCAGTGCTTCACCTTCTCAAGGGGCACAAAGCACAGTTCCACACACACAACCACACAAGCTGCTTTTCCAGCAAAGCCTCGTGCTTCACACCTGGGTCTCTTCCGCATGCTTGTTTACTGCGGATGATGTGTAACAACACCTCTCTTGAAAACCATGAACCCACTGTTGTTCCGGTAGTGCTGACTCTCACAGGGACCCAGCCTCAGTGAGCCGGGTCAGAATGACCCCCCACATGGGGAGCACTTGGGGGCACCGATGCAGACCCAGACTGCCTGGCCATGAGCCGCTGGCACTGAGGCTCCAGCCAGGCCAGTGGCAAAAAGGAACATCATTTCCTCATGCCAAAGCTTAACCCCCAGTGTGGTTTGGCACAGGTGTAAGTACTCTGTGAAATACAAAACCTGTTTAATGCCATGTTACAGCATACAGTTCCTTCTGCAGAGCTGAGATAATGCTCCTTCCATTCCCTTATGCCACGCTCTTCCGCTGAGAAAGCTTCTAGGAGAGTCTGCATTTCCACGGCACCCAACAAAACACCATCCCCACCTCGTGCCAGGCCTTTGCAACCAACAGCAGAAGACGGATGTCAGAATATCAGCTCTGACACCAACAATGAAAGGTCGATACTTTGCCTGCTTTGGCAGCCAAAGTATCAGGAAAGAAAGCAAAGTTGTGGCTCATCTCATAACAGGAAAGAAAAAGCAGCTCCCACGGTCCATAACCAGTGCTGCCCTTCACACCCCGGGACAGCACACTGACCAAGGTGAGGATGGATGCTTCTGCAGTTGAGAGCCACTGACAAACTCCACTGAGCACTGGGCAGCCACAGCAAATAAGGAGGTTTGACTGGAGGCTGCATGTGGGCAGGCTCACTGCCTGCCGCGCTGCGGAACGACCAGTCCTGTTTGTCTGGCAGAGCAGGGACACCTTTACTGCACCCCAAAATACCTTATTCAAGCAACGTCTGGATTTGGCAAGAGATGCTGCACTCCCACAGGACATCCTGGTGCTGCTCTCACCTTGGATACAGCAATGACATCAACAGGCCACCTCCTCCTCCATACTTCTCCCAGTAATTACCATCAGCAGATAATTACTCTGTGCATTGATTTGTGGACTTCTGCTCAACTGTGTTATTTACCCGGCAAGAACCTTCAAAAATGCACAGGAAAAACACACCTGAGAAATGCAGCACAACATTGGTGAGGAATAGCAGGCAGATGGGCTGGACTGCTGCAGGCTCAGCCCTGATCATCTCCAGCAACAGATGTGGTCAAGGGAAGGCTGCAAGTAAGGAGGAAGCGCAATACTCAGGGGGACTTCAGGCTTCCAGAATTTTCTACATCTATCAACTCTGCTTCACTACCCATTTACTGACTAATTTACAACAGACTAAACAACAGCAAGGGATGTGGGATCTACCACCCAGGGCAAAAATAAGAGTCTTCATTCAGAGATCACAAAGCCTTTTACAAAGGCTCATCAAGGAAGCCAGTATCATACCACATGTCAAAGACAGAATGTCCAGCCAGAGGTTACCTTTGAAGTAATTTTTTATTTTTTTCCTCTTTTTCACTGGGCACTCACAACTCATACACAGAAAAGGCAAACCTCAAGATCTCTTGTAATGTTGTTTATGACTTGTAATTATTTTCAATAGCCCAGGTTTAAAGAAGAAAGATTTGAACACAGGAAAGGCGAAGGGTGAAGTATCCCTGTGACAAATCCAGACTTTAATGCTAGAAGTAGTCCCCAGGCAGTGAAAGGATATTTCTTAAAGCTTATTTTAAAATGTAGAGTCACACTGAATTCTGAGCCGGAGTAGCAGAGGTCAAAATCTAGCCCAGACACTGAGCTCTTGCAGAGAAGAGCATGTTTTTCCTCTAGGAATCTTTCACCCATTCAAAGTTAGAGAAAGTTTTTGGAGAGCTCTAAATGTGCACATCATTTTCAGCTGTTTCTAAATCTGACAGTGAAGTACCCCAGCCCTATTCCATTTGGTTAAAACATGGCTAACAATTCTTGCATACTCTAAAAAGTTGCTGCCTGTAACACTTTGTCTGTAAACCTTATACGTTAGATACCTTATACCTTAACACTCATTGCCTCATTTCAAATAAAACTCCAGCCAACTTCATTAAAACTTTCTTCACCCTCTGTCTTCCCTCGCAGTCACCCGCTCACAAAGGGCTCTCAGGAAACATTGCGAATGGTGTGATTTACAATCCCTGTGGAGGTCAACGGCTAATGTAGGGTGACTTCTTAGGGAAGAGTGCCAGAGGGACCAGGAAACGTCTCCTGTGGCAAATGGACACAAGTGTCTTGAACATGCTCTCCGGGACACATTTTGTTTCCTGTCAACTCAGCCTCAGTCTTTCTCTCTCTCACACTCCCCCCTCCTCTGTATTTACATTGCAAATGGGACTATCAGCATCATTAAACTTTTTGTTTTAGAAAACAAGAACATTCATCTCAAAATTGTGTCAACAAAATATGCCTATTTGATTACTTCCCAACCTGTCCAAAAAAAATTAAGATATTATTATTACTATTACGCCTGCAGTTTATAAATATGAAGGTTAATAAAGCCCTTTCATTCCCTGGGAACAAGTCTAGACTGATCTGTCTTCCCAGTTTATCACAATCTCCCAGCTGTGGGAGATAATCTACGTTACGAAATGGTGTCCCTATGATTAATAGCAGTCTTGCAGGCTACAAACATACCCATTAGATTTCACATTTTATCCGATAAATACATTTCAGGGGAGTAACTCTGGAGGACAGAGAAAGTGTGCCACAACTGTCAAACTTAAAAGTCCACTTAGTTATCAAATCCACTAGGAACCACCACTGCCTTCTGCTGCTGCATAAAAGCAATCTGGAGAACAGGCCCAAGTTCTCAGCCTAAAAACAAGCAGCTGGAAGGGTAAATGCAGAGGAAACCCAGACTTTAACCCACCCGGCTGTGCATCATCCAGCCCTGCCTGGCACCACAGCCTTGGATCATCAGGCACCTGAGAGAAGCAGCCTCAGACCTCCCCTGCCCTCCCTCACACCCTGGCTGTATCACACACTGGTGGGCTTTCATGCCCAGCAATTCCCTTCACTAAAGCACAGGCATTATCTGCACCCACAGAAAGGTCTGATTCCAGTTCAGGACCCTCATAAGCACCACCTGCAACTATAGCACCTGCAGCAAGTTCCAAAAATTTAGTTACTCAGAAAAAAAGGATTTTAGTAGCTATGAAGTAGTCATCACCACACAGTATGACATTTGGTAACAAACAGTGGAATTTACCTTTGTATCACCGATTCTTTTATCTATTTGAATGATTTCCTGTTGCCACCCAACCTGGTGCCAATTTCTGTGCTCAGATCCAGTGCTCAGAAGGCACCACCATCGCCTCGAACCGTGTACCTTTACCCTCAGAAGCTCTTTAAAAATCCATCTCTTTTTCCGAGGGAGAGTATGTAATAGCTCTACCAGGAAGAGGTTCTGGCATTCACCTTGAACTCCTGAATCCATCTGCCTGATCCAAATGACTGCAAGAACCCAGCACCTGTCTCAAGCCCTTTGACAATACTTTGTAAAGTGCAAGGAAGCGGAAGCGTATGGGAAAAAAGCTGTAAAAACAAAACTCAGCCTTGATTTCCATCAAGTCAAGCAATAGGAGATGGATGCAAAATAAAATTAAGATCACCTGCAGAGATGGGAGCAAACATTTATTAGACACACTCACCTCCACAACCTCACTCTGCCATCCCATAAAAGGCAGGACAACAAAGAATCATGACTACCTGTGACTGCACATCTGTCTTACCTGCTAGTGATTCCCACAACAGGCAACACGTACCTGCAAAAGAGATCACAGCTGGAGCCTAAATCATTTCAAACTGACCATATTGCACAAGGCAGAACCTGCTATTCCATCTCCTATATGCAGAGGAGTTACACTGACACCTGCCAAATCCATGCTGAAAACTGTCAGGCACATTTCAAATCCAGGTAACTCTGTGTATGAAGAAATATCTGTGACATAACCCTGAAATGCACAAGTTTTCCTCAAACTTGCTAGCTTGGATGTGGATAGTTCAGCTACTAAAACCCAAAGCACTTGCCTGCGCTGGTAGGAATTACTGCAAGACAACATATCACATCAGTGTAAAATAAAAGTGTCGGACTAATTTTACACAGTTCAACATTCTCCAAGAGAAAAAAAATGGCTAAAGGGACAACACAACTCACCTGAAAAAGAAAAATTCTCATGGCACAAACTCATAGCCACTAAAGTGAGGGTGTGACTTGAACCAAGATGCACTGGCTTTAATCAACTGAATCTTCCCACCGGGTGCAAGAGAGTCTGACCATGATAAATTACTTTCATAAATGCAGATCACCCCAGTCTTTCACATCAAATCTTCAGCATTTATTTTTGTTCTAGTAAATAACTGCACCTACAGATCATTTTACAATTCAAGTGTTTGCATCAACCTGTTGCACGTCAGCATGCACGTTCCCCAGAAGATTCACCACCAAGACAAAGTCATTCTTTCTCCCAGCTAATGACAGGGATAGCCATCAGGTCAGGCTCCCTCAGGAAATACTACACAGCTGTATCCTGCCACCACTCTGGAAACGACACCCCCCTTCGAGAGAGCCGAGAGTTCACACCCAAGTCACGGCTGAGGGCCCTTTCTCCATGCCCTGCTCTGCGGGCAGGAGCATGGAACCAGAAACGCAGACTGCAGCCAGGCAGATCAGCCCTGCAGAACGAGAATAAAGGGGCCAGGAATGAGAACGACATCATTTAAGATTTCAAAATCAAGCCAAAAACCTGGGACATGGCCACTGAACTGCACTTCTGTACTCTCAGTGACAATGAAAGGCTGACCCACAGTTGTAGGGCCTCCTGTCTCATCAGTTGACAGCAGCTCATCTCCAGAGGGCCACGACACGTCCACGCACGCCAAGAGTGGACTGCCAGTCCCACACCGACACTTGCACTCTGAGGATTTAACCCTTTGCAGAGGCAAGAGGGCAGCATTCAGCTGTCATGGCAGAACAACTATTTGGCATCTCCTGCGAGGAAAAGGCAGGAGATCAAAAACTGCAGCTCCCAACTCCAGATGAGCATCTGTGCTCGGACAGAAGCTGTCCTTCCGATCAGAGGGGCGACTTTGGCCAGAGCCACGAGAGCCTGATCCACACAGAGATACTTGTACTACTGCAGTAACTCATGCATACAACACACAGGCCTCTCCTGCCCAAGCAGAGCAAGGAGAAAGGAGAGAGTCGTCTGAATGTTGAATCAGCCAAAGTCACAGACAGCAATGGATTGTCACTGACTATGTACAAAACCACACCACACTGACTTCAGCCGTGCTCACGACCAGAACAACCAGCATAAAGTATTTTATTGCTGTGCTCAATTTTATTCATCAGCTGGACTACAATATGTGTTTCCCTGGTTTGCAATACTCTTTGATCATAGCGTTGCCATATTTTATCAGTCAGCGAAAACTAATTTTTCGTAAAATTGCTGGAGGACACCACCTCCCCTCCCTGGTCTAAATCCCCTCCCAGGGCGCGCGGCTCCAGAAAATGCAGTCCCCTGTTTATCGGTGACCTCCAGTGGTGAGCACATGGAGGAGAGGAGGAGGAAGAACACAGCACAGCACAGTTACACCGGGAGACAGATTCGCCCTGCCCTCCAAAGGAAAGCCAAAAGCTTCATCCCTCCTTCTCTTGCAAGCTGCAGTGCACAAGTCCAGGCAAGCGCAGGGACAGGAGCTCTCACACAGCGCTCTGCCGTGCCCCCAAAGCAGGGGGCTGCTCTGAGTTTGTTACAAGCAGCAGGAGGTATTTTACCTCCTTCCCCCTCCCTAAGGTGAGGAACAGAGATTCCCACGCACCCTTTGTAGCCTCCTCCCCTCTAAGCACACAGCCTCCTGTGACCCAAGGCCTGGCTGGCTGTGGCCCCACGGCTCAGACCGCTGAGGAAATGGTTCAGTTTCAGGAAAGAGCTGTGAGAAGCTCACACAGTGGGGGCACGCAGGATGAGGAAGGTGTAATTACAGACAGAGGTAGGTCTGTTGAGAGGGGGATGGAGAGCAGCCCAAGGGTTCACGAGGAAAGACACCACCATGGAAAGGTTGCTAAGGGGGAAACAGTCAGCAGATGGCAACTGGGTACATCCCAGCCCCTCTGGGGGCCAGCCCCTCCCAGCCCACTGCCAATGGCTTGGCCAGCAAAGGGTGGGGAGCACACTAAGGCTGAGCCTAATAGCCGTTGATATCCTCACTCCTTCGGGTGTGCCATCCAAATAAAGGAGTTGGATACAGCCTGTTTGCAGGCTGATCACAGAAAGAGACAGGAACAGAACCGCCCAGGAACAGAGACAGTAACACCCTGAAACGAAGCAGGAATTATGGCTGGCTGACAAGTGTTAAAGAATTACACCAGACTGCAGGTACCTCTAGGCTTGCTTTATCAACAGCTCAGAGTTGGGCCATCACCTCAGTGAGTTGCAGGTGATGGTGGTTATTAAATTAATATTTCCTGCCTTTGCAGAATGCTGGGCAGACGGTCACATTTTAAAAAGATTTCAGTACAGCAGCCAGAAGTCATTTCCTGCTAATGGTGCCATCTAATTAAGGTGTCTTAGGTCAGGATCCAGTTTCAACAGCTGGTACAAAATCACAACTTTCATGGACTTTTACTAGAAATTTGGGGTAGACCACCTCTGAAAATGAAGTCCTTTGATTAAACCGCTGGTCTCCAGTTCTTTTTATGTTAATAACATTTGATCTTGGAATGCCATCTCATGTGTCAGAGCTCAGCTCCAGTCAAAGATTTTACATTAAATGGGAAAATAAATGCCTAGAGGACAAACTCTGGAACCTAAAAGAAACACAAGCCATCAGTTGTCCAAATAAGCTGCAGTCACCATATAGCCTTCAGAGAGACCAAGGCCCTCCCCTGCTCAGTTTTACAAGCTACAGATCAGGTAAGGCAGAAAAATTTTGCTGTGTGGGCATTAGCCTACTACAACTGAAGTCTATTGAACTGAAATACCAAATTCTAAATTGGCATCAAGATTAAGAAAATTGAAAAGTGAGCTAAATTTTCTCTTTTAAAATGCTTTTAATGTCTCTACAGTATCTCTAGAAGTATGATCCTACAAGGAAATTTTGGAAACTGAATTCCTCTACTTAATTGTGCCATTTTACTTCCGATGCAATCCAAAGCAACACTCCTATGGTCTTCACTGAACCAGGTAACATGAAGAATATACAGAGGAGAGGCCACAGCAGCAGCCTTGTGTGACAACTGGCTGCTAAACTTTCAGGGACAGGAGAACAATTCACTCTCTTTGCCTGTTCAGTACTGGCTTTTCCTTCAAAACTGACAGCAATTATTAGGAATTAGTGTCAAGTGACCCGGGACTCTGAGACAGATAGGTATCCCAGAAGAGTACAGTAAGAGAAGGCCTTTGGGTGAAAGCAGCTTCAGATTTGGAGCTTAACAAGTGATGACCTATTGAAGGAAGAAGGATCGATGATCAAGTACAGATCCCTTTGTACTCAGCCCTCCTGAATGTACAACCATTCAATATCCTTTTAGATTTTTTTACAAGTCAGCTTTTCAAACCCCTGCTTCTATTTCTGGCTGCATAACTTTGCATTCTGTATTGCACATGTATGAAGAACAGGATTATTGTGTACAAGTACATTTTTTCCTCAAGCAATGCATAAAGGAGTGGGCGTTCACATACACGTAAGGCGTGTGTGTGAGCATTCATCCATATTAACATTTTTGGTTTGCCAGTGGCTAGGTCTGTGTGCAGGTAATCAAAAGACAGGTTGGGACACAACAAGGAAATCTGTCCCATTTGCAAAATTGAATCAACCATGTGCTGTCAACAGAGATTTAGCTCACAAAGAGCTTGAGTTTTACAACATGTTATTGCCTTAAAGGCCATGCTGTTAAAGAGATATATTAAGCCATTTCTCACCACAGTATTACATCCTTTATTTAAATGTCTAACAGAGAAAGAAACAAAACCCGCAGCTGTCCAGAGATGTGAGCATCCAGGTCTGTAACTCCATAACCACTACTAAAACCAAGGTGCCTGGGAGCCTTTCTGCAAGAGCCTTACACATGTCAGGTTCACAATCTGTTTTTTTTTCCTGCCAGCTCAGGTGTTTTGTATCCAAGCAGTGTATTGCAGTTGACACAATTTCTTTTCTCTGAAGAGCAGAGAGAACAGAAGTCTTCTGAGTTTTGCTTCTCTGCCTGCTCAGGGGATCTGAGAAAGCAGGGAGAACAGACGGGCGAAGTAGCTTGTGCAAAAGTATCTCTGAACCCAGCAAGTCTCTCAACAGAAGACCCTAATGTATCAGATAACATTTTTGGTGCTGTTTTTTTCTTGTGGGTTGTTTTGTTTGTTTGTTTGTTTGTTTGTTTTTTTAATCACAGGCATTTTAATATATTAAACCTAAAATGACAATATCTGTGGGACTTTTGGCATTGACAGCGTTCTGTTAGTCCAAGAAACCAAAAGGCTCTGTCTACTGGGTCACAATTTATGACCTTCCAGAAAACAGCCTGGATTATGGTGTGACTCCAGAGCTAATAGAAACCACTACAATTAGCGTGGGGAGGGTACAGCTGAGCTCTGTTCTCACCATGGCACTTTATTTCTTGAGTCTGGATAGCTCCTCACAAGAAAAAGGATTTACATCCTAGCAGCATTTAACACCCACAGACCCTGACAGATTGAGGAAGAGGTACAGTGATTCAGTACAGAGGAGGGATTAAAAACAGTAACATTGTGGGTACGTTGCCTCCACTGTGTCTCTAAACACCAACAACCTCAAAGCAGCCACTTACAATACTTGAAAACTACCTGTGAAATTGCAATTGCATGCAAAGGTGATGAAGCATCCCCTGGACATGAACACAGCAAGGCCAGGAAAAAGACAACCTGGCAAAAAAACCTGACTGTGCAGGTGGTTACTGAACAAAAGCAGTATTTCCTATTATTTAATGCATTATAGCTTTAGAAAGGAATGAGTCAAAAAGCAAGGAGAGAGGCATAGCATTATCTCAGTGGCATCCCTGTGCCCCAGGATATCATATAATCGATCCAGAAGAGCTCAGATATACAGAGACTGATTCTGCTTTCACTATCTGCAATCAGTATGTTTGTTCAGGGATAAAATAAACATCCATACTCAATACAAGGAATGCTGGACTATGCCTCATATACTTGAGCAACTGAATGCTCAAGAAATAATTCATCCCTGTGCAAAGCTTACCCTTGTAAGTCTGACAAGGTCAGTGTCACTTTAGGTTATCAGCTGCTGGGAAGCGCTGGCTGAGTTAGGACTGCCTAGAGCAAGCTTTAAACTTACATACTCGACTTCTTTGGCAAAATGTCTGTGTCTCACTTTAATCTGAGACATTTGCAATCCCCCAGTAATGCAAGGCACTTTCTTCCCCCATATTTCTTATTTGCTGCCCTCACTTCCCTTTTTGGCTCAGACAAATCTTCCATATGGAGCAGACCGAGGCTTGATTACAGAGAACATACGAGTATCGCTCAGTTGAAATTCACCATCATATGTCCTTCTTGAGAAATAATTCAAATTAAATACTGGTAAAGTTTTCCAGGAAAAGGTTTCCGCATGTGCAATTTCCCACTGTGATTAAAAAAAATAATCTTTTCTTCAACTTAACGTACAATCAGTAATCTCCTTATCAAATATGCTGCAACACCATTACGAGCTACAGTCTAAGACCTAAACCCCATGTAATCTGAATGCAGGATTTTGCATTGGTCATACTCTTAGCAAGTATCCCAAAGGCAGTAGCACCTCTATAGTCTGTCCTTTACCTTCACAGTAGCTCAGGGCCTTTGCTTCACTGAAAGTTTATGGACTTTAAGTTTACTTCAGTGCCTAAGCCAGTTCTTAACTTCCAAAGTCACTTAACTGCCTTTTTAAGATGGAAGCATGGGGTTTTTTTCAAAACTCACAGGACCACCACTCACCTTTACTTAGGAACTCAGTGTTAGAAACTGGAACTGCTTGGGTGCTGCAGTGGATTTTCATGACCAGTTCATTTTCCAGGTAACCCTGGCAGGAATACAGAGGCCGTGCAACCTGTTAGGCTTTGCGGCACTCCACAAGACTAAGAACAAAAGCTTTCGGAAATCAGTCTAACTTTCCAAATTGAATCTGGACTATTTAGCCCACAGGAAAATGTAATTCTTCCTTTATTGGATCCATACTACCAAATATTTCACCTCTGAAAATTACTCTTTAAAAATAAAATAATTAGCATTCTGAAAGGAAATGGAGAAAATATTTATGCTTTGACTAGCAGAAACCCGATCAAAAGACTTTTGTGTTGCTGTTTCAGTCAAATCAGTCACCTTTTCTACTTTGGCTGTTTCTAGCAGCAGTTCAAGTTGTAGAGTCTCTGTCCTTAGAAATACTCAGCAAGGACACGTATCGTACAAGAAAAGCAGAGAGCCATTCTCTCAAGGAGTGAGCCTATTATGAAAAGAAAATGAACAGATGCCTAACACCTTGCAGAAGTCTGATTAAACACAGAAACATGAAGGTTAAACCCCTCAGCAATATCAGATTGTTCAACAAAAGACGCAGCTGGTGTGGAAAGATGTACCTTTGCTCCACTATCTCCCCTTCAGAGCTAAAAATAATAGTGAGTCATGCCAGTGGCAGTGTTGCTATTTAGCTTTACAAATCCAGGTCATTAGGCTTATATGTACAGCATCATTGCCTTTCTACCGCAGATCATGAAATGATAGTAAGGACATGAGCGTGCTGGAATTGGGCACTGACCAGTCCTTGGTTTCAAAACTCAGTAGGACATCTGGAAAAACCAAAATTAATACAGTCACGTTCAATAAGAGAGTCAAGACTGAAATTACCATTACAACTAGGAAGAAAATGGAAGCTATGCACAAACCTCTGAATAGCACATCCCTCGATCCCTTTTTTCCCCATCTAGTACATCCCTGTCTTTTTTTTAATGTCTTTTGTTGGCATTTCAGATCAAGGCAAATGGTTATAAAGTGTTGGTGAAGAATCTTTTTAAAAGCTAGCTGATCTAGACAGATAGACCAGATGATCTGCAGAAGGCTGCACAGGAGCCAAATTACAAAAGAAAGATATTATACATTTTTAAGTGCCTTGTAGCTTCCCAGAGAATCTCCCAGAAAAGGCACCAGTCCACCTGTCTGTTTTATTTTCAGGTAAGTACTTTTGAGAATAGGTCAGAGTGTTATCGATTTAGTAATAAGTAGAAGTAATTGTGTTTGATTTAACAGAAATATAGAATTATAAGAAATATTTAGTAAAAATTTTTATTTGTTGTAGTTTATACCAGCAACTGGCTGCTACTTTAAAAAATCCCCTATACAGCCCCATACCAAGGCCGAAGAGATTGGTCATAATCATCTAGTAGAAACGTTTGGAACCTAGGTAACCAAACCCAAACTGATTTGTAAGTTGATTTATAATATATATACAGGACCAGGACAATACAAGTAGTTGTCAAAGTTTAGGATTAATGGGAACTGGGGGAAACAACCGTAACAGTTTACAAGTACCTGCCAAGGAAACTGTCCTTGGGAATTATGTTTGTGTATGAAACCGTGTCCTTGGAAAATTATGTTTGTGTATGAAACTGTGTCCTTGGAAAATTATGTTTGTGTATGAAACTGTGTCTTTGGAAACTGTATATGAGTGAGTTCTATGTAAGATGTGTGATTTTAGTGCCTGGCGCGCGCTGTGGGTGAGAACACTCCCCTGCGCGCCCGGCCGTCAATAAAGAAGTGTCTGCTTATCTGCATCAAATTGGTGTTGATAAGTTCTTTAGTCCGGATTTTCGGTAACAAGAGGAGGAGATAAGTATAGACTGACAAGGCTGTAAGGGAGCAAGAAGGAGTAGTCTTCAGATGGTGAAAGGAGAGGCTGTATATCCAACCGGAAGGACCAGCATCATCTTGTGTTCTAGAAATGAGAGATTTGCTTCATCCCTGCATGTAAACTGAGGTGAGGCATTGTTTTAGAACGGTTTCATAAGGACAAGTCTCTTCACCTCATACAATCACCACTCACCCCTACCTCCGTCATGCCCAAGGTCAAGTGTAGGAGATAAAACAGAGGATCCAAATTTGCTCTTGTAGGAAATCTGGCAGCGCTGCTGGCGATCAGAGCCCCCATGGCCTGAATGACTGCCCTGGAGCAAGAAAGGAAATTCACAGCAGAAATGGAAAGCTGATGAATAGGAAAACCCCTGCAGCATCCTATTTCCAAAGACATTCGGATCAGGGAAAAACCAGCAAATGGTATTTCCAAGGCAACAAATAGCAGTATCGTGTTAACATTCACAGTAAGCTGCCAGTCCCATTGGCTCCTGAAACGCTGCTGCAGCATCCCGTACTGCTTTGGGTTTGTACTTCAGAGGAGATTTTATGATCACAGAATCACTTGACAGCAAAGACAGAAAAAATTGGCATATGGAAAATCCTTTTTTCTAATGCTGATATACAGATACACTATCAAAGGACTTTTTCCTCTCCATCAAAACAACCAAAGGATTAAATTGAGATTAAGTATGGCAAAAAATGACCATAAACAGCAAATGCTAAGATAAATACACAGTGGCAACTGGGAGATGTTACATTGTTTCCTTGGAAAAAATAATTATCAGCATTCAGGTCAGATTTATAATTATTTTCTCTGAAAGTCTGCATTTTTAAATCACATCTTGAAACAGGCCAGAATGGCAAACATAACAAAGGTGGGACCCCAGGTGCCTGCAGCTGGGCCAGCTACAGCCACAGGGGTGAGAGGGCTGTGCTGTCACAGCCATGTCAGACACTCCCGCTCACCCGGTATTAACCGGGAGTTACATCTAATGAAAAGAGCGGCTGTAACCTCCATACTTCTCCCCTGGCCTCGTAGAAGAACCTCAGGTCTCAGAGAAGAGAGCAAAAAAGGAGTGCAACAAAGAGAGCGTGTGCTTGTACAAGTCAGCGATGGGAAGAACTGCCGGGATGGTTATCTCTGAAGCTAAGGAGGGATAGAGCGGGAGGCAGTGTTGCAGTCGCAGCAGTGTGGTGCTCCCCCACAATGGCTGTGTCTGTACTTTCTGGGAGTCACAGCCCCCCTTCAGAGGCGAGAAGGATGTTCTGCACGTTACAAGCCCAAGACAAATGTCTGTGTGTTCTCATTTTTACCATTGCTCATGATAACGCCATTTGACCTTAATTCGTTCAAGGTTACTGCAAAGCTGGTAATTGCAATCAAGCTAATATAAGACCAGTTTTCAGGAGACCAAATTATTTATTATTTAGTTTCAGTTCTAAGTGAATCATTTGTGTTTTCTCTGAGTAATATGCAGCGTACAAAATGTCCCTAAAACTACGTGGAGAAATACAGAAGAATTACAGTCTGTCTCCTAAGTACCGATGGCTTTCAGAATACAAACCATTATTACACAAACACAGGAATTAGCGTGGTAGGCTTACACAGAGAATTAGAAATATATAGAAGACACACTCTGTGCCATGAAGTTCTTACAGCTAAAAGATTTACTCAAGCAAGTAGTCCGGCTGACTTCAACCATCACACCATCACAGTCCTCCTCTTGCTAATTCAGGTCTTAGAGTTGCTCTAAACCTTTCAAACTTCCTTTTTAGCCTAAAAAAGCAACTCCTCCCCACACACTCTAATATCCCCCACCTCTCTCCGTGCCAATCCAGGTTCCTGAATGGCACAATCTTTCTGGATACCCACCATCAGTACCCATTTTACTGGGAATGGGAACTCAGGCACTGGAGGTGACAGCTGTAAGTAGCTGCTTCTGAAAATTTTGGTTAAAATTGTTTATTTGCAAACACACTTGGAAGTCTTAAGCTACTGACTGGCTTTTGTGTGGATCTAATCTATTACCACAGAGCTATTCAGTAGATACAACTTCACTCAGTCCACAGAAGTAAAATACAAATTCACCTGGGTGCAATCTAGTGTGGCAGTAAGCATAGTGTGTACATCACGATCAGGTACAAAGAGTTGGTCTAATACCCCCAAGGAGAGCAGACTGTCTGAAGAAGCATCTTTTATAGAAGGGTTCAGAGATGTATTCCTGATTCTTTCCAATTGTGACTTTGGAAAATCCTTGCAAGCC
>MU210273.1:92580-111609 GCA_017315185.1 Bubo scandiacus | reverse complement strand
GGAGTTAAATCCAGTTGGTGGCCGGTCACGAGTGGTGTCCCCCAGGGCTCGGTTTTGGGGCCACTCCTGTTTAACATCTTTATTGATGATCTAGACGAGGGGATCGAGTGCACCCTCAGTAAGTTTGCAGATGACACCAAGTTGGGTGGGAGTGTTGATCTGCTCGAGGGTAGGGAGGCTCTGCAGAGAGACCTGGACAGGCTGGAGCGATGGGCCAAGGCCAACTGGAGGAGTTTCAATAAGGCCAAATGCCGGGTGCTGCACTTGGGCCACAACAACCCCCAGCAGCGCTACAGGCTTGGGGAGGAGTGGCTGGAGAGCTGCCAGTCAGAGAGGGACCTGGGGGTGTTGATTGACAGCCAGCTGAACATGAGCCAGCAGTGTGCCCAGGTGGCCAAGAAGGCCAATGGCATCCTGGCTTGTATCAGAAATAGTGTGGCCAGCAGGGACAGGGAAGGGATCTCACCCCTGTACTCGGCACTGGTGAGGCCACACCTCGATGACTGTGTTCAGTTTTGGGCCCCTCACTACAAAAAGGCCATTGAATGACTCGAGCGTGTCCAGAGAAGGGCAACGAAGCTGGTGCAGGGTCTGGAGCACATGTCGTATGAGGAGCGGCTGAGGGAACTGGGGGTGTTTAGTCTGGAGAAGAGGAGGCTGAGGGGAGACCTCATCGCCCTCTACAGCTACCTGAAAGGAGGTTGCAGAGAGCTGGGGATGAGTCTCTTTAACCAAGTAACAAGAGATAGGACAAGAGGGAATGGCCTCAAGTTGCGCCAGGGAAGGTTTAGACTAGATATTAGGAAGCATTTCTTTACAGAACGGGTTGTTAGGCGTTGGAATGGGCTGCCCAGGGAGGTGGTGGAGTCCCCATCCCTGGAGGTGTTTAAGAGTAGAGCTGACATAGCGCTGAGGGATATGGTGTAGTTGGGAACTGTCAGTGTTAGGTCAATGGTTGGACTAGATGATCTTTCAAGGTCTTTTCCAACCTAGACGATTCTGTGATTCTGTGATTCTGTGATTCTGTGATTCTGTGATTCTGTGATCTTTCAACAAAGCTGTAAACATTTCCTTATGAGAAATCCGGCTTTCACTGCCTTTAGGGCTGTCTCGAGTGTCTCGATTCCCTGCACTCCCTCGGGGGTCCCACTGTCCAACGTCACCCAGCTGCTGTATTTTTTCTATCACATCACAAAGGGGATTTTCCGTCTTATTCATCAAAAGAATCATGATTACAGATTTAGATGCCGGTGGGGCAGCCTTAATCAGTTTATTTCTCATGGTGACAGACAAAGGATGCCGCATCATAATGTCAGCATCTTCTATAGAAACTGCCGCTTATATCCCTTTTTTCGGTATTACAAAAATAGGTGTGTTCCGTGGGCTGTTAGAGGGTTCAATGTGTCCTGCTTCTAGCTGGTCTTTGGTACAAGGCAGATGTATGATCTGCAGGCCAAGCCCTGTCGATGCTTGACATCGGTCTCGTCCCTTCTTTACCAGGGCAGCACCCTGACCCACAACAGGTATATCCTGCATGGGGTGCAGTAATGGCTCTAACAGGTCTTTTTGTGGACTGTACTTGAGAAAGCCAACCTTCTAGTTGTGCATTCAGCTGGGTGCTGAGGCTGTGTCCCAGCTGCTAGCATGGCTGGCTCCTGGCAGAGCCCCGGGTTGGACATCTTGGTGCCGGAGCCGCCTCTGGTGTTCGGGGGAGGTGGTGGGGGACGGGAGCGCGCGGAGGCGGCGGGTAGGTGGTGCGGGCCGGGGGCGCGGTGCTGGGCTCGGCTGCAGGCAGTCACCCCGTGGCGGGGGGGGCGTGGGGGCAAAGCCCGAGGCCGCTGCCACCAACTCCGCACTGGCAGGTGGGGGGTCGCGAATGCTGAGTACAGAGATCTACGTACTCACTTTTCCAGATGCCATACTGTGCCGGCGGTAATACCTTTTTTACAAGAGCCAGCCAATCCCATGGGACCAATTGATCCCCATGAGCGATTGCCTCCAGTATACCTGTGGTAAATGAGCTTTGAAGCCCGTCCTCACTGATACTTTTCCATAGTTCTTTAAAAACTGGGTGTGGCAGGGGCTCATGCTGCGGCTGCTGGTTGGGTCTTAAGATTGCCGGAAATGCCACAGGGGGCCATCAGGTTCTGCTATTTCTCCTGCCAGCAGTTGTAAAGCCATGTAAATCAATCGCCATGTAAGCAAGACAGAGGTCAGAAGTGCGATCCTCAGCTCTTTTTTAGTTTTAAACTCCTGTCCAACCTTCCACCAGAATGCTAAATCAAAACTTCCATTTACAGGGAACCATGTACAATACTTAAAGATACAGTGCAGTAACTCATGCAGTTGATCATCTGTTACTGAACATTGGGCAGCCTTCAATAGCTGCTTTAAAACTTGCATATACACCTTTTGTTCCTTAGAAAACCCTGACCCCATAATATAAGAGAAAGAGAAAAAAGAGAAAGAAAACCCCTTATGATTTAAGAGAAAGAGAAGAAGAGCCGTATGCCAGCAGCTTCCCACAGCTGGACACTGCTGTCTGGTATTCACCAGATAATTTAAGAAAACCCCTTCTGCTCTTACGTATGCCGGCAGCTTTCCCAAAGCTGGGCGATGCTGTCTGGTACTTACCAGATAAATGAATACTGTAGTCCGGACACCACTTTCCTCCTTCGCATACGAGCACATCACTGTCTTCTTCAATTTTCCATACGGCTCACAGGGGGCACCACTTGTTGGTCTCGGACCAGCCGGGATTGGGGTGACGCACTGAATCATGACAAACTCACTCAAGTTTGTTGAAGGGGGAGCATTGCCAAGAGCAAATGCCACCGCACTGTGTGCCAGCTCCCAATTTATTCCCACTTGTTTACATAGGTTCGTTTTTACTTCTACATCCTACTGACCTTCAGGTTTTATCTGTTTACTGCTCACACACTCACCATGCATTCTGCAGGCTGTGTTCCGACCTGCTGTTTCTGACGCTCGCAACACCATGTTCCGTAATGTTGCCTCAGTTTCCCACAATCATTCTTCTAACCTCAAGGTCAGTTTACATTTTGCTAACTACCGATTCTTAATTCCCACACATGCCAGCATGTGGTGGGACCAGGAGGCACGGGGCAGGGAGCGCATGGACACCTGTGCACTGGTGGCCTGTTGCACCCACGTGTGGCCTGGTACTCATGGTGAGTGTGCAGCTGCATGGATGTGTGAGTCCCGCTCTGTGTGTACTCCTCTTGGGGTGGACATAGCCACATGCGGACATGTGTCTGCAGTCAATGTGTATGCACATGTGTGTGAGCGCTGCTGTATGTGTACAGTGCTGCCCATGTTCTGCATGCACAGGGGGTCTGCTGTGTGCAACACTGTTTTGCACAGTGGTGCATACACAAGGGGTCTGGGGTGTGTGACACAATGCAGGCGCAGGGGTCTGGTTTGTACAACACAACGTTTTGCACAGTGGTGCATGTGCAGGGGGTCTGGGGTGTGCAGTGAGTTTTGCGCAGGAGTGCACGTGCAGCCAGTGTGGTGGTACAGGGGTATGCGTATGTGCAGGGGGCAGCATGCCCGCCATGCAGACTGTCCCGCAATGCTGTTAGCTCACGGCTATGAAACACCTGGGAGCTGCCAATGAGGGCCCTCTGGAGGTGAGGAGGAGTAAATGTGCAATTAGCGCTTTTAGTTAAATTTAGTGCAGTTAGCTCATTTTGCAAGGCAGAGAAGCATCAGTGCTTGGCACAGGGCTCAGGCAGCAGCATGGGGGTGCTTGAGGGGCAACCAGGGGGAGGGTGGGGCACACGCGGGGGTGCTGGAGCTAGGTTGTGACAACAGGGCTGGGCAGGCAGCCCAGGGCATGGGGTGCTGCTGACACCCCTGGGATGTGCCCCAGTTCAGAGACATGGTCTGGTTGTGGCACACATGGTGGCCTGGCAGCACCCAGCCTGCTTCCTCCCTGCCTGGCATCCAGCACTAGGATGGGCCTTTTGCCCTGTGGGACGTGGGCACCTGCCAAAAAAACTCTTGCTCCAAGTGAAGGGGCTCCAAAGCATCTCCAGCATGGGGAGGTTGGGACACAGGGAGCCCAGACCCCCCCTCTGAGAAGGGGAGCACCAAGTCCCAACCATGTCCCCACCCTGAGTCCTGCTGGGGTGTCCCTGCTGCTGTGACACCTGAGGCCACCGCTGTCCCAGGCTGGCCACCCCTGGGAGGGCCACCCCTGTTATCCAAAAAGTAGGTTCATGCCCGGCGTGCAATAACCCAATCTTAACACACTCAGGAGAGATATTGTATTTATTCAGGCCTGGGTGCTCAGTGGACTTTTCCACAAATCAAGCACCCCAACAGCAGGTTTTCATGCTCCTTTTATACACAAAAATCGGAGATTAGTACTTTTCCATAACACACCTATTAGATACTGATTGGTTAGTGATTAACATACAATTATAATACGGCTTACCTAATGCTTCTACTATTACGCATGCTCATGGAAAAGGTCTTAAACCTGGGCGGGGGTCTTTTTGACCTGTGGATGTGTTTTTTAGTATTATAATGAAGGTAGTTCACTTTAAGGACACCCAAAAGTTGGTTTCATTGCCAAGTTAAGTAAGCGAATAGTCACTTTGCCAGGTTGTCAAATAACTCATCCTCGACACAATCCCATTCTCTTTATGGTCCAGGATGTTCTACTTATTTTCTAGGGTTTGGAGATCAAAGTCTATCCTTTATGAATTTCTTATTGCTAATTAAGGTCATCTTGACCATGCTTCAAAGTCTCACTCAATCAAGTTTCAAAACCTCATAATTGTCCCCATATGTGCGGTAACTATGGCTACTAGCAAATGTGAAGTATACTATACTCCCTGACATGGAGCCACTGAAGCCACCGCCAAGGAGATGCTTTGTTGAGGGGTGGTGGGTGGGGGAGGGGCTCAGATGGGGGGCCAGGGCAGCTGCTGCCCCCCCAGCACGTGGAGGTACAGGTGGTGACTGGGTACTGTGCTTCCCATCATTGATCACTGCTGGGATTGGGACAGAGGTCAGGCTAGTCCCATACCGGGCCACCTCCCACAGCCCTGCTCCCCCGAGACCACCAACAAGGGTCTTGCCCCATAGCATGGCTGGGTGGTGGAGGGGACACCAACTCACCAAGGCGGTAGCCATCGGCCAGCCCCTCCGCCTGCGCCATCACCAACCAGCCCAAGGAGCTGGGGGGAGGGAGCAGGAGGGTCAGCACTGTGCATATCCCCCCCTCCACATCCCAGGGACTCCCCCGACTCACCTCGGTGTCCTGGGGACCCACGTGACTGATCTGGGGGATGGGGCGCTTGGGGATCACCAGGAAGTGGACGGAGACTTGGGGGACCACGTTGCGGAAGACCAGGCACTGCCCGGGGGAGCAGGGTGAGCCCCGCACCCATGGGTGTTGCCCCTCTCCCCCACACATGTGCCCTGTGTGAGGAGCCCCCTCCTGGCCCCAAGTGCCTGGTCTCACCCCATCTTGATGCTCCAGATAGAGGGTTCTGCTCTGGATGTAGATGGCCAGCTCCCCAGGGAGGTGAGGGTTGTGGGATGGGGGCCACAGCATCACTGTGGGGATGGCTGCAGAGGCAGCAGAGCCCCCTCCTCGCAAAGCTCTATTCCACCAGCACCTACCCAACTGTGAGGCAGAAGGCAGGCATGCCAGTGCAGACGACCTGCAGCAGGGGTGGACCCCATCCTGCCCGGCACCCTCCAAACACCACAGTGATAGTCCAAGTGGACACTGACAAAATCTGACAGGGGACAGGAGGCAGCACGCGAGAGGGCAGCGTCCTGGGAACTCCCTGCCAGCTGGGGGCTCTCTGCTCAGCTTGGGGCACGGATCCTGGGGCTTGCTGACCTTCCCCATCCACCCGAGCAGCAGCCACTTGCCAGATACGCCCGTTGAGCTGAAACTGTGCTGGGGAGTCCCTTGCACGGGGCAGCTCCTCCAGCACCATGTCCTGGAAATCTGGGGTGCCAGCTAAGAGCAGTGCAACATGTTCCCCCCCTCCCTGGGGACACCCCATGTGGAAGGATACAGAGGTGGTTCATGGCCTGCCCTCCAGGGTACATCAGGCAACCTATATGTGCCCCCGCATCTTTCGGGGGAAGCCAGGCCAGTGCCTACCCCCCCCAAAGCTGTTGTTGAAGAGCAGGCCAGCCCACTGCAGCAGCAGCTCCTTGTGCGTGCAGTCTGCCAGCAGCTCCAGTGGCACCTTGAAGAGCCAGTCACAACAGAGGTGGGAGAACCAGTGCAGGCAGAAGGTGAGGTACTGCTGGGGGACAGCCAGCATCAGGCAGGGGGAAGAGAGCAGGAGTCCCCCCAGCTCTCTCGGGGACAGGGGGCGCTCTACCACCTGGCCTCCAGACAGTCAATTTCCTCCAATGGGGCCATCATCCGGATGGTGCTGTCCTGGGCCTCTCAGCAGTGATTCGCGGAAAAAAGACTCTACAACTTGAAATAGAGTTATAAAGCAGGTATGTTTACTCTGGCCAGGGTGCAAGGGAATTTCTCCACAAAGCTTGCACACCCACCGCACATTTTACCAAAAACTTATCGAGTGTGGATATACATATCCATTGGATCACATAACACAAACATACATATGCATGAGTAAGGCTGGGTTAGTTCTAGAGGCTGGTGTCAGCAGTTTATGTTCTCTTTGCACCCGCGCATTGCCTCCTGGGGGCGTCTTCGGGGGGCTTTGGGAGGAAGGCTCGTAGTCTTTCTCACCTTGTTTTCTTCCCCAGAGCATGCGCAGATTCTCTTGGCCAATTTCTTGAACAACAAAAATGTTTTTCAGCCGGTTTACTCATCCTATCTTATTTAATGGAACCAATGGAACTTCTACCATCTGTACATGGCTATCTTTACTCATCACCGAGGCCCAACTAGTTAGAGCACACCTGTTCCTCAAGGACAAAAACATGATTATCTTGCTGAACACTGCAGTTCTTGGTAGATTTTCACAGTAAACTGCTTTGTTTTGATGGACACAGTAGTCCTTGGTAAAATTCCACAGAACAGTCTGGGCAAGCAGGATTCTTAGCAATATTCAAAAAATACTATAAGTGATACTATAACTTGCTAGAAGTAAGTAAATAAGTTGCTAAGCAGTTTTCTATAAGTAAATAAGTAAATAAGTCTCAAAACAAGTAATCATTTCTCTGTATCAGTGGGAAGAAGAGGGGGCAGAGGTTGGGGCTGGCAGCTGCAAGGTGGGGTGTCAGCATTGTCACCCCTGAACAGACACTGACCCTCAGCTTGGGGATGCCCAGGTAGTTCTTGTGCAGCAGCCACCCAAGAGAACCAAATACATCTTCTGGGGTGATCCACAAAGAAGTGGTCCAGCTGTGCGGGAAGGACAGGGAGAGGTTGGGATGTGCAGGGATACCACGCCATCCCCCCAGGTCCTCGGCGGGACACAGCGTCCCAGGCCCTATCTGTTTGGTGAAGTCCAGGGAAGCTCCGGGCTTGCCTGCCTGGAGCTTCCTGCACAAGACGCCGCGGTAGAGGATATCCTGAAGCGCGAGCGAGGGGACCTAGCAGCCTGTGGGGAGAGGGCAGGGGCCGGCCGGTACCGCACAAGTACCTGGACACTGCTGCAGCACCATGGGACAAACGGCTCGCCCGTCCCCGCTCCCTCTTCTGCGAACACCCCCGGGGAGAGCTGCTAAAGTACCCCATGCCAGCGCGGCAGAGCCGGCGGGGATCTCGAGCCGCAGGGCAGCTCAGCGGGCAGGTGCGGAGATAGAACGGGGCGTCCCCCACCCCCGCGGCCCTCACGTTGGGAAGCAGGAAAGACACGGCAGCAGCAGGTTCCCAGCTATCGCCTGTCCTGCCGCGGCGGGGCACGAACATCGTCTCGGATCTGCAGGGAGAGGAGACGGGAGGTGAGAGCAGCCCCTGCACGCCCTCCACCAGGCTCGCCCAGACAGGGCGGGCTGCGCCGCGGCCGCACCTGCCTATGCTCGCCCCAGCTGGCGGCCAGCGCGAGGCACCCCTCCTCCCGGGGTGGGCCGGCGCCGACGTATGAGAAGAGAGCAGCTGGGAACTCCATGGTCCCCGGGGTGTCAGTACTAGAATGAAGGCACACGGGAAGGGATGGAGTAGGACCGAGCCGGAAAGCGGAAGCGATCGCTGGCCAGTACCCGCGCGAGAACGAAGCCACCACTGGAAGTGCCGCCACGTCGCGCTACTGACGCTGCGCACCAATCACCGCCCAGACACGAAGGGGAACCAGAACGTCGCTGCTGGCAAAGTGCCAATGAATATTATTATTCTCCTGGCATGCGGCGGGAACGCATCTGCCTCCGCCGCCGGAACCTGGGGGAGCTGCGGTGACCGGACCGAGATCGGGGGGCGCCGCGGGGACCCGACCCGGCCGGGAGCGAGGAGCGCCGTGGGAGTGTGACCAACACCGAGACAGAGAACGGATGGGGAGTGCCACGGGATCGAACCGGGACCGCCCGAGCTATCTCCTGTTTGATGTGCTCAAAGGCTTGTTGTTGCTCAAGACCCCACTCAAAATGGTTCTTCTTTTGGGTTACTTGATAGAGAGGGCTCACCAGCTGACTGTAACCTGGAATATGCATCCTCCAAAATCCCACAAGTCCTAAGAAAGCTTGTGTTTCCTTCTTGTTGGTCGGTGGAGACATAGCTGCTATCTTGTTGACAACATCCATAGGCACATGACGGCGACCATCTTGCCATTTTATTCCCAAGAACTGAATCTCCTGTGCTGGTCCCTTGACCTTGCTTTTCTTTATGGCAAACCCAGCTCTCAGAAGAATCTCAATTACTTTTTGTCCTTTCTTGAACACTTCTTCTGCCTTGTTGCCCCACACAATGATGTCATCGATGTACTGTAGATGTTCAGGGGCATCACCCTTTTCCAGTGCAGTTTGAATTAGTCCATGACAAATAGTGGGGCTGTGCTTCCACCCCTGGGGCAGTCAATTCCAGGTATATTGGACACCCCTCCACGTGAAAGCAAACTGTGGCCTGCACTCTTCTGCCAAAGGAATTGAAAAGAATGCATTGGCAATGTCAATTGTGGCGTACCACTTGGCTGCCTTTGACTCCAGTTCATATTGGAGCTCTAACATATCTGGTACAGCAGCACTCAGTGGTGGCGTCACTTCGTTCAGGCCACCATAGTCTACTGTCAACCTCCACCCTCCGTCAGACTTTCGCACTGACCATATTGGGCTATTAAAAGGCGAATGTGTCTTACTGATAACACCTTGGGTCTCCAGTTGATGGATCAGTTCTTGGATGGGAGCCAGAGAGTCTCGGTTCGTGCGATACTGCCGTCGGTGCACGGTCCTCGTAGCAATTGGCACCTGTTGTTCTTCAACTCCCAACACTCCTACAACAAAAGGATCTTCCGAGAGGCCAGGCAGATTAGACAACTGTTTGACCTTCTCCGTGTTCACACTGGCCACACCAAAAGCCCATCGGTATCCTTTTGGGTCTTTGAAATACCCCCTCTTGAGGTAGTCAATGCCCAAGATACAAGGGGCTTCTGGGCCAGTTACAATGGGATGTTTTTCCCACTTGTCCCCAGTCAAGCTAACCTCGGCCTCCAGTACTGACAGTTCTTGACATCCCCCTGTCACTCCTGAGATCCAGATAGGTTCTGCCCCTCTATAACTTGATGGCATTAATGTACACTGTGCCCCGGTGTCGATTAAAGCCTGGTACTTCTGTGGATTTGATGTGCCAGGCCATCGAATCCACACTGTCCAATACACCCGATCATCCCTTTCCTCCTCCTGGCTGGAGGCAGGGGCCCTCTATTCCTGTTCTTGGTCAGAGTATTCACTGTCTGACCCTTGCCGTGCCAGGCCGGAGACTCCTTCATCAGGGCCAAGGGAGGTGATCTCAGTCTTCCTGTATCTGGGAGATCGCTGACTACTTTCTTGCAGTTTCACACCAGCTACATTAACAACCTTCTTGGATGTCTTCCTCTTGGCAGGGGTCTTTCCTCGCAATTCATGTACACGAGCTTCCAACTTGAAGGTGGGTTGACCATCCCACTTCCTCATGTCCTCCCCCTGGTCACGCAGGAAGAACCAAAGTTCGCCACGTGTCATGCACCTGGGGTTCCCTTTCCCTCTGACTGGGGCGGAAAAGAACTGATTTCTTGGGGTGCTCCTGACATCTAAGGCACTCGCCCGTAGAGATGAGGAGGTACCAAGACTCTCTTCAAAGTTCTGAAGCCAGGAAGAGACTGCCTCCACAGTTGGTGTACATCTTACTCCTTCTCCCGCATCCATTTCTGGATAGTACATCGCAGCCAAGCCAGCAGAATATGAGGATGGCGCACCTTTAATCACCTTCCTCCACATGGCCCGTGTGCACAGGACATCCTCTGGATTTTTAGGGGCTTCATCATTGTCTGGATCACTATAGATGACTTGCAGCACAGCTAATTCTCTCAGGTACTGGACACCTTCATCTGCAGTAGTCCACTTCCCTGGGGAGTTGTCCGTAAGATCTTCCTTGAAAGGATATCTTGCTTTAACACTGGAAAGGAGCCGTCTCCACAGACTGCAAATTCCTGTTTCTTTTCCAATTCCCCTTTCAATTCCTCGATCTCTAGCAAGGGAACCCAGCTGTTGGGCTTCCTTATGTTCCAGCTGCTGAGCATCAGCCCCATTATCCCAGCATCGAAGCAGCCAGGCAGCAATCCGCTCACCCGGCTGGCGGCTATAGTCTTTCCGCAGATCTCGCAGTTCTGATGACGTCAGGGACCGGGTAGTTTCCACCTCCTGTTTGAGTTCTGTTATTCCCTCTTCTGACCCCTTTGCTGAAGGACCCGCCTCTTCCTCTTCTTTCTCCTCCCTTATTAATCGAGGGTATGGGCCTGTTGTTCTCCTTGTCCACTGTTTCTTTTTTACTACTGGGGCAATCTCTGCTGTTGTTGTTTTTGTTTGAGTTCCCATCTCCACCACAGTCCTTTGAGAGCACCGAACTGCAGCTCGATAAGCACAGGCCAGGCCCCAGTACAGCACTAGGAGTTGCTGATTTTCACTGGGATAGACAAGGCACCCTTCTATCAGGTGTTGTGTCAATTTTGCAGGGTTGCTTGCCTGTTCAAGGGTAAGATCCCAGGCTACAGGAGGTGATAACCATCCTAGGAATCTGCCCAAATCCTTCCACTCCCCCTGCCACCCAGGGACAGGCCTCCTCAGGGCACATTTTGGTATTGACTCACCCAAAATTTGCCTTCTCTTACACCAAAAAGATACCGAGCTCCACACAACCCACAATAGACGAACAGCATTAATGAACAGTATCAAAGAGCTAGCATAAGGATGAATAAGTACCTCGGGAGCCTGCAGAATAAAACCACTCATGATGTTCCCAATTTCTTCCAGCATGTTCCCAAGCTTAGCAAAATAAAGATAAGCAGAGCAGTAAACAAACCCGTGACCAGCAGAAGAGCTTGTCGCTTAATAACTGTTATAGCTATAGCACAATTAATATAAAGCTGCCATTGTCATGCCCCACGTTGGGCGCCAAAAAAGACTGTGGTGGTTTGACCTTGGCTAAATGCCAGGTACCCACCAAGTTGCTCTATGACTTCTACACCCCCCCCCCCCCCCCTTTTTTTTTCTCAACAGGGCAAAGAGGGGGAAAGAAAATAAGATAGGAAAAAAAACCAACCCTTGTGGGTAAAACAAAAGCAGTTTTAATATAAGCAAAGCAAAAACAAGCAAGGTCCGCATGTGGAAGCAAAAAAAAGAAAACAGATTTATTCTCTACTTCCCATGAACAGGCGATGTCGGGCCTTCTCAGGAAGCAGGGCTCTGATACACGTAGTGGTTGCCTCGGAGGACCAAGGGTGACCCCACCCCCTTCCTCCTTTCTCCCAGCTTTATACTGAGCAGACGTCATATGGTCTGGAATATCCCTTTGGTCAGTTCGGGTCAGCTGTCCTGGTTGTGTCCCCTCCCAAGATCTTGCCCACCCCGTCCCACTGAGGGGGGAAATGTCGGAAAGAGCCTTGGTGCTGTGTAAGCACTACTCAGCAGTAGGCACACCACCAGGGTGCTATCAACACCCTGCCAGCTCCCAACATAAACCACAGCACCATGAGGGCTGCTACAGGGGAAATCCAGTTCCGGCTCAGCCAGACCCAGTACAAATGACAAATACTACAAGCATCAAAACACGAATTACAACAATTGCCAAATCATAAATGTCATAAATCAAAGCCAGAAGCATAAATCATATACCATGAGCCATTTGCTGTTTATCATTCACCACAGATCCAATTTTCCACAAAACTAGTTAAAAGGGGGGACTCGAACCCCTGATCGATATCGATTGGATTATAATACACAGTACCAGATTTTACATTTGATGGTAGGAATGGCAATGCCACCCCACTCGCACAACTCACACCACTCCCGTCCTAGGAGTACCGAAGTCGACCTAGGGTTCCAATGTGGTCAGAGTGTCGAAACCACCCTGCCACCCACGGGCCCACCACCCCTTGGGGACTCGAACCCCAACCCCAGGGGTGAGCACAAAGGCTCTTTACCTCGCGTAGGATGTCTCCTCACGACTTACAGGTCTCCCCCTTCTCCAACATACCTGATCCGCCGATAGATGGTCCTTGTCTGCCCCTGCCGAGATCAGGAGAGTGAGGGAGCTTCTCCGAGAAAGAAACCTCGGGGCGCGCCTAGAACATCCCCCTCTCAGCCGGTCCTGCAGCCGGACAGAGAGGGTCCCATCTGGGGTGCCAGACTTATGCGCAGAAACAGACTCTACAACTCGAATAGAGTTATAAAGCAGGTATGTTTACTCCGGCGCTGGGGTGCAAAGGGATTTCTCCACAAAGCTTGCACACCCACCGCACATTTTACCAAAAACTTATCGAGTGTGGATATACATATCCATTGGATCACATAACACAAACATACATATGCATGAGTGAGGCTGGGTTAGTTCTAGAGGCTGGTGTCAGCAGTTTATGTTCTCTTTGCACCTGTGCATTGCCTCCTGGGGGCGTCTTCGGGGGGCTTTGGGAGGAAGGCTCGTAGTCTTTCTCACCTTGTTTTCTTCCCCAGAGCATGCGCAGATTCTCTTGGCCAATTTCTTGAACAACAAGAGTGATTCCAGCCGGTTTACCACCTCTAAAAGCACCGGTATATTAGTTTCTACTGCCCATATATGGCTATCTACCCGCTACAAAGACTCAGCTTGTTAGAACCCATCTGCTTTCCAAGGACATGTCTCTTATTTTTGCCGAACATAGTAGTTCTTGGCAAGTTTCCACAGAACAGTCAGGGCAAGCAGGATTATTAAGCAATATTCAGAAATCATTATAAGTGGCTATAAGTTGCTATAAGTAAATAAGTTGCGAAGCAGGTGATCATTTCCTTGTATCACTTACCCATTCCATATTGGGTGGCACCACATCCTGGCAACAATGCTTGTGGGCATATAGTCTTGTCCTAATGCTTATGGGGGTTTATCTGTTCTATAACAGGAGTCATCACATCCTGGTGACAACCACAGTGTTGAAAAGGAGAAGGGGGTGATACGTGATCAGTGCCCTTACATATTATGGCTGTTTGTCTTGGAAAATGGCATTGGTTATGCTAACCATGTTACCAAGGGGCAGGAGCAGGGGGTACTGGTCACATGTGCATTAAC
Organism: Bubo scandiacus; assembly: GCA_017315185.1. Lineage (NCBI taxonomy): Eukaryota > Metazoa > Chordata > Aves > Strigiformes > Strigidae > Bubo > Bubo scandiacus. The sequence continues at coordinate 97,910 of MU210273.1, read as the reverse complement.
AGAAATCATATTCTTTACTCTGTAATGTGTGCATAGTAGGTGTATTCAGACTGGCAACAGATTTTAAATGGCTTGAATACTTAGTGGTGTGTCCTTTCCATAGCATTGTAATATTGGTTGAGATTAACACAGCCTTGTTACTCTGGAATGAAAGTGTCTTTGAACAGTTATTCAGATGTAACTAGTGCTTTAACTTGTCTAGCCTTGTTTGCATTAACTTTCAGGCAGGGTTATAACCTTGTTGTCCGAAAACGGGGGTTCATCACTGTCTTGGTTTTGGCTGGGATAGAGTTAATTTCCTTGAGCTGGGAGAGAGCATAGAGGAAGAGCCCAAGCAGGATTTTGGCCAGGACAGAGTTAACTTTCCTTGAGCTGGGAGAGGGCACAGCTGGAGTACTGGGCCCAGATAGGCCACTGGAGTATTCCATATCATGTGACCTTATGCTCGGTATATAAAGGAGGTGGGTTCTCTCGTTTCCAGTCTGCAATGGCGGGATCTTCATTCTGTTGGGATCACTGCCAGGGATGGGCTGCATATTGTTCAGCGGGTGGTGAGGAATGGCATTGTGCATTACCCGTATGGACTTCCTATTGTTAATGTTGTTTAGTTACCATCACTAAACTGTGTTTTTTAATTTAAACCTACGAGTTTTTCCTTTTTGTCCCTCCCCTATTTTCCCGGGTGGGGGAAAGGGTGAGCGACCGGCTGTCTGGTGTTTGGCTGCTGGTCAAGTTCAAACCACGACAGTCCTTTTGGTGCCCAGCGTTGGAGCCTGAGGTTTGAGATAATGACAGATCAGGTCATAATGTTGATTGTTTGGCTCCTTAAGATTTTATCACCTCATTTACTGTATGTAGTCCCCATGCTGCTCCTCACCACCCATGAGAGTTGGATTAAGATTTTGGTTTTGCTGTACTATGTAACGCTGATTCCTGGCATGATGAAGTCATTGGTTCTAAGGCTATTTATAACTGTGTTTGAGAAATTCAGGAATTTCAAATATCCAAGGAATGTTGACACTAACATGGTCATCTCACTACAGGCAGCCAGTCTGTTCCTTCACGTGGTTCAGGCTTTGTTCAGGGTTAAGCAACTATTTAACAGTATCACCCAGAAATCTACCCCAAGATAATTATGAGTGGCTGGGGGTGTGGAGTAGCATGGGAAGGTACCTAGAACAGTGGGCACTTCTGGTGTATTGGAACTTCAATCCCAAACAGGTGCAAAAACCCAAAGAACTAGTAAAATATTTAGAAGAAGTATGTTGTCACCCAGGTAATTCCAGAGAGACGCAGATCACTGCAACATGCTGAGGTCTGGCCCATGCCTACCAAGTGCTATTAAACACTATTCAGTACCCTCAAAGGGAAGAGAAGGGTTCTGGATCTGGTAACAAAATGACAGGCGCTGCAGCCACTCCAAAGCGCACCACAGAAACTGCCGCCACTACAATCCCCGTGACAAGCGCTGCAGCGACTATGACTTTGGCAACAGGTATTGCAGCTAATCGGACCCTGACGACAGGCACTGCAGCTGAACCAGAGAAACAACCCATGACAGTGTCAGTTGCTCCTGTACGTAAGAAGAAATACAAAAGAAAATCCCCTCGCAGCGTACAGGGTGATGATGAACCAGGTCCATCACGAGAACAAGAGGAGGAGGCAGAGCCAGTGATAGTCACCCGATCCTTATCCCTGAGCGAGTTGCGAGACATGCGAAAAGATTTCAGCCGCCATCCAGGTGAGCACATTGTTACCTGGCTGCTCCGATGCTGGGATAGCGGGGCCAGTAGCGTGGAATTAGAGGGTAGGGATGCCAGGCAGCTGGGATCCCTGTCCAGGGAAGGGGGTATTGACAAGTCAATTGGAAAAAGGACACAAAAACTCAGTCTCTGGAGGTGAACCCTGTCAAGCGTAAGGGAAAGGTATCCCTTCAAGGAAGATGTTATATGTGATTCAGTTAAGTGGACCACTATGGAGAGAGGTATCCAATACTTGAGAGAACTAGCTGTGTGGGAGATGGTTTACTATGACCCAGATAATGCACGGCTACCCACAGATCCAGATGAAGTCCAATGCACCCGGCCCATGTGGAGGAAGTTTGTACGGAGCACACCCTCATCATATGCCAATGCATTAGCACTAATGGACTGGAGAGACGAAGGGGGACCAACAGTGGATGAACTGGCTCGCCGACTACGACAATATGAAGAAAGTCTCTCTTCATCCCTTGTCGCAGCTGTGGACAAATTATCTCAAGAATTCCAGCAATTTAAAGAGGACATGTCCTACTCCCCACCTGCATGGACTAGGATCTCGGTTGTTAGGAGCAGTCGTTTCTCTACTCGAGAGAACAGGTACACACCATGGGGGAAGCTGTGGCATCGCCTGCGTGACTATGGAGAAGACATGAAGGAATGGGATGGAAAACCTACCTACCTCCTAGAAGAGCGGGTATGTGAGTTGGAAGGAAGAACAAGTACAAAATGGGGTTCTTTTAGGAGAAATGCTGCTCCGGTTTCCAGTAATCAAGTGCCCAAACAGAGCAGAAAGGTCGACTTTGCTCACGATCCTATGAGAAGAGCTTCTGATTTGTATTAACAAGAAGTGAGTGATCAAGATGAGACTGAAACCCGTGCACACCACACTAACCCTTTTGTCGTTAGCAGGTATTATGACCAACATTAGAGGGGCCCTGCCTCCAGCCAGGCGGAGGACAGGGACAACCGAGTTTATTGGCCCGTGTGGATTCGATGGCCTGGCACATCTGACCCCCAGCAGTATAAGGCTTTAGTGGACACTGGTGCTCAATGCACCCTAATGCCATCAAATTTTAAAGGGGCAGAACCCATTTGTATTTCAGGAGTGACAGGGGTTCTCAATGGGTGACTGTTTTTGAGGCTGAGGTGAGCCGAACTGGGAATGAGTGGGAAAAGCACCCCATTGTGACTGGCCCAGAAGCTCCATGTATTCTTAATATAGATTATCTCTGAAGAGGGCATTTTAAGGACCCAAAAGGGTATCAGTGGGCTTTTGGTATAGCTGCCTTGGAAACAGAAGAAATCAAACAGCTGTCTGTGTTACCTGGTCTCTCGGAGGATCCTTCTGTTGTGGGATTGCTGAGGGTTGAAGAACAACGGGTGCCAATCGCTACTACAGCACTGCACCAACGTCAATATTGCACTAATCGAGACTCTGTAATCCCTATCTATGAACTGATTCGTCGACTAGAGAGCCAAGGAGTCATCAGCAAGAATCGCTTATCATTTAACAGCGCCTTATATGGCCAGTGTGAAAGTCTAATGGAGAGTGGAGACTGACAGTAGACTATTGTGGCCTGAATGAAGTCACAGCACCGCTGAGTGCTGCCATGCCAGACATGCTAGAGCTTCTATATGAGCTAGAGTTGAAGGCAGCCAAGTGGTACGCCACGACCGATAGTGCTAACACATTCTTCTCAATCACTTTGGCAGCAGAGTGCAGGTCACAGTTTGCTTTCTCCTGCAGGGTTGTCCAATACACCCGGAATCGACTGCCCCAGGGGTAGAAAAACAGCCCCACCATTTGCCATGGACTGATCCAGACTGCACTGGAACAGGGGGAAGCCCCGGAACACCTGCAATATATTCATGACATCATTGTATGGGGTAATACAGCAGAAGAAATTTTTGAGAAAGGGGAGGAAATAATCCAAATCCTTCTGAGAGCCGGGTTTGCCATAAAGTGTGGCAAGATCAAGGGACCTGCACAAGAGATTCAGATTTTAGGAGTAAAATGGCAAGATGGACGTCGTCAGATCCCAATGGAGGTGATTAATAAAATAACAGCTATGTCCCCACCGACTAACAGAAAGGAAACACAAGCTTTCTTGGGTGTTGTAGGTTTCTGGAGACTGCACATTCCAAATTACAGTCAGGTTGTAAGCCCCCTCTATCAAGTGACCTGGGAAAAGAATGATTTTATATGGGGCCTGGAGCAATGACAAGCCTTTGAACAAATTAAACAGGAAATAGTTCATGTAGTAGTCCTCAGACCAGTTTGGACAGGACAAGATGTTAAAAATGTGCTCTACACTGCAGCCAGGACGAATGGCCCTACCTGGAGTTTCTGGTAAAGAGCACCAGGGGAGACTCAGGGTCGACCCCTGAGGTTTTGGAGTCAGCAATACGGAGGATCCGAGGCGCACTATACTTAAACCAAAAAGGAGATACTGGCAGCATATGAAGGGGTTCGAGCTGCTTCAGAAGTGATTGGCACTGAAGCACAGCTCCTCCTGGCAGCCCGACTGCCAGTGCTGGGCTGGATGTTCAAAGGGAGGGTCCCCTCTACACACCATGCAACAGTTGCCACGTGGAGTAAGTGGGTCGCACTGATCACACAACGGGCTCGAATAGGGAGCCCCAGCCATCCAGGAATTCTGAAAGTGATCACAAATTGGCCAGAAGGCAACGATTTCGGAATGGTGCCAGAGGAAGAGGTCATACATGCTCAGGAATCCCCACCATATATAAACTATGAGATAATGACAAGTGATATGCCCTGTTTAACGATGGGTCCTGTCGCAGTGTAGGAAAACATTGAAGGTTGGGGGCAGCTGTGTGGAGCCCCACATGATGGGTCACAGAAGCTGCTGAAGGAGAAGGTGAATCGAGTCAGTTTGCAGAGGTGAAAGCCATCCAGCTGGCCTTGAATATTGCTGAGCGACAGAAGTGGCCAGAGCTCTACCTCTACACTGACTCATGGATGGTGGCAAATGCCCTGTGGGGGTGGTTACAGCAGTGGAAACGGAGCAACTGGCAGCACAGAGGCAAACCCATCTGGGCTGCTGAATTATGGCAAGATATTGCTGCTCGGGTAGAGAACTTGGTTGTGGAAGTACACCATGTAGATGCTCATGTACCCAAGATTCGAGCCACTGAAGAACATCAGAACAACCAACAGGTGGGTCAAGCTGCTAAGATTAAGGTGGCTCAAGTAGATCTGGGCTGGCAACATAAGGGTGAACAATTTATGGCTCGCTGGGCCCATGACTCCTCAGGCCATCAGGGAAGAGATGCAACATATAGATGGGCTCGTGACCAAGGGGTGGACTTAACCATGGACACTGTTGTACAGGTGTACTGGGTCTGGCTGAGCCGGAATTGGTTTTCCCCTGTAGCAGCCCTCATGGTGCTGTGTTTTATGTTGGGAGCTGGCAGGGTGTTGATAGCACACTGGTGCTGTGGCTACTGCTGAGTAGTGCTTACACAGCACCAAGGCTCTTTCCGACATTTTCCCCCCCCACAGTGGGACGGGGTGGGCAAGATCTTGGGAGGGGACACAACCAGGAC
>MU210273.1:66258-87580 GCA_017315185.1 Bubo scandiacus | reverse complement strand
TGATAAGCTGGATACTTATCAGACTGTGGCGGAGAAAGCCACAGTGAGAGTAGCACAATATAAGTATAGAAAAAGGAGAGGGCTGGATTTGTTGTGTACTTTGACCATTGGCACCGATATTGACTCTGAGACTTGGAACTTGTATATTGTACGTATGGTGTTAAATTTGGATTTGTCGTTTGTCATAATTGTCCTAGTGGTACTTGTGGTTATAAGTGTAATTCTGTGTTGTTTGTGTAGATGGTGTAAGGGAGCTCCTTGTGTGGTAATATAAGATCGATCTGTTTAATCTAAGAGTGTGTGTGAGTGTGTGAGATGCGATACTACTGTAAAAATGTTATCATGACTCTTGATTACTGAGATAGGAAATCCCCTTTTTGATGCGATAGAAAAATACAGCAGCAGGGTGACCTTGGGGAGTGGGACCCCCGAAGGAGTGCAGGGAATCGAGATACTCGAGACAGCCCTAAAGAGAGTGAAAATAGGATTTCTCGTAAGGAAATATTTATGGCTTTGATAAAAGATGGCATGTCTCGTGAAAAAAAAAAAAAAAAAAAAAGACAGTGTTCCAACTAATGGGCTGTGGTGAATTGTGGTGAATATATACACAGAGAGGGCTGAATAAGCCTACCAAGAGAGTGCAGAGTTCTAAAACTAAGAATCCAGGGACAACTCAGCCTACAGCGCCCCTTCTTGAACCTCAACGGGACCCTGCATCTGCCCACGGAAGGCCCCCTTCCCACCCACCCGTAAGTGGATCACCGCTTCCGGGGGTGAAAGATGATTAGACACCATTTTCTGAGTTGTACCCTTTGCACGAGGCAAAGGAAGTGAATCAATATTATGATCAGTACAAATAAATTAATGGCCAAGCTCCAGGGCAGTGGGTGCAGCAGGACCGACAACCCCATGTGGAGCTTAAAATTTTTTTTAGAACAAGCAGTCCCCGCAAACTGTAAATACCCTGATTGACACTGGAGCAGAGGCCTCCTTAACATATTGGAATCCCAAGAAATTTAAAGGACAACTTGTAATTATTACAGGTTTAGGAGGAAAATAAATTAAAGCTGTACAAACACAAATAGAAATGAAAATAAGAAACCTCCCAAAATGGTTATATTCAGTCATGATTGTCCCCATTCGTGGATATATAAAAGGTATAGAGATTCTAAAAAGACTAACTTTAAATCTTTCTGATGGTCGGTATCAATTTGGAGTTAAACCCTGTATTAGTGCCAGACCTGTTACTGTCGGTCAAGTAAAAATGCCTCCTCTGCAGATCCTGGCTGCAACTAAGTTAGTCATAATGAAGCAGTATAGAATTCTGGGAGGACATGAAGAGATATCACAGACAATTAGAGATTTATTGGATGTAGAAGCTTTAAAACCGACCATAACAGCGTGGAACAATCCGATATGGCCTGTCAAGAAAAGTGACAGATCCTGGAGAATGACGGTGGATTTTAGAGAGTTAAATAAACACACTCCACCGCTCACAGCAGCTGTGCCGGACACTGTCACTTTAATAGAAAAAGTTCAGAAACATCCAGGAACTGGGTATGCTGTAATAGATTTGACTAGTGCATTTTTTACCATCTCGATTGCAGAAGAGCATTGGGATCAATTTGCCTTCACATGGCAGGGCCGGCAATACACTTTCACTAGATTACCACAAGGATGGTTGCACAGCCCCACTATCTGTCATAGAATTGTAGCTGAACACTTGGATGAAATACAGCTGCCTCCTCACACACAATTAAGTCAATATATAGATGATATTTTGATTCAAGGAAATGATGAGGGGGAGGTACAACTAGTGCTTGAATTAATAGTAGATCACATGAAACAAAAGGGCTGGGAAATTAACCCTGAAAAAATCCAAGGACCGTCTCAGATGGTGAAGTTTCTAGGAATTCAGTGGCATTGTGGGCATCAAGAAATACTGCCTAAAGACCAACAAAACCAAAAAATTTTTAGATTTTGCTGTACCGCAAGACAAAAAGAAGCTCAAAGATTTATTGGACTATTTGGCTTCTGGAGGCAACATATTCCCCATTTGGGATAAATTTTAACCCCTTTGTACAAGGTGACCAGGAAAAAATGTGAATTTGAAATGGGAAATGAACAGCAAGCTGCTTTTGAATTAGCTAAAGAAACCATTCAAAAGGCTTTGGATTTATGGCCTCTGCAGGAAGGAGAAGTGGAGCTAAATGTGTCAGTAAATGGATGCTCAAAGATCACAGCATCTTCTTAGTGGGATTCTGTCTGGATTGCTGGCAGGGGTGGGCTGTGTATCATTTGGCGAGTGGTGAGCAATGGCATTGTGCATTACCCATTTGGACTTCGTATTGTTACTGGTTTTTTGTTACCATCACTAAAATATTTTGGGTGGTTTTTTTTTTTTTTATTTAATCCTACGAGTTTTTCCTTTTTGTCCCTCCCCTGTTTTCCCAGGTGGCGGAAAGGGTGAGTGACCGGCTGTCTGGTGATTGGGTGCCAGCTGAGTTTAAACCATGAGAGTCACCCAGTGACTCCCAATTCACACACAGGATGGAGGTATTTTCATTTATTACGTGGATGTGCATGCACGGGTGCCTGTTCCAAGGTAGCACACTGTGGTCCCAAAAACTATGACTATTTATACACACAGTCTATACTTATTCAATACAGTGATACATATCTACTACATGGTTGGTCATAATCTCTACACTTAGCATGTAAATTAGCACGCATGCCTAGTTTGCCTTCTCTGCCTTCTTTTGAGTCTGGGGTGTAATTAGAGTTGGTGGTCGATGAGTTGGTGGTCACCATCTGCCCCTGCCAGAATTACCTTTTACCTAGTTTCCACATATTTTGGCAGACATAGGCAGGTCATCGCACCTCGTTGTCTCTACTTCCCATTAATCCTACCTAGTCTCCTGCTTTTTGACATGCATATACAATAGTGGATTGTTTCAAGGTTAATCATTTGTTTCTACCATTATCCTAACAGCTAATCATTTGGTTCTGCAGTGTTCCTAACAAAACTGACCTCTAACCTTTCAACATTTCTTTTAATAATCTGACATTACCCTTGGGTTCTGCTTTCTACTGTTGGTGGCCAAGTGGTGTAGGTTTACTTTTTTACTATTTTTTCCCCTTAACGCTGTGGATGAATCTGTGTTAAAGAGGAATGCGGTAACCACTCAGGGAAAGCGCTCCTCCCTGGTGCCGAGAGCAGCAGCTCGCTGTCGTTTCCGCCAGTGCTAAATGCGGCGAAACGTACGTTTTCAGGAAGCTCTCGCTGGAGCCCTCCCCCCTAAGGCTGATGATCTGGAGTACGCAACTGTTTTCCGGCGGGTGAGGGGAAGGGTGGGACGGACAACAATCTTCGAGGCGCGCTGCCCTATTGGCTATGAGGCGGCGCTGGGCGGCATGTGACTGGGGGGCGGGAGGGGTATACTGGTCACGGCAGTAGCCTAGCTGCTGGGTGCGGAATTGAAGCATATGCGTTTGCGGGGATGAATGGGTGAGTGGGGGTGGGCTGGTGGTTGTACAGGGCTACCGGGTCTTGGTGGGTTCCCTGCAGTGCTCAGCCGCGCCTGTGACGGAGGCAGCGGCGCCGGAAAGGGAGGAAAAAACGCTTTTGTGGTTAAAATAGGCGGTAAGAAAAAAGGCTTGTTGAGGTAAAAAGTGGTGGGGGAGAGTGGGGAAGGGGGCAACCGTATCTAAGGAAAGGAGCATCAGATAACGAAGAATGGAAGGGATGTATGGCGAGCAGGGCTGAGGTCATCCTGTCCTCTCGCGCTACCAGAGTGGCAGCTGCCGGTGAGGGTCACAAAGCCTCTACCGCTGTGCCCTGGTGCGGCTGTGCCGCCCTGCAGCGATGGGGAGAAGGGGGTGGGGAGGCAGGCATTTCAGGATGCGTAGCCCTTGTCTGTGAGATCAGAACATGAACGTGTTTCTCCGGAATTGACGCACGCCCCATTGTGAAACGGTAAGTATCTCCCCTGCATGTGGTACCAGCCTGGTGGTGTTAGTTATAGGACGCGGCAGTGCCGCCTCTGCGCTTCACTGCAGCAGCGTTTTTGGTGGTTTTTTTTTTTTTTTTTTTTTTCCTTCGCTGGCAAAAGAGCTGTAAAGCGACGGGAAGCTGGGCTGTACTCAAATGCACTGATAGGTGGCCAACTGCAAGCTATGTAGCAGCAAAAATACTGAGGACTCTTATAAGAGGAATGTTGTATATTTAATGAACCTTAAAATTTTCTGACTTAGCATATATTTGCAACGTTAAATAACTTTTAGATCTGTGATTTAACCTGAATGCTCTGAGAAATGTTAATGGGTGGGTCCTTTCTTTCTGTCAGATATGCAGCTTTTATTCTAGTAGTTAGGTCATTGCCATCAAAATACACCTTGGTTTTGCAGAAACCAAGACTTCAGGAAGACACATACTGCTGTATTATTTGATCCTATTTACTCTTTGAGTCAAAAAAACCTTTTCTGTTGACTTAAGTGTAGGACTTTGACTATGAACTGTAGGGAGCATTTTTCATTTGATAGCTTTTTTCACTAGATCAGCAAAACATTTTAGACTGATTTGGATAGTTGCATGTTGAAAGATGCCTTTTAAAGATGTAGCAGGAAATGTACAACTTAATTTGTATAGAAGTATTTTTATTAAATTGCTATGCATATATGAACAATACAGTATAGATTAATTTCAACTTAAATATTTTTTCTTCCTCTGTGTTGAAATATTTTTATACTTTTGCTATTAAGTTCATTTGTTATTTCTAATGCACTTAATATTTTATCAAAATTACAGTTTGAAAATACACAAATATGTGCACCGAAAGTGCACATAAAGACTCCAAGAAACTGGTAAAACATTTTTTTTCCTCTTTGGTTCTGTTAAATGCAACGATGCACAAAAAAAGGTTTGACAGACAACTCTAACTTACTGAGTTTGTAACAAAGTCCTTGTTACTAAAACAACAACCTTGTGAACAATCAAAGAACAGTTTTCAGTGATGGTTGTTTTCTATTCCTTTCCGCATCTTTCTGACTGATGAACTGGGCATACTTAATGCAAAATGAATGAGAATAGGAACTGAAGGTATGAGATTTGTAACGCTGCTGTTCCGTTCATAGACACTCTTAAGAAAACTTACTGTTTTCTTAATCCTGTTTAACTATACACAAAGCCTTAGAGCCCTTTTGGTGTCCTCATTATGTCTATGTGCCTACGTAGCCCGGATGAGGGGAAAAAAACAAACAAAATAACCTCCCTTCTACTGAGTAGGCATTTTTGGGTTTGTTCTTTAATGCATATAGGGATAGGAGGATTAAAATAGATTCACAACAAAAGCCATTTTAGTAAGGCTTAGGCATGCCACCAGGTGGAAATATTGTGATTTTTTTTTTTTTTTTTTTTTTTTCTCAGTGTGATACTGGAAAAGGCATGAATGTTTTTGTGCTCTATCTGAAAAGAATCAGGATAATGGGCCTTTATGACCTGAGGAGGATAGAGTATTTTTCAGTGAGTATACGAGGAGAGTATTAGAACCTGTGAAGGATAAATATTTTTAAATTAGCAGGCCTTGAAAACTTGCCCCAAACTGAACTGGATAAGACAGTCTCTGTCCCAGTGATACTTCGATAAATTCTTAAATGCCAAAAAAGACTTGTAAGACTGCCAGAAGATTTTGCCAGATTTGAAAAAGGATAAGCAGAAAGATATCTATATAGAAACCATTTAACCTGAAGTCAAGCTTCAGACAGAAGAGTGGAGAAGCTGATAAAAGATTTGGGCAACAGAACAATTGAATTAATGCAAATCAGCATGGTTTGGTATATTAAAAAACAATTATGGTGAAATAAACCTTACCTGATTTTCTTGATGTTTTGAGTATATTGATAAAAGTAACCATATAAAAATTGTACATTTATGGCTTGAAATTAATGGTGGAGCTGGCTTACCCTTAGAACAGCTGTGCAGGGGTTTTGCCCCTGTCTGTCAGCCCTGCTTGTCGTTTGGAAATACTCATATAAATAGCTGTTGAACCATTGTGGTTAATGGCCCAGCATATTAAACTAAACACATGCTTATTTCAGATTACATTAGTAGTCAGGTAGTAATCTGCAGTGGAATGGTAGCTGCTATGTGAGCAGCTGAGCCTTCCTCTCTTCCTTGGGTGGGAACCTTGCAGAGATAGGTAGGGCAGGCACTGTTCCAGCCATCCCAGCATTAGCAGTAATCTCTTGCAAGTCAAAAGCCTTAGACTTAGTACTTCAAAAAAAGGTGTTGAAATGTGTTAAAAGGTTTAATAAGAAACTAATTTGAAAAAATCTCAAGAATATGCTTTAATGACAGTATGATTTACCACTGAATTAGTTTGTTTTTTTCCTGAATTCTGTGTGATATGTCCTTGAAGAAACAATTCCCCATTAGTCACCTGGGAGTGAATTACAAAAACTAACAGAATAGTAGACAGTAATAAGGATGAGATATTTGGCTTAGCACAGGATAGTTCGGTAAAACTTGTGACTGTAGAAAGAAATCAGAGTTGATAGTCCTTTCTAACAGTGCTAAATTATAATTTAGATATTAATGAACTGTAGGCACAATGATCATAACTTCTTGTTTTAAGAATAGTAGCTATGTTGTGAAAAAAATCTTTGGTCATTAGCACATCTGCTTACCAGTAGTGGTGGTGGTAGAAAGCTAAATTCTGTTTCCAAACATCTGATTTTATTGCTCTTTCATGGAAGTTCATAATCCAATATCAGTGTAATGAACTGGAGTCCCAGTTGACTTCATATTGTTTGGATTGAGCCTTACTGGAGAAAATAGGTTTTTTTCACTGTTTTTTGTTCTCTGAAGTAGCTCTACAACTTATTCACTAACAAAAAAAATCAGCCTCAGTTACTATGTGTAACTGAATAATTGTTCAGTGTTCAGTTGAAGATTTTTAAAGTTGGAACAAATAGGTTGCAGTGGAAAATATTGTCTTTATGCATAAACAGTGGTAGTACTTTTGTCTATATTATTGAGAAAAAAACATGTTAGGGTTTTACATTTTAAATTATTCTTCAACCTCTGTTCTGAAAAGACTAATTTGTTCTACAGGAAGTTCTGGTAGTAATAGCATTTATGACTGGAAAAAAAAAACCCCAACACCTAGTAATGAGGGCTGAAATATTTCCATAAGAAGATTTAATTAATATATCATAAATTGTTGAGCTTGGGGTTCTTAAGCAGAACCTCTTCAGGGTATGTTGAGTGTATTGTTTATTGATTTCAAATAAAAAAGAACACTGATCAATATAAAATTGTAAGTTTTCAGAGAATATTGGGTTTTTTGCTTATCTCTATGGGGATTTCAGACTAAAGAGAGCACATCTAAATTCCTGTTTCCTGTGCAGTTATAACTAATAAAATTTTCTTAATGTAGAAAAATGCATGTCTAAATGTTAACAGTATATTTGCATAAATTTAGGCTCCTGATTAATTTTGGTTTTAATGTCTGAAAGAGTTATATCCAACTTGAAATTCTGCTTTGATATGTGTATTTATTCAAACTGCTGATTCAGTACAGCATAGTGAAATTTATTGTCATAATTTCAGTTTAATTTGGTAACAGATTTCTTCTCCATCCAAGAATGAGAAAATGGGTTAGGGAACTAGGAGACCTAGAGTCTAGGTGTTTCTTATATTGATGGAGTTAAAGCCTGAAGTTCCTACATCCCCAGTTATTTCTTGGAGTAAATCTAGCAATAGGTAGGGGTATTTCCATTCTTCCAATTGAATCTAGATCATGCTGCAAAAAGAAACTCGGATTTAGAGTGCAAAACAGAGCTTGACTCTAAATCATAGTGGTGAACTTACCAAAGGTGTGTTGTGTTCTGTGTGTCGTGTATTTTCCTTTGAGTTGGATAAAGTATGAAATTGGTATTAGAACAAACCTTCCTCTTTCCTTTCCCCTCAACTCCCCTGTATAGTGACTTCATACCTGAAGAGTCGTATTTATTCTTGATTAAACTGATTCTGGCCCCGTAGATACTGAATATATTTCTGTGTATGTCGGCAGATTAAAGGGCCAAGTGTAAACCATTCCTTGCTTTACTTTGGGCTTGCTATATGGTCTCTGCTGCAAATGAGGAGGTAGGTGGCTGTGAACCTCGTCTGGCTGAAGAGGGCCTAGAGCAAAGTGTATCTTACTGTCCATTTGGACATCTGTTATTTAATAAAAATTGGAGATGTTTTGGATTACCCAGCTTGTGGCAATTGACTAATTCAAATAGTTGTGTTTTCTTTAATCTGAAACCTGTGGAGTAATACTTGACATCTGAATAAATCAATAAGTGAGTCCTAGTCAATGGTAAAATACTGTCTCTTAGCACTGATGTCCCACTTGCTTGTTATTTAAAAAAAAAACCAACCCACCAAACAACAAACATGCCAAGCATCCTCTTCCTTTTGTGTAAACTTATATCAGGAGGAGAAGGTAAAAATACATTTTAAAAAAAATTTGTTCTTTGGATTTGCTTCCAATTTTCATATGCTAAGTCAGTTGTAGCAACAGATTGTCTTGTCTAAAGACAATCTTTAATTCTGTTCTGAGTCTTATCAAGTCAATTGAAATTAATTTGCTGAATAAGCCTCTTTTGTTATTTGAAAGCACTTAATAGTGTTTCAGCTAAGAATTTTGGTGGATTTTATTTGGAGCTCATTTCTTGAAAGCAAAAAATCTTTATTTTGTATGTATTGAGTAAAACTTTTTTTGGTGAAATATAGCCTGAAAGTTGGTTTTGTAGAGAGTTGATAGCCACTTCATTTAAGATGCATTACTTGCCCCTCCCCTTCAGTAACTGGATCCTTACTTATTTAATATGTTTAAGCTTATTTTTCATATAAAACAACAGAGCTATCCAACTGCTACTCTTCTACTGTAGTTCCTCCCCCATTCATTTTTCTGCATTTTCTTTTTTGTCTTTATACATCTTGTTAATGTGGCTAATTATTTTAACTTTGAAATGCATGAGTAGAGAATTACTCAGTTGACAGAAGAATAAAAATATCAGGTTCTTCATTTTATCTGACCTCTTATACTGTTGTGGTTTAACCCTGGTAGGCAGCTAAGCCCCACACAGCAGGATGGGGGAGGGAATCGAAATTGTAACAGTGTGAAAACTCATGGGTTGTGATAAAGACAGTTTAATAGGGAAAGCAAAAGCTGCACATGCAAGCAAAGCAAAATAAGGATTTAGTTCACTACTTCCCATTGGCAGGCAGATATTTAGATATTTCCAGGAAAGCAGGGCTTATTCATCTGAATGACACTCCTCTCCCCTCCCCCCTCCACCCCTTCTTCCCCCTTGCTCCTTCTTTCTCACAGTTTTACTGCTGAGCATGACATCCTATGGTATGGGATATCCCTCTGGTCAGTTGGGATCAGCTGTCCCAGCTGTGTCCACTCCCAACTTCTTGTGCACCCCCAGCCTACTCACTGGTTGGGATGGGGTGAGGAGCAGAAAAGGCCTTGACTCTGTAAGCATCACTCAGCAAATAACTAAAACATCCCTGTGTTATCAACACTGTTTCCAGTACAAATCCAAATCATAGTCCCATACGAGCTACTGTGAAGAAAATTAACTCTATCCCAGCCCAAACCAGTATACATACTAACTATGGATTAACATAATGTAAGAAAAAGGTACTCTAGCTAGAATTGACGTGCATGTAAAATATGGCACACAGTGGCTTCTGTCAATTGGATGTGAATGAATGTGCGATATACTTGAGATAACTTTGAACATGTCAGATGCAACAAATGAAAAATTAAGTTTACTATTTATGCAGTGTAGTCAGAGCCTCATATAAATTGTGAGAAACGCTCAGTTGCCAATTATCAGCGGCTCAGACAGGATGCGGTGTGAAGCACTCTTTATTACGTTCTTGCAAGACCGGGCGCCCCATCGGGTGGACGCACCTAACAGCCATCGTGCAATGGTTTATATCCCTTTCTCCCAACCGCAAGTTCCCTCCCCTGATTCCTCATTGGCTGAGTACTACAGGGTGTACAGACTTCCCGAACCGCCTACCGATACGGCCCTTCATGTATGTGTTCATACGGCGCATGTTCATGGAAATGAACCTTGGCTTTCTTCAGGGCGGAGAAGTTAATATGCATGAGCTCATCACGCAAGCGTACTGAGAAGGAAAAGTTCGAAATTCAGGTTCCCCAAGTCTTTCCGTATCTGCATCCATCTAAAGCCAGTTCCAAGTACTGGGTCATCACAGTTGACAAAACGACCACTTGTCTTCTAGCCCTAGGCCAGGGATTTCAATGGTTGTGAATTGCTCTTGTTGATTGCTTTGGTGAATGCTCCTGCCCTTCCCATCAGGCTTATTATGCGAAAACAACATTCTTTCCCTTACATAAATCAACAGATTCTATCAGTATTACAGTACAATGTCATTTTATAGCACTCAGAAGTGAAAACATTTTAAAGTTATCCATCTTTGCTTGGGCAGGATTGGCCATGTAGTGTATGTTCTGAAAAGAAATGTGAACATAGCTGTTGATTTTATGAATTAGAATGGCAAACTAGTACTTATCAAAGGAATACATGCATGAGATGGACCACAAACAATTTGACTTTCTGAATATTTTTTTTTCTTACAACTTTTTGACAGCTATCTGCCTTTTAGGTGGAACTGCCTGATTATAAAAAGTACAGAATCCATGGAATAGAATAAATATTTTGGATTGTCTTCATTTCTCTAAAAGTATGGTCTCCTATTTAACATGACTACATTAGGGAAAATAAAATTTATTAGGGTGTGGTGTTATGTGTGCCCTCCCATCTTGTCCCACGCGGTGGGTTGCGAGGGGGGTGAATCTTCTGAATTCCCCGAGAGCCTGCGTGCCGGTGGAAGAGCCGGTCTCTGCTCAGCAGAGCCGTGAGGCGGGCCGAGTCACCACAGTGACTCAGAGGAACAATTGTGCTGGTGACTTTATTAACTGACCACTTCAGTGAGTGAATGGAGACAATGTGGCAACAATCGACTGATAACTGTCCAGAGAATGAATAAAGATGTTTTGGCATGAGACTATTTTCCTAATAACCTGTCAATGATCAACCGATTGCAATTCAATTCCTACAAAACTTATACACATGAATATATGTAAGAAAGAGAGAGAGCAGAGAGAGGAAAGAGAAGAGAGAGGAGGAAGGGATAGGAAAAGGGGAATCACCACCCTTGGATCCCGTGTTGTAGCAGAGTAGCCAGCTTAGTCCATAGTGTGGGGTGTTGCCTTTATATAGTCTTCCTTACGCATGTGCAGTAGGTTGTTCCAGAAGGTTCTCATTTTCTCTGGCTTGTACCTGTACAGTTAGGCAAGTTCTGTCTCTGGGCAGCAACAGGAGGGAGGGGGAGGGAAACAGCCCACCGTCCCACCTCCGCAGAGCTTGCTCCGCTTCTTCCCCACAGGGCGTCCCACTCAAGTTGTTTGAGACATCCTCTTTGTGAACAGTTTCTTGTTTATGAACAGTTTGTGACACCCTCCCTCCATTTGTACTGTCGCAATTCCACAAATGGGAGATTTGATTCTTGGCCCTTCTTTAGTGATGAGACATGTTTAGGACATGAAGTTTTGTTTATTGAAAATGAAATAAACTTGCAATATCAAATGCAGTGGAGCTTTTGTTAGTGTTCCTATCTTTCATAACGGATATTCTTGTTTATATTTTCATCAAGTTTAAATTTTGAAAGATTAAACAATTTTAAAAATTTATATTTGAGACCTGAGTCCTTTTTGGATAGTTTAACCTATTTCTTTAATTAGCTTGATAATTCAATTAAGAATTATCTGGAAGAGCAAAGCTGATTACACAAGCAGTTACTTGACCTTGTAATTATAAAGGTTAAAGACTTAGCGAGGGGGTACACAATGACATGCGGAGTAACGACTTTACAACCAGTAAGGTTATAAAGAAGGTATGTTTATTCAGCGCTGGGTGCACAGGGGATCACTCCTCCACAAACGTGCACATTTTGGAGTGAAAAGCAGCTCCTTTCTATAGCGTGAAGTGTTTACATATTCATGATAATCCCGAGAATAGGGAGAGATATTATAATTAGTTTTGAGAAATCATTATCATAAATCCCGCCCCAAGTCCCTCCCCGTTGCGCCTGCGCAATGTCTCCTGATGGTCTTGGGCGGGGGTCTTCAGGATGAAGATTGAAGATGCCTCTTCTTCTTCTTGTGACTTTTCACCCAATTAGGTCTCTTCAGCATGTCAATTTAGCATTCTTTGAATTCCCCTTCCTTATCTTGGGACTCAGTAGTTGCAGCTCCTCCCTTATCTCAAGAGCCCATCCTGCTGAGAGGCCTGCCCTGCTGAGAGGCCTGCATCTATTTTGTTAAGGTTCCTCACTTCAATTCCCCCCTTTCTTTTCCTAGTAGTAAATTCTTTTACTTCTTTCATTAGCTAAAATTTACTCATAATCCTTATACTAACTAATAGTTTTACTTACTGAAATTTATTCCTAACTCTAATACTTATCTTATAGTTTAAATCTAGTTTCCAGGGCCTTATTGTTTTTTGGTATCGGAGTAAAGTGAAGAGCCTCGTATATAGCCTGTATGCGTCTGGTAAGTCTCCAATTCCAGACATATGTGGCTATAGTGAGAATTAGTAGGATCGCTACTGCTATCAGCAATGCTATAATTGGGTGGAGAGCTATAGTAAGTATTCCAGTAGCTGTAGGTGACCACCCAAGGAGAGTATCCCACCAGTGGTGATCAGTGGTTTTCTGTACTTGTGTTAGAATCTCATGAATTTGTTCTGTATCATGTTTTACTACAACTAACATTTCTTTTCCTTTCCTTTTTACATCTTCTAGGATGGAGATTAAGTCTTTATGTTGCAACATTTCTTTAATCTTATCCAAATTCATTCCTATAGAGACAGGATCTATTTTTCAAATCCAGGCATAATCTGATTCTATTACCTGAGAGGTTAGTACTGGGATAGTATAGGTAAAATCACACCCTTCAATTTTTGTGAAATTACATACACAATGATTGCAATAGTTTCCTATCTTTACCTTATAATAGCCATCTATGAGCACACTTGTGCAAAGGGTACGAAGACATATGCACCCTTCTCCTATATATATCATGACTGTATCATTGTTTATGGATGACTGTATCTCAAAATGACACTCTTTCTGATGTGTGTCTAAGCACATGTCTTCGGCCTGTGTGCCGTTCCCTTCACAAACGTATCCCTGTTGGCCCATATTAATGCATAGTTCTGTGTTGACGGTTTGCCATTTATCCCCTTGCTTCCATGCCCATCTCCTATGCTCTACTGGACTGATTATCATTCCTCCATGGTTTAGTCCTATAGAGGCAACAGGGTATATGCTATGTTGGGCAGCTTCTACAACTGTTAATACAAAGGCAATTATTTTGTCATCCTGTCTTTCATATGTAAAATTCACCAGTTTCCACCAGGACTGCAACTCCCTCTCTTGAGGTTTTGCCTTATCCCAAATTATCTTTCTAATCTCTGTTGGGAGGATTCCTTCTTCGCCTTCTCTTAAGATATTGGAAATGACAATTTGCATCCACATTTGTGCTTGGATGCAACTAAGGGCCCAGGATACGTCTTTTGATATCATTTCCAATCCTTCTACTATCATCAAATGGTCCTTAATATTGTTTTTTTCCCAATCAGTGAGTAGTTTAGACGTCAGCCATTCGTGATTCCCTAAGGCTAACAAGGATGATATCAAAGGTTGTTTTAGTTTGACCAGCTCTCCGGTTGCGGATGCCCGCTTGTTCATTATTACTTCTGAGTCTATGCTGTTTAGTACTCCTAGTCCTGTTCCTAGGACCCCTGTCACATCCCTTTTTGACCTCATAGTGTGAGATTTTAACCACTCTCTCCATCCCTCCTGGGTTGCTTTTATAAATGGGAGGCATTTTTGGTGGACGCCTGACATATCTAGTTGCAAATGTAATTCTATTTGCTTCAATGACCATTTAGGATTGTACAATACAATCTGCTGACCTGTTTTCCGAATTATGTGTGGGCCTGTTTCATAAATATGGTATCCAGGGTATGGGGGAGCCATTGGCTTTACCATTGTTGTCATTGTTGGCTTAACCGTCGTCGTCGTTGGCTTTATTGGCCTTGTTCCATTTTTAATTCTAAAAATTATGTTTTCATCCAGACGTTTCTATATACAGCTGACTTCTACTGTCTCGGTTAATGAAAAACTCAGCCAAGTTGGTTCAGCTTGGACTTGGATTCGAAATTTAAATTTTAACCCATTTCCCTGTCATTTCCATAGGCATTCCACCATAACATTTTGTTCTAAAATGTGGTTGTGCCAACACTCAGCCTTACTACCATCACAGTCTGTAACGCTTTTACCCCGTGAGGTTGAAATTGATATCTGGGTGGACCCACTATACTTGGTTCCATCCACCATTCGACATCCTATGCTAATTTCTTCCCCGGATATACCCCATATCTGAGGGATTCCTTCACCTTCATTCCATATTCCCTCTTTATACACATAACCTCCAGAACCCTCTTTGTACATGACCACAGTAGCTAAAGTTAGCCCTTGTATATTTGATTTTTTCCCCATTGTCTCTGTGTGCGCCAAATGAGCCTGTGACCATGGCCACTTGTCATTGCCAACACCCGGGGTGCTACAGCATCCCAGTTCACAGCATTTCCATAGATCAAACAATCGTTTAGAAAACCTTGCGATTTGCTTCCGACTAGGGGGCAGAGTTACAACACTTATAATACTTGCCGGTTCAAAACCGTTCCTTGCACAACCTATTAACATTCCCCCTTTATTTGCCATGATCTCATACTTCCCTGTTTCCTCATCCCAGACCCATGAGTCATTCAGATATGGAGTCGCTTGTATTGCTACTACCGCTAGATGTTATTTTTGCTTATTTGGCCGAAACATATGCAGTGGTGACAAAAAAGAACTGCTTCCCACTGCCATATCCTGACTCAATATTATGACCGAGATAATAATTTCCCTGGCTGGACTTGCGTGATTCTCCATTGGGACTTAGGTGCCTTCTTCACTGGTGAGTGATGAATCCAGGCGTTCTGTTCCTTGATTTTGATAGCCGTATAAGAGGTCAGCAGTACTTGAAACGGTCCTTCCCACTGTGGTTCCAGGGTCTTATCTGCAAAAGACTTTACATATACAAAATCGCCAGGCGATATCTTATGTACGGGTCCATCAAGCCCCC
This sequence comes from Bubo scandiacus, assembly GCA_017315185.1. Classification (NCBI taxonomy): domain Eukaryota; kingdom Metazoa; phylum Chordata; class Aves; order Strigiformes; family Strigidae; genus Bubo; species Bubo scandiacus. The sequence continues at coordinate 72,293 of MU210273.1, read as the reverse complement.
TGCCTCTTGTACCGTATACATGTTTCTCAATTTTTCTGAGTTGTTTGCTCAACTCTATGAGGTACCCATTCATTATTTCCTCCCCTACTTGTGATGATATCCCCATCTTTACAGAATACGGTCTTCCATATAGAATTTCAAAAGAACTTATCCCCTCCTTGGCTCTGGGCCTTGTCCTGATTCATAAGAGTGCCAGAGGCAAAGACTGTGGCCAAGCCAAATTTGCTTCTTGTCCCAATTTCACAATCTGTTGTTTAATCAAGTGATTAATTTTCTCTACCTGGCCACTCGATTGCAGTCGATAAGGTGTATGCAGCTGCCAATCAATTCCTAACAGCAAACTCACTTGTTGAACTATTTTTGATATAAAGTGTGATCCTCTATCTGAGGACATTGCTGATGGTACACCAAACCTTGGAATGATCTCTTGTAGCAAGACTTTGGTGACCTCTCGGGCTTTTGCTGTTCTACAAGGAAACGCTTCTGGCCATCCTGAAAAAGTATCCGTTAATACCAACAAATACCGGTACCCCCCTTTCCTTGGGAGTTCCGAGAAATCGATTTGCCACTGTTGCCCAGGCAGGTTACCTCTGCCTATCTGTCCTACTTCGAATTTTGGGCCTCCTTTGGGGTTAGTCTGAAGGCAAAGATCACACTGTTGAGTTACTTGCCTCACTGTCGTATACAGATTTTTTGCAACAATCTTCCCAATTAAGTATTTATATAATGCTTCCATCCCCCAATGACCCTTTCTGTGTTCTTCCCGAACTACCGCCCATATCATGTGTGAGGGGACTATGATTTTCTTCTGTGAGGTAATAGCTCATCCATCCTGATTATATTTTCCATCTAAATCCTCTATAAGTTTAAGGTCTTCCTTATTGTAGCGGGGTTTTTCCCCTAGTGTGACCTTACCATCTGGGATTAGTGCTCCCTCGGTTACCTGTTCCATCCGTGCCACTCGTTTTGCCTCTCTGTCTGCGAGCTCATTGCCTTTTTCTATGTCTGATTGTACTTTCTGGTGCGCCTTTATATGCATGATAGCTACCCTTTCTGGTAATTGAACGGCTTCTATGAGTTTCAGAATCTCTGTGGCATGTTTGATGGCTTTTCCTTGAGAGTTCAAAAGTCCTCTTTCCTTCCAGACGGCCCCATGAGCATGCACCACTCCAAATGCATATTTTGAATCAGTCCATATGTTGATTTTTAGCCCTTTAGCCCTCTCAAGGGCCTTTGTTAAGGCAATTATTTCGGCTTTCTGGGCTGAAGTTGAAGCAGGTAGTGGTCCAGAATCCAGGACTTCGCTGGTTGTTGTGACTGCATACCCCGAGTGTCGGGTACCGCTTACCATATAACTGCTTCCATTGGTAAACCAATCATCGGCTCCCTCCAACGGAGTATCTTTCAGATCTGGTCGGCTGGAGTACACAGCTTCAATAGTTTCTAGGCAGTCATGTTCCAAAAGTTCCCCGTTCCTGCCATCTAGGAAAGAAGCTGGGTTGACAATGTTAGTCACCACTATTTCTACATCATCTAGTTCTACCATGATAGCCTGGTACCTCAGGTATCTCTGTGGTGACAGCCAGTGACCACCTTTAGCTTCTAAGACCGCTGATACGGTGTGGGAGACAAACACAGTCATTTTCTGACCCAGGGTAAATTTACGAGCTTCCTGGATATTCAAGATTATGGCTGCCACTGCTCTGAGGCATCCTGGCCATCCTTTCGCAGCCTTGTCTAATTGCTTGGAGAAATAGGCCACAGCCCTTCGATAGGGCCCAAGATCTTGGGTTAGGATTCCCAAAGCTATTCCCTGTTTTTCGTGCGAGAATAGAGAGAAAGGTTTACTCACATCTGGGAGTCCAAGTGCAGGTGCTGACATCAGGGCCTTTTTCAAGTCCTTATAGGCCCTGTCTGCGTCTGGGGTCCATTCTAATCTGTTTCCGCTTGTGCCTGCCTTAATAAGGTCATACAGAGGTTTGACCAGGAGCCCATAGTTGTATATCCAAAGCCTACACCACCCAGTCATGCCTAAAAAGGTGTGCAGTTCTTTCACAGTTCTGGGTTGTGGTGTTTGGCAAATTGCCTCTTTTCGGGATTGCCCCAGGGTACGGACTCCCGCGCTTATTTCATAGCCCATATAGACAACCTGTTGTTGTACCACTTGCGCCTTCTTCTGGGAGACTCTATACCCCTGTAGACCCAAAAAGTTTAGGAGGCTCACCGTCCAGGCGATACATCCTTCTCTGGTTTCCGTAGCGACAAGCAGGTCATCCATGTATTTGAAGAATCTTGCCTTTGTCAGGTGGCTGGTCCCAACTTTCAAGATCTTTAGCTAATTGATTGTCAAATATCGTGGGACTGTTCTTAAATCCTTGAGGCAGCACTGTCTAAGTTAGTTGAGTTTTGCGGCCTGTTTTGTGATTTTCCCATTCAAAAGCAAATAATTTCTGGCTAGACTCGTGGAGAGGGAGGCAAAAGAAGGCATCTTTTAAATCTAGAACGGTAAACCAGGCTAGTTCCTGGGTCAAGGTGGTGAGCAAGGTATAAGGGTTAGCCACTACAGGATATAGCTCTTCGGTTATTTTATTAATTGCTCTTAGATCCTACACCACCCGGTAGGACCCATCTGGTTTCTTTACTGGAAGGATAGGGGTATTGAAATTGGATTCGCATTCCCTCAGCAATCCCTGATCTAAAAATCTCTCAATGGTGGGCTGAATGCCTTCCCAATCCTCCCTTTTTAGAGGATATTGTTTTATCCTTACTGGTTTTTGCCCTTCTTTTAATTTTACTATAATTGGCATAGCATTTTTAGCCTGCCCTGGTATATCTGTTGCCCATACTCCGGGGTATACCTGGTCCATAATTTCTTTACTAATTATTTCTTCTTTTATTGGAAGATCTGTTAAAAGTAAGCTCATCATTTGTATATATTGTTGATTATTTACCTTCAGAGTAACTTCCCCTTTTTTGAATGTAATTATGGCTTTCAATTGTTCCAGAAGATCTCTTCTCAAAAGAGCTTTGGGTGAATTTGGTAGATACAAGAACTTATGTATACCCATTTGCTTTCCCAATTTATATTTTAATGGCTTACAAAAATAAGCTTTTTCAGTTTGTCCAGTAGCTCCTTTTACCATCACATATTCTTCTCCTAGGGGCATCAGAGCTTGATTAAGTACTGAATAAGTTGCTCCGGTATCTACTAAAAATTCTATTTCTTTTTGTTCTTTCCCTAGCTTCATTGTAACCAGTGGATCCGCTAGGGTGGACTCCTCCGGTCCCTGTCAATCTGTATCTATTGATGTAAGTACTTTCTCTTTCCGCTTTTGTTTCGGACAGGCAGCCTTCCAGTGTCCTCTTTCTTTACAAAATGCACACTGGTCTTTATCCAGAAACCCCTTCTTAAATTTTCTCCCCTGTAGTTCATCTATTACTGCCACCACTCTTCGTTGCCCCTTCCTATATTCGGCCTCCCTGTTGCTAAACACCCTCCATGCTTCATCCAGTAATACTTCTAGGTTCCTGCTTTCCGTGGTGCGTAGCTTCTGCAACTTACGCCTGATATCCCCTGTGGATTGTCCCAAAAATAACGATACCAGCTGTTGTATTCCTGCTTCGGATCCTGGGTTTAGTGGTGTATTTTGACGCATCACTTCCCTTAGCCGATCTAGGAATTCAGAAGGTGATTCCAAAGGACCCTGCTTAATTGCATATAATGCTGACCAATTTATATTTTTGGGCATGGCCCTTTCCAATCCCTTTAAAATTAAATCCTGGTATCCTTTTAACTTGTCCTTTTGAGCAGAACTGTTCGGATTCCACCTTGGGTCCTGAAGGGGAAAGAAATCCTTAACCTCATTCCCCGTGGTTCTGCAATAGTCTGAGGCCAAATCACCTGCTGCTTTCAGAACCAATTGTTTCTCGGTCTCTGTTAGGTAATCCAGTAGTAGCTGTATATCATTCCAATCAGGATTATGTTGTTTCAGTATAAACTGAAATTGTCTGGTCACGCTTACTGGGTCACTAGGGAACTCCTTTACAGCTCTTTTCCAATTTTCTAAGTCTGTGCTGGAAAAGGGTATTTTTATTAGCATGGCTCCCCCATCTGGACCGACTGCCTCCCTGAGGGGTGCCTGAAGAATTGTTTGAGCAGGTTTTCCCCGTGTGCGGGAAGACACCGGGCTACCTGGGGGAGAGGGGGCAGGAGTAGGGTCTGAATCTGAGTCTTGTTCTTGTTTTTGTGGCCGTGGGGGAGACTGCTTTCGTGGGGGAGGCTCAAATAAGTCTGTCAGGTTGGGGTCTGATCCTTGGTGCACCTTTCCAATTTTTGTACATCTCTGGCCAACACTACATGCTGAGCAACATTGTCTCAGTTTTCCTTTTAATCCTTTATTGTTTTCTCGCTCCAAAGCGAGTACTAAGGGATCTTGTGGTATGGTTAGACCATAATCTTTTTGTTAATCTGGATGATTACAGATAGTGAAAAACATGTCTGCATATGATACTTCATCCCACTTCCCCTCCCTTCTTAAGAACAACATTAACTGTAGGAGGGTATTATAGTCCAAAGTTCCATTTAGTGGCCATTGTGCCTCATTTTCCAGTTTATAAAGTGGCCACCACTGATTGCAATATTTTATAAGAGTCTTTTTATTTTCTGTGCCCCCAGACCTAATGATATCTTTCCAATGCATTAGTATACATCCTAAGGGGCTTCTCTTTAGGGCTTCTTTACTGTGGGTATTTCCCATCCTGCTCCCACCCCAATCCCAAAGAGTTTGTTTCAGATTAAAGTGGGAACAAACGGGGGACACTCCTATACTTTCTCTTTATGCTTGAAATTTCCCAATTTTATCCTAAAGCACAACCTATCTCAACTGTGACAACCGTAATATTGGTACAGGCAATTACTACAACTGAAACAAGCCAAACCCCAGCGACTTTTACACTATACACAGAGTCAATGTGTTACCACAGAATACGGCAACAAAAGCAACAAAGGATTACAATGATTGTTATTCCAGCTACTATCCCACCAACGGTCGTCAGGGACATACAACCCATCATACCAGCCTCATACACTCTTAATATGTTAAGTTGGATATCCCCCTACGACCACTTTGCTCGCCTGGCAGCTGAATTCGCTTTGTTCGTCTCCGGCCGCTCTCCTCGCGGAGAACACGGAACCTCGGATCAGAACGCCACACTCGCTTTGCAGCTGTGCTGCGTCTCACTCACACTCTGATATCAGTTTTATTCACTTCGTTCATCTCCGGCCGCTCTCCTCGCGGAGAACACGGAACCGCGGATCAGAACGCCACACTCGCTTTGCAGCTGTGCTGCGTCTCACTCACACTCTGCAAGCACTCAGTCACACAGTTACTTAAAGGGCCCGTCTTGCTTTTTACTCACACTCATGCTACAAAGTGTACCAATTAAGATAATAGCCAAATTCGTGTACCACATAAATCGTAAACCATTAATCGTTTACCAAAGGTATAAAGCCAGTTAACTTAAATGTAACACATATAATTTCAATATTTCTATTTCCCATGGGTTACAACAGATTACATGAACAATAGCTATCCCGTTTAACACCTTAAACAGAGCTCTTTCCGAGGCGCCTTAACCAAACTGGGTACCCCTCTACGCTGTGCGCCAGACGTCTCTGCGCACCTTACCAGCCACCCGTGGGACCACGCTGTGCACCAGACGTCTCTGCGTGCCTTACCAGCCTCTCATTACCCTGTAAACATACCGTTGTCCGTAATTGAGATGGCTCTTGTCTGCCCCCGCAGTGAACGGCTGAGAGCGGAGTTCCTCCGAGAATTCCCGGGCCGTGGCTAGGACGCCCGTTCCTCAGTCGTTCCAGCAGCCGAGCAGAGAGAGTCCCATCTGGGGTGCCAAAATGACGTGTGGAGTAACGACTTTACAACCAGTAAGGTTATAAAGAAGGTATGTATATTCAGCGCTGGGTGCACAGGGGATCGCTCCTCCACAAACGTGCACATTTTGGAGTGAAAAGCAGC
>MU210273.1:19723-51258 GCA_017315185.1 Bubo scandiacus | reverse complement strand
TGCTGTGTAAGCACCACTCAGCAGTAGCCACAACACCAGTGTGCTATCAACACCCTGCCAGCTCCCAACATAATACACAGCACCATGAGGGCTGCTACAGGGGAAAATCAATTCTGGCTCAGCCAGACCCGGTACAGTCTCCACCCCTTATTCCATACCATTTACGTCATGCCCAGGACCCACATAACACATTTTTTCATTCCGTAAGCTTTCTTCACTCCTCCAGATGTTCAGTGACTTGGCTCCCATCTGTCAAGATGGATGTTCAGGACAGGAGCAGTATGTTTGACTGTTGGACTCCAGCACCGGCTAGGTTTCGGTCATCATCGCACGTATCTGGTTCACTCTTCGTCGTTCCTACTTCCTCCATCACTTCCTGCAACATACAACTCGGCCCACAGATTATTTCCCCCCCAAGGTTAAATCTCCTTGAGGCACACACTGAGTAGCCCCATTCTCCCGCATTACCCACCAAGTACATCCAGGTCCCTGAGCAAAACCAATCCCACGAGTGGGCTTGCCTTTTCCCAAGGGAGGAGCAATCCACACTGCCTTCCCCAGCCATTGCCCTGTGTGCACTTCAGGGACCTTATCTCCTCCCACAGTATGAAGGGGTTCTGTTTGGGCAGGACCAGGACGGTTAACAGATCCTCTGGTGTTAATTAGCCAAGTGGCTTCTGCTAAATTTGTATCCCAGTGCTTCCATCCCCCATTGTCCAATGCTCTCAACATAGTCTTCAACAGTCCATTGTATCTTTCAATCTTTCCAGATGCTTGTGGGTAATAAGGGATGTGATACACCCACTCAATGCTGTGTTTCTTTGCCCAGGAGTTTATAAGATTATTTCGAAAATGGGTCCCATTGTCTGATTCGATTCTTTCAGGAGTACCATGTCGCCATAAAATTTGCCTTTCAAGACCTAAGATGGTATTTTGGGCAGTGGCATGATTTACAGGGTACGTTTCAAGCCAACCAGTAGTTGCTTCCACCATGGTGAGTATGTAGCGCTTGCCTTGGCGTGTTCGTGGCAATGGTCCAATATAGTCAATTTGCCAGGCCTCACCATATCGAAAACTCAGCCATCGCCCTCTGTTCCAGGGAGACTTTACTCGTGTGGCTCGCTTGATTGCAGCACATGTTTCACATTCTTGAGTGACCTGTGAGATGGCCTCCATGGTCAGGTCCACCCCTCGATCACGAGCCCATCTGTACGTTGCATCTCTCCCGAGATGCCCGGATGTTTCATGGGCCCATCGAGCTACAAATAGCTCACCCTTGCGCTCCCAGTCCAGGTCCAGCCGAGCTACTTCAATTTTAGCAGCCTTGTCTACTTGCTCATTGTTTTGATGTTCTTCGGTGGCACGGCTTTTCGGCACGTGGGCATCTACATGACGTACCTTTAGAGTCACGTTTTCCACTCGGGCAGCGATGTCCTGCCACAGTGCAGCAGCCCAGATGGGTTTACCTCTGCGCTGCCAATTGGTCTTCTTCCACTCCTGTAGCCACCCCCACAGGGCGTTAGCCACCATCCAGGAGTCAGTGTAGAGATACAGTACTGGCCACTTTTCTCGTTCAGCAATCTTTAGGGCTAGTTGGATCGCTTTTACTTCCGCAAACTGACTTGACTCGCCCTCTCCTTCAGTGGCCTCAATGACTTGTCTTGTGGGACTCCACACAGCAGCTTTCCACTTTCGATGGTTTCCTACCACATGACAGGATCCATCGGTAAATAGAGCATAATGCCTTTCATCTTCTGGTAACTCGTTATACGGCGGTGCCTCTTGGGCACGAGCCACCTCCTCAGGCAGTGCTCCAAAATCTCTACCTTCTGGCCAGTCCATGATCTCTTCCAGGATCCCTGGACGGTTGGGTTTTCCCAGTCGAGCTCGTTGCGTGATTAATGCTACCCATTTACTCCAGGTAGCACTGGTTGCATGGTGTGTAGAAGGGATGTTTCCTTTGAACATCCAATGTAATACAGGCAATCGCGGTGCCAAGAGGAGCTGTGCTTCTGTACCAACAACTTCTGAAGCGGCTCGAATCCCCTCATATGCTGCCAGTATCTCCTTTTCAGTTGGAGTGTAGTGGGCTTCTGATCCTCGATATCCCCGGCTCCAAAATCCTAATGGTCGACCCCGAGTTTCACCTGGTATCTTCTGCCAGAGGCTCCATGTGAGGCCATGCTCCCCAGTTGATGTGCAAAGTACATTTTGCACATCTGGTCCTGTCCGAACAGGCCCAAGAGCTACCACCCGAGCTATCTCCTGTTTGATGTGCTCAAAGGCTTGTTGTTGCTCAAGACCCCACTCAAAATGGTTCTTCTTTCGGGTTACTTGATAGAGAGGGCTCACCAGCTGACTGTAACCTGGAATATGCATCCTCCAAAATCCCACAAGTCCTAAGAAAGCTTGTGTTTCCTTCTTGTTGGTCGGTGGAGACATAGCTGCTATCTTGTTGACAACATCCATAGGCACATGACGGCAACCATCTTGCCATTTTATTCCCAAGAACTGAATCTCCTGTGCTGGTCCCTTGACCTTGCTTTTCTTTATGGCAAACCCAGCTCTCAGAAGAATCTCAATTACTTTTTGTCCTTTCTTGAACACTTCTTCTGCCTTGTTGCCCCACACAATGATGTCATCGATGTACTGTAGATGTTCAGGGGCATCACCCTTTTCCAGTGCAGTTTGAATTAGTCCATGACAAATAGTGGGGCTGTGCTTCCACCCCTGGGGTAGTCGATTCCAGGTATATTGGACACCCCTCCACGTGAAAGCAAACTGTGGCCTGCACTCTTCTGCCAAAGGAATTGAAAAGAATGCATTGGCAATGTCAATTGTGGCGTACCACTTGGCTGCCTTTGACTCCAGTTCATATTGGAGCTCTAACATATCTGGTACAGCAGCACTCAGTGGTGGCGTCACTTCGTTCAGGCCACCATAGTCTACTGTCAACCTCCACCCTCCGTCAGACTTTTGCACTGGCCATATTGGGCTATTAAAAGGCGAATGTGTCTTACTGATGACACCTTGGGTCTCCAGTTGATGGATCAGTTCTTGGATGGGAGCCAGAGAGTCTCGGTTCGTGCGATACTGCCGTCGGTGCACGGTCCTCGTAGCAATTGGCACCTGTTGTTCTTCAACTCCCAACAGTCCTACAACAAAAGGATCTTCCGAGAGGCCAGGCAGATTAGACAACTGTTTGACCTTCTCCGTGTTCACACTGGCCACACCAAAAGCCCATCGGTATCCTTTTGGGTCTTTGAAATACCCCCTCTTGAGGTAGTCAATGCCCAAGATACAAGGGGCTTCTGGGCCAGTTACAATGGGATGTTTTTCCCACTTGTCCCCGGTCAAGCTAACATCAGCCTCCAGTACTGACAGTTCTTGACATCCCCCTGTCACTCCTGAGATCCAGATAGGTTCTGCCCCTCTATATCTTGATGGCATTAATGTACACTGTGCCCCGGTGTCGATTAAAGCCTGGTACTTCTGTGGATTTGATGTGCCAGGCCATCGAATCCACACTGTCCAATACACCCGATCATCCCTTTCCTCCTCCTGGCTGGAGGCAGGGGCCCTCTATTCCTGTTCTTGGTCAGAGTATTCACTGTCTGACCCTTGCCGTGCCAGGCCGGAGACTCCTTCATCAGGGTCAAGGGAGGTGATCTCAGTCTTCCTGTATCTGGGAGATCGCTGACTACTTTCTTGCGGTTTCACACCAGCTACATTAACAACCTTCTTGGATGTCTTCTTGGCAGGGGTCTTTCCTCGCAATTCATGTACACGAGCTTCCAACTTGAAGGTGGGTTGACCATCCCACTTCCTCATGTCCTCCCCCTGGTCACGCAGGAAGAACCAAAGTTCGCCACGTGTCATGCGCCTGGGTTTCCCTTTCCCTCTGACTGGGGTGGAAGAGAACTGATTTCTTGGGGTGCTCCTGACATCTAAGGCACTCGCCCGTAGAGATGAGGAGGTACCAAGACTCTCTTCAAAGTTCTGAAGCCAGGAAGAGACTGCCTCCACAGTTGGTGTACATCTTAGTCCTTCTCCCACATCCATTTCTGGATAGTACATCGCAGCCAAGCCGGCAGAATACGAGGATGGTGCACCTTTAATCACCTTCCTCCTCATGGCTCGTGTGCACAAGACATCCTCTGGATTTTTAGGGGCTTCATCATTATCTGGATCACTATAGATGACTTGCAGCACAGCTAATTCTCTCAGGTACTGGACACCTTCATCTGCAGTAGTCCACTTCCCTGGGGAGTTGTCCGTAAGATCTTCCTTGAAAGGATATCTTGCTTTAACACTGGAAAGGAGCCGTCTCCACAGACTGCAAATTGCTGTTTGTTTTCCAATTCCCCTTTCAATTCCTCGATCTCTAGCAAGGGAACCCAGCTGTTGGGCTTCCTTACCTTCCAGCTGCTGAGCATCAGCCCCATTATCCCAGCATCGAAGCAGCCAGGCAGCAATCCGCTCACCCGGCTGGCGGCTATAGTCTTTCCGCAGATCTCGCAGTTCTGATGATGTCAGGGACCGGGTGGTTTCTGCCTCCTGTTTGAGTTCTGTTATTCCCTCTTCTGACCCCTTTGCTGAAGGACCCGCCTCTTCCTCTTCTTTCTCATCCCTTATTAATCGAGGGTATGGGCCTGTTGTTCTCCTTGTCCACTGTTTCTTTTTTACTACTGGGGCAATCTCTGCTGTTGTTGTTTTTGTTTGAGTTCCCATCTCCACCACAGTCCTTTGAGAGCACTGAACTGCAGCTCGATAAGCACAGGCCAGGCCCCAGTACAGCGCTAGGAGTTGCTGATTTTCATCGGGATAGACAAGGCACCCTTCTATCAGGTGTTGTGTCAATTTTGCGGGGTTGCTTGCCTGTTCAGGGGTAAGATCCCAGGCTACAGGAGGTGATAACCGTCCTAGGAATCTGCCCAAATCCTTCCACTCCCCCTGCCACCCAGGGACAGGCCGCCTCAGGGCACATTTTGGTATTGGCTCACTCAAAATTTGCCTTCTCTTACACCAAAAACCTAACGAGCTCCACAAAGCCCACAATAGGCGAATAGCATTAATGAACAGTATCAAAGAGCTAACATAAGGATTAATAAGTACTTCGGGAGCCTGCAGAATAAAGCTACTCATGATGTTCCCAATTTCTTCCAACATGTTCCCGAGCTTAGCAAAATAAAGATAAGCAGCGCAATAAACAAACCTGTGACCAGCACAAGAGCTTGTCGCTTAATAACTGCTATAGCTATAGCACAATTAATATAAAACTGCTGTTGTCACAGCCCCACGTTGGGCGCCAAAAAAGACTGTGGTGGTTTGACCTTGGCTAAATGCCAGGTACCCACCAAGTCGCTCTATCACTTCCCCCCCCTTCCCCTCTTGTTCTCAACAGGGCAAAGAGGGGAAAGAAAATAACCAACCCTTGTGGGTAAAACAAAAGCAGTTTTAATATAAGCAAAGCAAAGCAAAGGTCCGCGCGCGGAAGCAAAAAAAAAAAAAAGAAAACAGATTTATTCTCTACTTCCCATGAACAGGCGATGTCGGGCCTTCTCAGGAAGCAGGGCTCCAATACGCGTAGTGGTTGCCTCGGAGGACCAAGGGTGACCCCACCCCCTTCCTCCTTTCTCCCAGCTTTATACTGAGCAGACGTCATATGGTATGGAATATCCCTTTGGTCAGTTCGGGTCAGCTGTCCTGGTTGTGTCCCCTCCCAAGATCTTGCCCACCCCGTCCCACTGTGGGGGGGAAAATGTCGGAAAGAGCCTTGGTGCTGTGTAAGCACCACTCAGCAGTAGCCACAACACCAGTGTGCTATCAACACCCTGCCAGCTCCCAACATAAAACACAGCACCATGAGGGCTGCTACAGGGGAAAACCAATTCTGGCTCAGCCAGACCCGGTACACCTACATTCCACCTGCACGGGCCGATGTCTCAGCTATTAGAAGCAGGTGCTTCCCCACCCAAGAGAAGGGCAGTGGAAGGTACACACCATGAATTATACTGTGTTTTTATTAATTTTTCTTTGTTATTGCTAATTGCTAAATGGCAGCTGGACGTGAAGCAGATGGTATAGAATAAAGGGGTGGATTATGTCCTGGTTCAGCCAGGATAGGGTTAAGTTTCCCCAGCAGTGGGGGGAAGATCTAGCCAGGTTATTCATATACCACGCTGACATCACCTCCGGGCGCCCAAGCATGGGAAGATTCAGTGAGCGGTGAGCGCGTGCATTTGTGCAGCTGTTCCTCTCACTGCTGTATCGGTATATACCTTGCTCTGTTCATTGCTATCACTATTACTGTTATTGTTATTGTTGTTGTTTGTTGTGTTGCTGTTGCACTGCTGTATTAAACCTTTCCTTATCTCAGCCCCGGGGCTTTGTATTTCACTCCCTTTGTGGGGGAGGGGCAGCGGCCGCGTGGTCTCAGACCCTGGCAGGGACTAAACCACCACAACCTACTTATGACATTTTGGTCCCATTGGTCTAGCTGACATACATTAGAATGTAAATATTTCACATTTTAGAATGCAAATGTTTCACAGACTAGCATTTTTACTATTCATTTATCTCTGATGATATAATCTTATTTGCCATAAAACCAAACTGATAATATTCTTGTGATATTTCCCTTGTTTATGCTGATTGATCAGAATTTAGTTACATGAAAGAGACTGAGAGCAATTTCTTTGATTTTTACAGTTAGTGTTTGATTTTTACAGTGTTTCTTTTTTGGGGGACTACAGAGAATGATACACCTGTTGCCACTTAGAGGCAGATAAGGAATATTACAACCTGTGAGTGTTCTAACTAGAGACAATAATTCATCTTACTTGCCACTTCACTAAGGTCCCTTATTAGAATTTGTTCAGTCGGTGTAAAATGCAGATTGTTCCTCTGAGCACAAGTGTCATTTTGGATTTGCTGGCTCTGAATGTAGAGATTATTTAAACATTCAGAAATGGTCAGAAGTAGATTGACCAGGGTGATCATCAGCCCTTGGAGGGTTTGCTTCCTGGTTCTTTTGATCCAGTCTAAGAAAATATATCTTTTGGCTCTGATGGATTTGGGAGTGATTCTGGTTAAACAAGAATATGAAGTTCACACATTTTAGAATGCCATCAGGTTTGAGAAAAGACGGCTGAAATAGGCAGAGGTTGCTAACTAAACTGGCAGCAACTTTCAAGCAAGTGGCTATGATGGAATCTGCTTTCTTAGTTTTGTTTTCACTTTAACAGACACATGTAGATTTTGTTATTCAGTACAGTGTGGAGTTCCAATGGATTAGCATTTTGGAGTATTATTTCTTTCCTATAGCTGAACTGGGATATTTTAAAAGCTTTTATGGAATGGATAAATTGCCCAGAATTCTTTTGTGCACCCTATAGATATATATTCTTTTATTTTCAGCAATATTTATCAAACAATACTTCATTGCTTAGCAAATTTAACTGCAGAAAGGGTTAATCTTATCAGTTATATTTATTCATTCTGAAATCAAATATCCTTTGATGTGTTTGCACAACAACAGTAAACAATAGTCTGTGAACATTTGTAAATGACAGTAGACTGAAATGCTTGGAAACTGTGCATACCTTGACTGAATTAGACAACTTTACTTTTCAGGGTGCTACAACAGTCAAACAGTACAGAGCCACTGGCCTCAGAGCAGTTATAATGATCAACTGTCCAGCAGACATTCTACTGTAAATTGAATTTTATTAACAATAAAAAGGAAAATATTTAATTGAAATAATATAATGGCATTACATTAAAAACAAATACCTTAAAGAATGACACCCTTACTTGCAATATATTGCTACATATAGACACACATAAATATTGAGAAGTTTTAGGGATTTGTTGTGGGTTAACCCCAGTTGGCAGATAAGCACCACACAGTCACTCACTTACTTCCCTCCCACACCCAGTGGTATGGGGGAAGAGAAAAGGAAGAATAAAACCAAGAAAAATTGGGGGCCAAGATAAGAGCACATGTCGTATGAGGAGCGGCTGAGGGAACTGGGGTTGTTTAGTCTGGAGAAGAGGAGGCTGAGGGGAGACCTCATTGCCCTCTACAACTACCTGAAAGGAGGGTGCAGAGAGCTGGGGATGAGTCTCTTTAACCAAGTAACAAGTGATAGGACAAGAGGGAATGGCCTCAAGTTGCGCCAGGGAAGGTTTAGACTGGATATTAGGAAGCATTTCTTTACAGAAGGGGTTGTTAGGCATTGGAATGGGCTGCCCAGGGCAGTGGTGGAGTCCCCATCCCTGGAGGTGTTTAAGAGTCGCGTTGACATAGCGCTGAGGGATCTGGTGGAGTTGGGAACGGTCAGTGTTGGGTTAATGGTTGGACTGGATGATCTTCAAGGTCTTTTCCAACCTTGATGATTCTGTGATTCTGTGAAGACAAACAAACAAACAAATAATTTTCTAATAAGCAAAGGATAAATGGAACAAAACAAGTGATGCAAAGGCAATCACTCACCACTACCTGTGGGTACACTGATGCTCATCCAGTTCCAGAGCAAAAGATGGCTAACCTCCTTAAAACCCCCTCTTTTCCTTTTTATTGCTGAGCATGATGTTATATGGTATGGAATATCTCTTTGGTTAGTTTGGGTCACCTGCTTGGTTGTGTCCCCTCCCAGTCTATTGCACATCCCTAATCTATTCACTGCGGGGAGCAGAGAGAAACAAAGGCAACCTTGATGCTGTGCAAACACTGTTCAGCAAAAGCTATAACATTAGTGTGTTATCATTACTGTTTTGGTTGCAAATCTAAAACACAGCAACATATGAGCTGCTATGAAGAAAATTAACTCTATCCTAGCCAGACCCAGTACAGGATTAAAATCCATTTGCAGGAGTGGGGAAAAGTTTGGCTATGCTATACACAGAATGTTGTAAATTTTCTTCATGTTTTCTAAAAGCAACATAGGACAGCGGGCATGCCAAAGACAAAGAAGTAGGTTACAAACTTACATTTTCGATTAGTGATGTGAACAAAGTCTAGAAAAAATTAATTAAAGACAGAACTTGCATGGCCTTCAATTCTCTCCTGATCAAAATATTTTTCCTCACTGATTGTTTCCTCAGCATGTCAGTCACCAGAGTGATTAGGCAATAATACATTCAGAATAGTGGTATTTCTCACTCTTATCAACTAAGTTAGAGCAGCTTAATGAGTTTTATTCAGATAAGTGCTATTGACATGGTTCAGTGTGAACTTTTGTTATTCACTTCAATAATGTTAATAAACAAAAAATGTAGTAAGTAGCTCATATTTTTCTCTATTTGAGAACATTCCATTGGATAAATTCTTTTAAAAGACCTCAGTTGATATTGTTATGTGTTCAAAAGGAAAGAGAACAAAACAAATTTATCAGAGTATCTGGATGTTAATTTAGCTGTTGCTTGTATGTACATCTGTAGCATTTACATGGCAAAAAACCAACCAAGAATTTTAAAACTTAGCTTATTAGTTGCAATTATGCAGTTGTAGATCTGAACAAGTACAAAATGTCATTTTAACAAGGTAATATGTAAAATGGTTGTTTTCAGCTTACATTTTACAGCTTACAGTCATGGGGACCTGATGGGATGCATACACGAGTGCTGAGGCTGATGTCATTGCTAGGCCACTCTTGATTATCTTTGATCAATCATGGCCGCTGGGTGAAGTACCTGAAGACTGGAGGAAAGCAAACGTCACTCCTGAAGTGCTAAGGCTTGGACAACCGGCCCAAGCCAGAGTTGACCTATAGATGAATCCTGTATATTTTATAACTGATAACCATTGTGCTAGTAGGTATTGTACTAAGTTATAGCAAACCACCTATGCTGATGTAAAAAGTGGAAGTATTGAAGCCTGAACAACAGTCCCTGAACCGAAGCTGCTAACTCAGTATGTAATCATTAGTGAAATATGTATGGAAGATGTAGCTGTCTTGAATGTATATTTATCTTTCTTTGTGTGTGGATAAAATAACAGGGTCATGGAGACAGCTGTTTGGCACTGTGGCCTGATGTGAGACCTTGCGCATAATCCAATTAGATAAGCAGAGGAATTCCCTTAGCTTCTCCCTTGAGCCCTGGCCAGGTTCTGGGGGGAATCTAACATGAAATTTAAACCAGATATTTTTGCTTAAAACAAAGGTGCCAGCTATTCTGGCTTGCTGATTTTTGGGTATGTAAGGCTGGACCCGCTCACAGCGACTTTGGAAGCCTCACCTATGGGTGGACACACCGCGTAGGATTTCCCACTTGCTGGGACAGGCTCTGCAAACCCTCGCTGTAACCGGGGCTGCCCAGCGACTGCGGGTCTGGATGATGGTAACGTATGCAAGTGGTGATGGATCTTTCTTAATCACTGTTCTCTCTCTCATGTAGTAATGATTTGATGCATTACCCTGTATTTTCCTATTTGTTTAAGTGCACTATTCTGTCTTTTCTTACTGTATGTTTTCTGTATTATTCTGTTATATTATTTAGTTATTTCTAGTAAAATATGCCTACTCTTTTCACTCTGGTGTCTGAGTTTAATTGGTAATCAGCAAAACAACTATCTTCAAGAAGGGCAAGAAGGAGGACCTAGGGAACTACAGGCCGGTCAGCCTCACCTCGATCCCTGCAAAGGTGACGGAGGAACTAATCCCGGAAACACAGGAAGGACAAGAAAATCATCAGGAGTAGTCAGCATGGTTTCACCAAGGGGAAGTCATGCTTAACCAACCTGATAACCTGCCAGTGTGGTGGGTTGACCTTGGCTGGCTGCCAGGTGCCCACCAAGCTGCTCTATCACTCCTCCCTCCACCTGAGCTGGACAGGGGAACAAAATATTACTAAAAGCTCATGATTCACGATAAGAACAGGGAGATCACTCAGCAATTACCATCATGGGCAAAACAGACTTGACACAGGGAAATTCATTTAATTTATCACCAATTAAACAGACAGTATGATAATGAGAAATAAGAACAAATCTTAAAATACCTTCACCCCACCCTTCCCTTCTTCCTGGGCTCAACTTCACTCCCAACTTCTCTATCTCCTCCTCCCGATCAGTGCAGTGGGATGAGGAATGGGGGATGCAGTCAGTTCATCACACATTGTCTCTGCCACTCCTTCCTTCTCATGTTCTTCCTCTGCTCCAGTGTGGGTTCCTACCTACAGGAGACAGTCCTTCACGACTTTCTCCAATGTGGGTCCTTCCCATGGACTGCAGTTCTTCATGAACTGCTCCAGCGTGGGTCCTTTCCATGAGGTGCAGTCCCTCAGTAACAGACTGCTCCAGCATGGCTCCCCCGTGGGGCCACATTTCCTGCCAGAAAACATGCTCCAGCATGGGCTCCTCTCTCCATGGGGCCACAGGTTCTGCCAGGACCCTGCTCCAGCCATGGATTATCCACAGGTCACAGAGTCCTTCAAGTCACATCCACCTGCTCTAGCGTGGGGTCCTCCATGGGCTGCAGGTAGATATCTGCTCCACCATGGACCTCCATGGGCTGCAGGGGGACAGCCTGATTCACCATGGTCTTCACCACGGGCTGCACAGCTGGAGCACCTCCTCTCCCTCCTTCTTCACTGACCTTGGTGTCTGCAGGGTTGTTTCTCTCACATATTCTCACTCCTCTCTCTCAGCTGCTGTTGTGCAGCAGTTTTTTTTCCCCTTCTTAAATATGTTATCCCAGAGGCACTACCACCATTGCTGATTGACTCAGCTTTGGCCAGTGGTGGGTCTGTCTTGGAGCTGGCTGGAACTGGCTGTGTCTGACATGGGGGCAGCTTCTGGTGTCTTCTCACAAAACCCGCCCCTCCTGCCTTGCCCCCCCACCCCCCCCCCCCCTCCCCCCCCCCCCCCCCCCCCAATATATCCTGGCAGCCTGGCTACCTTGAGTTGAGTAAGGCGTTTGACATATCTCCTATAAGAGCCTCATAAGAGAAGATGATGAAGTATGGGCTGGATGAGTAGACAGTGAGGTGGACTGAATACTGTCTGAATGGCCAGGCCTAGAGGGTGGTGATTAGTGGCATGAAGCGTAGTTGGAGACCAGTTTTTGGTACCAGCAGGGGAGGGGGAGGTAAGAAAGAGACAGTACAGGGTTCTTTCTGGGTCTCAGTAAGAAAGGCATGACAATAAATGGCTTAATAAGATAACTGTTTTAATAAAACAGAAGAAGAGTAATATAGATAGTGAGTAAATCTTATGTCCCTTCAGACACTGGTCAACCCACATTCATGCAGTGTCAGATGGAGCCCAGATGGATTTTCCCACCGCATGCTGATCAGATTCTGTCCATAGAGAGAAGCACCTCTATGGGAAATACAGACATGCATATGATCACACAGTGAGTAAGCAATGCCAATTTTAATATGGTGGACAAGCCTTTTATACTGAAGGTGAGAATCACAAGATACAATCACATGGTACAATTCTTTCTGATTGGACAGTTAGCTTTGCGCATGCTCCTTAAGCTCTCTTCTGATTGGCTGAGAACTGCCACATCGACATTGTACAAACTTCTTCTCTGCCCGGGCCAACACCCTGAAGTTGTTTAACTTCCTGGGTTCTTCCCTATTCTTCCAGGGTCATTCCCTCGTCACATCCTTGCCAAAGCTGAGGCTTTGCCAGTCTTGCCCATATGCAGGATTGCTCACATGTCCATTTTCTTGCAGGGACTCCTTCCGAATCCCCACACACCTCCTTTTTGGTTGTTTGAACTATTATATAATTTCCTTACAAGAAAACAACTCTATTTTTAATGGATGTTCACATAAGAAATTCTTGATGTACTTTTAGATAAAGGTGATGCCATGCAGGTGGTACAATCACCAGTATAAAGTGGGAGCTGCCTGCAGGCTCCTCTGTTACAGTGAGCTGGATGAGGTTATCCTGCTGCCAAGGAATTTGTGCAGCACAACAGATGCCTGAAGGCCAAGTTGTACATGCAGCGCAGCACAGCACAGACCTGGGCCTAGTCAGGTTAACTTATGTTGATCACTGACTCTTCCATGTACAATGGTCTCCCAGTCAGGACCACTACATTCCACCCCTTGATCCATATACAGTTTACCTTTCTCAAAGATATTATAAATTAGAGATTATATTAATAACATAAGGGTTTCTCAAGCCCTAAGTACAAGGCCCAATAGAGCAGACATGGCCTATTCAAGATCATGAACTCCTCGAATACAATGTCTTCCACAAGCCTCCTAGTACAGGCAGTAACTAGTGGTCAATACTGGATCTAGTTCTCTTTAATATCTTCATTAATGATCTGGATGATGGAGCAGAGTGTACGCCCAGAAATTTGCAGATGATACCAAACTGGGAGGAGTGGCTGATATGCCAGAGAGTCATGATGCCGTGCATAGGTGTCTCAACAGGCTGGAGAAATGGTCTGACAGGAACCTCATGAAATTCAACAAGGGCAAATGCTAAATCCTGAATCTGGGGAAGAACAACCCCATGCATCAATATACGATTTCCCAGCTAGAAAGCATGTTGACAGAAAAGGACCCTGGAGTCCAGGTGGACACCAATTTGTCATGGTTTAACTCCAGTAAGCACCTAAGCCCCACACAGCTGCTCACTCACTCCCCCCTGGAGGGATGGGAGAGAGAATTGGAAGGGTAGAAGTGAGAAAACTCGTGGGTTGAGATAAAGACAGTTTAATAGGAAAAACAAAAGTCATGTGCATAAGCAAAGCAAAATAAGGAATTCATTCACTACTTCCCATTGGCAAGCAGGTGTTTAACCATTTCTAGGAAAGCAGGGCTCCATCATGTGTAATGGTTACTTGGGTAGACAAATGCCATAACTCCGAACGTCCCCTCTTCCTCATTCTTCCCCCCACATTTTATTGCTGAGCACGTCACATGGTATGGAATATCCCTTTGGTCAGTTGGGCTCAGCTGTCCCAGCTGTGTCCCCTCCCAGCTTCTTGTGCATCCCCAGCCTATTCACTTGCAGGGCAGCATGAGAAACAGAAAAGGCCTGGACACTGTGTAAGCACTGTTCAACAGTAGCTAAAACATCAGTGTGTTATTGTCCTGGTTTTGGCCAGGATAGAGTTAACTTTCCATGGGCTGAGAGGGAGCACAGCTGAAGGGCTGGGTCCTAATCGATCACTGGAGCATTCCATGTCATGTGACATCAAAGCTCAGCATATAGGTGGGCGCATAGCACATGTTGTTTTGGGTTTCCGGATCTGGGGACGGGCTCTGTACCCGTCACTGTTCGGTGAGCCACTACTGCATTTTACCCATTTTGGACTACTATCATTACTGTTGTCTTTGCTAGTAAATATTTGTTATTTAACCTACAAATTTCGTCTTTTGTCCATCCCCTGATT
Organism: Bubo scandiacus; assembly: GCA_017315185.1. Classification (NCBI taxonomy): domain Eukaryota; kingdom Metazoa; phylum Chordata; class Aves; order Strigiformes; family Strigidae; genus Bubo; species Bubo scandiacus. The sequence goes on along the minus strand of MU210273.1, from coordinate 36,892 downwards.
TCACCGGAAGGGGGGGGGGGGGGAAGTAAACAACTGGCCACCTGGCAATTTGCTACTGGCTGAGTTCAAACCACAACAGTTATCAACACTGTTTTCAGCACAAATCAAAACATAGCCCCACACAAGATACTATGAAGAAATTTAACTCTATCCCAGCCAAAACTAGTACACAAGTTGAACATGAGCCAGCAATGTGCCCCTGCTGCAAAGAAGGCAAATGGTATCTTAGGCTGCATTAAACAAAGTATTGCCAGCAGGTCAAGGGAGCTGCTCCTTCCCCTCTACTCAGTGCTGGTGAGGCCACACCTGGAGTCCTATGTCCAGTTCTGGGCTCCCCAGTACAAGAAAGACATGGACATACTGGAGAGAGTCCCAAGAAGGGCCACAAAGATGACAAAGACTGGAGCACCTCACATATGAGGAAACACTGAGAGAGCTGGGACTGTTTAGCCAAGAGAAGGCTCAGAGGGATCTTATCAATGTATACAAATACCTGAAGGGAGTGTGCAAAGAAGACGAAGTCAGGCTCTTTTCATTGGTGCCCAATGACAGGACACAAAGTGAAACACAGGAGGTTCTGTCTGAACACTGTTTTACTGTGAGGGTGACTGAGCACAGGTTGCCCAGAGAGGTTGTGGAGTCTGTATCCTTGGAGATATTCAAAACTGCCTGGACATGGTCCTGGGCAGCTTGCTCTAGATAGCCCTGCTTGGGCAGGGGGGTTGGACCAGATGAGCTCCAGAGGTCCCTTCCAATCTCAACCGTTATGTGATTCTGTGATTTTCTTTGTGGGATGATGTTGCTCAATCTGCTGGACAGTCAGTGATCCCATTGCAAAACTGGAAGAAGACTGAAGAAGCTTTGTTTGAACATGGCTCTTCTGTTGACATCATTGATTAGAAACATATAAGTCACAAGATGATACCATAAATTGAGTTGCCATTATTAGCTCTGGGCACAAACTAGACAGCTAGCAATATGTAAATTTTAAAAAGATATATATATTCTATTTGATTTATATAAGCATCCAAAAACACTTAGGGACTGGGGACATCTAGGGATATTGGGATGAACTCATGAAAAGAGGCAAATGTATTTTATCTGATGTGTGAGCCTGTAGAGGTTGACAGAGGTTTCCAGGGCATATAAAAACAACAAAAGGTTGATTGAAGCAGTTGTTTTCACTATTAAGGCTTCTAATATTCTTGGCCAAAGTATATCCATGATGTAAAGGTACTGAAAATATAGTGTCATTATATGTGTTTTTCACAGTGTTAATGTGATACATGTTTAATTATTTCAGAGGATGCACATAGGCAAAACTGTAAAGCAACAAATTTGGATTGTCCCTATTGACTCAATGTGCCTCAGAAAAGAAAAAAAAACAAAACACAGCTGCAAACAATACTTCAGCCTATCCTTACTCAAAGTAGATCAGGACAGAATATCTTCTTCAAAAATGTGTTCATTAGGTTGCTGGGGTTTTTTTCAGTGGTCCAATTCTGAAAGACACTACAAATCCTCCACTACCACTGAATTTAATAGAAGTTATAATCTTACATTCTTACATCTAGTGACATTATACCATTAATATACCTTGTTTAGGAGATGTTACTACATGCTAGAGACATACTTCAAATATCTTGTAATGGTCTTAGTATTACAAAGTATGCATAGCCAAACTCAGTTTTACTGTAAATAAAATAGCATCCTACCAATTTTGATAATACATGATATTCAAGTAACTTTGATACAAAAAGAAAATAAAAGCCAGTTTTCAGTCTTTCAAGAAGTTTCATAAGGACTCAATATATTTGTATTTAAGTTCAGATTGCTGCTGGTAAAATGCTATCTTTTTACTTTCAAATGCTTAAATAGTAAGCCATGTGCAATTTTGCTTTACATTAAAACCTTTTTCTTTCTTATATATTTTTTCACAAAATTTCCAGTGTTCATTCTATCTTTTTGATCATGGAATACACAGAATTTCTGTAAGAAAAGCAATTTTGAATTTCATAAGCTTTTTTTTCCATTTTCCACATATGGGTTTATTATAGCAAAGTTACATTTCATAGAGACTTATGACTGTAGGAAAAATTTCTAGGTGCTTTGTTATATTTTTAATTTGACTTCATGGTATTTATAGATTAACTGATTGCAACAGGATAAGGACATGCATCGGATAATTAGGGTATAGGTTACTTTAGCTAAATTGCACACGTTAACTATATTACTTAAAAACAATAGTCCAAAGTGTTCATACTTAGTTGCCTAAAATTAGGCACTAAACCCATATCAGACTATTTATAACCAGTCTAATTTTAAAATCAGTAATATGAAACAGCTCAGACACAATGGACTGAGAGGATCTCCTGCCCTGGAGTACTCTGACAGGCCATCTCTTGAGAGGTTAAACGTATGGATTAAATTCAGTGAAGTGAAGGTGGGCTGTGTAATGGTTTAGCCCCTGCCGGGGTCTGAGACCAGGCGGCCGCTGCCCCTCCCCCACAAAGGGAGTGAAATATAAAGCCCCAAAACTGAGATAAGGAAAGGTTTAATACAACAGTGCAACAGCAACACAACGAACAACAACACTAACAATAACAGTAATAGTGATAGCAATGAACAGAGCAAAATCTCTACCAATACAGCAGTGAGAGGACCAGATGTACAAAGCCACGTGCCCCGCGCTCCCGCGCCAGGATGTGACGTCCGCATGGGATCTGAATAACCCGGCTAGAGCTCCCCCCACTGCTGGCGAAACTTAACCCTATCCTGGCTAAACCAGGACAGGCTGTAAGCATGTGTTTCCTATACTCTTTATGAGATATCAAAACAAGCATAAATAATAAAAATTAAAAGCATAATTAAATAAATATATGCACATAATAAAATAATAATAAAAGAATAAAAGTAATAGGAGGTATCACTGACCCCAACACTGGGATTTTTGTCATGTCCATTCCAATAGGTGTTTTCTTGAAGATCTGGAGAGATGGGCAAAGGTGAGAAAGCCCAACAGGCTATAGATGTGAAGGAGACACTTGGCTGTTCCATACTGGACTTTATGTTGAGAACAGTCATGGTAAGTACCTGTATGGTCTGATGGGAGGTACCAAATTTTAGACTATACTCCTGCTTATGCTTTTTAATAAACCTCACACCTAATGCATTTCTCAATTAGTTGCCTCTTAAGTAATTATATCAATGCTGCTATAATATCAACACTATGAACAACACTCTACTATAATTTATTGTATCTTCAAATGGAGAATAAAATTTGAAGAATTATTTATATTAAGTTAACAATGATCTAAGAAAGATACTTAAGCTTCCATTTAGCTCAGCTGATGTTTAAAATCAGGTGACAGGCATTTATGTTCACACATCTGCTGCTTGATATTATCATCATCATTTCACATGAACAGTATTACTTGTTATATCATGTATAAATTTAAATACAATCTGTAATGGCATTTTAACAACTGCTGGAAAGTAAATGTTTACTTTCCATAGCCTGGTTTAAATGATGTTAGCAAGTAAGTATATACTGAATAAAGATGGAGACTGTTTATTTTACAGTAGACAGGTATTAAAAAGTTAAAAGCCAAAGAACATTCTTGTCAGTTTTCCACAGAATTAAACCCCAAACCAGTCAGAACTGAGGTGTTTTTATGATCTGTAACAAGCTAGGAAGTTAGGCTGGACTCATTGACATTTGCTGATACCAAATTTCATCCATTTCATGTTTCAGGTGGAAATCATACAAAGCTTGTGACTCCTGGCATCAGGATAAACTTAAAAGTTGAGGTTCAGTTCTGGTTTCAAGTTTTTGCATTGAAAGTGTAAAAATGTCAAAATTATAAATGGTGTGTCAGAAACCTTAACAAATCAATAAAAGTTATGTGGATGAGTCCACTGAAAAATCAGTCTATTGCATATGGGGTCATAAGTATCTGGAACAATATAGTATTTGAAATGAGAAGCATTGCAGATGGAGTTTCCACAGGCAGATGTTTACAATCACAGGTTAATAAAATCAACCACCAATTTTAACATGACAGTTAAAAGATAGCTTTCTGTAACATATTTAAGTTTAACTTATAGTTACCCAGAGGCTTTCTTTTTAAGAAGTGCTGTAATTTGTAAAACAATGATGTTACTTGACATTTGCAGGCACCTTACTCTGTTTACAGCAATGCACATGTTCTATATCCCTGCACTCTTAAGAACAATAAACAGATTTTGCAACAGGACAATCTATAAAGAAGAAATACATACTACTACCTAACTGAAATCAACTGACCGATACCAAAACAAATCCCATATCATCTATCTGTTCTCTACTGATATTCACTTGGAGCTGTGTGAAACTACTGAAAAATTAATCCAGTTTTTGTGCTGCACATTCTGTTTTCTTTCCCTGCTGAAGCTATACAGCTATATATGGAATAAAACTGCACCACAGCTATATAAGATGGTAAGAAAGAAAAATTTCTAGTAAAATCAACTCCTGCTAGTAGGAAAAGGGAGCTCTTTGCTTCCAGATCTTAATGGGAGTGTACTGGTTTTGGCTTTTATGGAATTAATTTTCTTCATAGCAGCTCATATGGTGCTGTGTTTTAGATTTGTGAACAAAACAATGCTGATAATACACTAATGTTATAGTTATTGCTGAACAATGTTTGCATAGCATCAAGTCCTTCTCTTTCTCACTCTGCCTTCCCAGGGAGTAGGCTGGGGGTGGGCAATAGACTGGGAGGGGACACAACCAGGAAGGTGACCCAAACTAACCAAAGAGATATTCCATACCATATGACATCATGCTCAAAAACAAAATAGAGAGGAGGGGGGGGTTTAGGGAGGCTAGATACTTTTTTCTCAGGAACTGGCTGGGCATTGGTCTACCCACAAGAAGTGGTGAGTGATTGTCTTTGCATCAATTGTTTTGTTTTGTTTATTCCACTTCTTTGCTTATTAAACAATTTTTTAGCTCAGCCCTTGAGGATTTTGCTTTTACTCTTCCATTCCTCTTCCCCCATCCCACAGGGGTTGGGGTGGAGGAGTGAGCAAGGGGCCATGTAGCGCTTAGCTGTGTGGATGAACCACAACAGTCTTTTTGGTGTCCAATGTGGGACTTGAAGGGTTTGAAATAACAACAGATTTGATTGAAGTGTGCTAGACTGAATTTTTAGCTGTTATAGCTGTTTAGTTATTAATTCTCTGGCTCCTGTGTTTGCCATGAGGCTTGCTTATCTTACTGTATATTAGTCTAGTGCTTGTTAGTGGCTGCTTTCTGCTTTTGTTGCTTGTTCTACTGCTGTACTGCTTATCATCTTACTCTGCTGTGCCTGGGAACATTCTGATAACATCCATGTAGATGCGCCTGGGCTGGCAGATGGCCAGGGCATCACTGCTGTTTCTGTGCTGCTGTACTGGACAGGATGGAACTCCGGTGTGAACTTGAGTCAAAATGACTGACCTGTGGATATGTCCACGTGGGAGAAGGACACCTCGAAGTGTCTGTGGCTGTGGATAAGTCCATGTTGTAGCAGGTACAACCCAAAGGGACTGAGGCCTGTGGATAAGTCCATGCCAAAGCAGGGGCAAGGGGAGGGGCTCATTGAAATATTAAACTCTATGGCCTGGTACAAGGGGACCAGGGGTGGAGATTGTAATGGATATACCTTTAAATTGTTGTAACCCATGATTTGAGTTGAGGAAGTACTATAGCAGGAACCACCTGAACCAATGGAGGACGAGCATCACAAGAAGCAGTGCAAGTGCAGCAGTGACCCAACCCAAGCTGGCTTTGGCACCCAATAACTCCATGCAACACATCACCTCTCCTGTTCTGTGTGACCACTGTAACAGATGGACCCAAGTCATGGACTAAATTAACTCAGTGGACATTTTATGAGCATTTTACAGGAGTGGCCCATAGACGAAGGGGGTTATGGTCAATGAGGATGTATTGGATAGTGTGGGACTTGAGCATTTACATAACTGGTATGGAATAAGGGGTGGAGATTGTACTGGTTTTGGCTGGGATGGAGTTAATTTTCTTCATAGTAGCTCATATAGTGCTATGTTTTGGATTTGTGATGAAAACAGTGTTGATGATAACACAGGGGTGTTTTAGTTATTGCTGAGCAGTGCTTACACAGCATCAAGGCCTTTTCTGCTTCTCACACCTCCCTGCCAGTGAGAAGGCTGGGGATGTGCAAGAAGTTGGGAGGGGACACAGCTGGGACAGCTGACCCCAACTGACAAAAGGAATATTCCATACCATAGGATGTCATGCTCAGCATATAAAGCTGGGGGAAGAAGAATGAGGAAGGGGGGGACGTTTGGAGTTATGGCATTTGTCTTCCCAAGTAACCATTACAGTGTGATGGAGCCCTGCTTTCCTGGAGATGGCTGAACACCTGCCTGCCGATGGGAAGTAGTGAATGAATTCCTTATTTTACTTTGCTTGTGCACATGACTTTTGCTTTACCTATTAAACTGTCTTTATCTCAACTGACGAGTTTTCACACTTTTACTCATCTGATTTTCTCCCCCATCCCACTGCGAGGGAATGAGCAAGAGGATGTGTGGGGCTTATCTGTCGGCCAGGGTTAAACCACAACACTGTATGACAGTAGCTCTGATTTCACAGAATCACAGAATCATCTAGGTTGGAAAATACCTTGAAAATCATCTAGTCCAACCATTAACCTAACACTGACAGTTCCCAACTACACCATATCCCTCAGTGCTATGTCGACCCGACTCTTAAACACCTCCAGGGATGGGGACTCCACTACCTCCCTGGGCAGCCCATTCCAACGCCTAACAACCCATTCTGTGAAGAAATGCTTCCTAATATCCAGTCTAAACCTTCCCTGGCGCAACTTGAGGCCATTCCCTCTTGTCCTATCGCTTGTTACTTGGTTAAAGAGACTCATCCCCAGCTCTCTGCACCCTCCTTTCAGGTAGTTGTAGAGGGCGATGAGGTCTCCCCTCCGCCTCCTCTTCTCCAGACTAAACACCCCCAGTTCCCTCAGCCGCTCCTCGTACGACATGTGCTCCAGACCCTGCACCAGCTTCGTTGCCCTTCTCTGGACACGCTCGAGTCATTCAATGGCCTTTTTGTAGTGAGGGGCCCAAAACTGAACACAGTAACTGAGGTGCGGCCTCACCAGTGCCGAGTATTTCTGTGCATATTGTGTATTTCATAAGTGTGAACCATTACTAGAATTTGGCTTTTTAAATAAATAAAATTCCCTTTCTAGAAACTATACATTTGTGAACAATAGAGTGACAGTTGGACACAATCCCAGTGTTACATGCAGGAAGCTCTCATTATATTACACCTGATGCTTCAAGAGTCTTAGAAGGACTGGGACTCCCTGATGTCACATGCAGCACAAGCACAAAGGCAGAGAGATTCCCTGTATCTGCAGGGTTTACAAGTTAATTTAAAACAGTATGAACCACATGATGTGATAACACCAGGCAAATGGGAAGGAAGGTGTGCAGGTAGCAGTCTTAAAATACTGTAGTTTCATTTACCAATATCACACCTCTACACCATGGGGTTTTTCTACCACGCTGTTGTGGTTTGAACTCAGCTGGTAGCAAAATGCCACGTGGCCAGTTGTTTACTCCCCCTCCCCCCCCCCCCCGGTGAAACAGGGGAGGGACAAAAAAAAAAAGTTGTAGGTTAAATAACAAATATTTACTAGCAAAAGCAACAGTAATGATAGTAGTCCAAAACGGGTAAAATGCAGCAGTGGCTCACCAAACAGTGACTGGTACAGAGCCCGTCCCCAGCAGCGATCTCGACTGCACCAGAGAAACTACGCCCAACCAATCCGGAAACCCAAAACAAACAATGCGCATGAGAGAGCAGGCGCCCGCCTATATGCTGAGCTTTGACGTCACATGACATGGAATGCTCCAATGATCGATCAGGACCCAGCCCTCCAGCTGTGCTCCCTCTCAGCCCACGGAAAGTTAACTCTATCCTGGCCAAAACCAGGACAGTCTCCACCCCTTATTCCATACCATTGACGTCATGATCAGGTTACAAATACATTCTAAGGAATCACCACCCCTTTTTTCCCGGGTTTCACAGATATCATTCCCTCAGTCTATGGGCCATCCTTCCAAAATGTCTACTGAGCTCATTTATCCCATAATTTCAGGTTCCATCTGTTTCTATCTGGAGCTAGCTTAGTCGATGGAGCAGAAGGCTTTGGATGTGGCAGGAGCATGTTGTGACGCACCAATTGCAATAGGAGGGTTATTTGACAGTTCGATTCATTGGCTATTTTCACCCAAAATCAAATCCCCTTGAGGCACGCATCGGACTTCTCTGTCCTCCTGCATTACCCACCAAGTGCACCCAGGTCCTTGGGCAAAAGTAATCCCACACATGGGTTTAACTTTACCCAATGCAGGAGTAACCCAGCATATTTTTAATGTGCACTACGGGGGCTTTATCCTCATCTACAGTATGTAAGAGGTTTGACTGAGCAGATCCAGCTTGTTTCGCAGATCCTCTGGTATTGACTAACCAGGTGGCTTTTGCTAAATGCACGTCCCAGTGTTTGAAAGTTCCACCACCCATTGCTCTCAGTGTAGTTTTTAGCAACCCATTGTATTGCTCAATTTTCCCAGAGGCTGGTGCATGGTAGGGAATGTGATATATCCACTCAATGCCATGTTCTTTGGCCCAGGCGTCTATGAGGTTGTTTTGGAAATGTGTCCCATTATCTGACTCAATTATTTCTGGAGTGCCATGCTGCCATAAGACTTTCTTCTCAAGGCCGAAAATGTTGTTCCGGGCAGTGGCATGGGGCACGGCATAAGTTTCCAACCATCCGGTGGCTGCTTCCACCATTGTAAGCACATAGTGTTTGCCATGCCGAGTTTGTGGGAGCGTGATATAATCAATCTGCCAGGCCTCCCCGTATTTATATTTTGACCATCCTCCTCCATACCAAATGGGCTTTAACCGTTTGGCTTGCTTGATCATAGCACATGTCTCACATTCATGGATGTGCAATAGTGTCTATGGTTAAGTCCACCCCTCAGTCATGAGCCCATCTATATGTTGCATCTCTTCCCTGATGGCCTGAGGAGTCATGGGCCCAGCGAGCCATAAATTGTTCACCCTTATGTTGCCAGTCTAGATCTACTTGAGCCACCTTAATCTTAGCAGCTTGATCCACCTGCTGGTTGTTCTGATGTTCTTCAGTGGCCCGGCTCTTGGGTACATGAGCATCTACGTGACGTACTTACACAACCAAGTTCTCTACCTGAGCAGCAATATCTTGCCATAATTCAGCAGCCCAGATGGGTTTGCCTGTGTGCTGCCAGTTGCTCCGTTTCCACTGCTGTAACCACCCCCACAGAGCATTTGCCACCATCCATGAGTCAGTGTAGAGGTAGAGCTCTGGCCACTTCTGTCGCTCAGCAATATTCAAGGCCAGCTGGATGGCTTTCACCTCTGCAAACTGACTCGATTCATCTTCTCCTTCAGCAGCTTCAGCGACCCGTCATGTGGGGCTCCCCACAGCTGCCTTCCACCTTCGTTGTTTCCCCACAATGCGACAGGACCCGTCAGTAAACAAGGCATATCGCTTCTCGTTATCCAGTAGTTTATTATATGGTGGGGCCTCCTGAGCACGTGTTACCTCTTCCTCCGGCGTCATTCCGAAATCTTTGCCTTCTGGCAAATTCATAATCACTTCCAGTATTCCCGGATGGCTGGGGCTCCCTATTCGAGCCCGTTGTGTGATTAATGCAACCCATTTACTCTATCTGGCATCGGCTGCATGGTGTGTAGAGGGGACCCTCCCTTTGAACATCCAGCCCAGCACTGGCAGTTGGGGTTCCAGGAGGAGCTGTGCTTCAGTCCAATTCACCTCTGAAGCAGCTCGGACCCCTTCATATGATGCCAGTATCTCCTTTTCAGTTGGAGTATAGTGGGCCTTGGATCCTCTGTATCCCCGACTCCAAAACCCCAGGAGTCAACCCCCAGTCTCCCCTGGTGCTCTCTGCCGGAGACTCCAGGTAGGGCCATTCTTCCCGGCTGCAGTGTAGAGCACATTTTTAACATCTTTTCCTGTCCGAACTGGCCCGAGGGCTACGGCATGAACTATTTCCTGTTTAATTTGTTCAAAAGCTTGTTGTTGCTCCAGGCCCCATACAAAATCATTCTTTTTCCGAGTCACTTGATAGAGAGGGCTGACCATCTGACTGTAATTTGGAATGTGCAGTCTCCAGAAACCCACAACACCCAAGAAAGCTTGTGTTTCCTTTCTGTTAGTCGGTGGGGACATAGCTGTTGTTTTATTAATCACCTCCATTTGAATCTGATGACGTCCATCTTGCCATTTTACTCCTAAAAACTGAATCTCTTGTGCAGGTCCCTTGACCTTGCCACACTTTATGGCAAACCCGGCCCTCAGAAGGATTTGGATTATTTTCTCCCCTTTCTCAAAAAATTTTCCATTGTTTTACCCCATACAATGATGTCATCAATGTAGTGTAATTGTTCTGGGGCTTCCCCCTGTTCCAGTGCAGTCTGGATCAGTCCATGGCAAATGGTGGGGCTGTGTTTCCACCCTTGGGGCAGTCGATTCCAGGTGTATTGGACACCCCTCCAGGTAAAAGCAAACTGTGGCCTGCATTCTGCTGCCAGAGGGAGAGAAAAAAATACGTTGGCAATATCAATCGTGGCGTACCACTTGGCTGCCTTCGACCCTAGCTCATACTGAAGCTCTAGCATGTCTGGCACGGCAGCACTCAGCGGCGGCGTGACTTCATTCAGGCCACGAGAGTCCACTGTCAATCTCCACTCTCCATTAGAGTTTCGCACTGGCCATATGGGGCTGTTAAAGGGGGAGTGTGTCTTGCTGATGACTCCTTGGCTCTCTAGCTGACGAATCAGTTTATGGATAGGGATTACAGACTCTCGATTGGTGGGATATTGCTGTCGGTGCACTGTTGTAGTGGCAACTGGCACCTGTTGTTCTTTGACCCTCAGCAATCCCACAACAGAAGGATCCTCTGAGAGACCAGGTAACACAGACAGCTGTTTAATTCCTTCTGTTTCCAAGGCAGCTATACCAAAAGCCCACCGATACCCTTTTGGGTCCTTGAAGTACCCTCTCCTGAGATAATCTATGCCAAGAATACATGGAGCTTCTGGGCCAGTCACAACAGGGTGTTTTTCCCACTCTTTTCTACTTAGGCTCACCTCAGCCTCCAATACAGTCAGCTGTTGAGACCCCTCTGTCACTCCTGAAATACAAACGGGTTCTGCCCCTTTAAAATTTGATGGCATTAGGGTGCATTGAGCACCAGTGTCCACTAGAGCCTTATACTGCTGGGCGTCAGACGTGCCAGGCCATCGTATCCACACGGGCCAATAAACTCGATTGTCCCTGTCTCCGCCTGGCTGGAAGCAGGGCCCCTCTAATGTTCGTCATAATACCCGCTATCGACAAAAGGGTTAGTGTGGTGTGCACGGGTTTCAGTCTCATCTTGATCACTCACTTCTTGTGAATACAAATCAGAAGTTCTTCTCATAGGATCGTGAGCAAAGTCGACCTTTCTGCTCTGTTTGGGCACTTGTTTACTGGAAACCGGAGCAGCATTTCTCCTAAAACATCACCGTTTTGTACTTGTTCTTCCTTCCAACTCACATACCCACTCTTCTAGGAGGTAGGTAGGTTTTCCATCCCATTCCTTCATGTCTTCTCCATAGTCACACAGGCGATGCCACAGCTTCCCCCGTGGTGTGTACCGGTTTCCTCGAGTAGAGAAACGACTGCTCCTAATAGTCGAGATCCTAGTCTGTGCAGGTGGGGACTAGGACATGTCCTCTTTAAATTGCTGGAATTCTTGAGATAATTTCTCCACAACCGCAACGAGGGGGGAAGAGAGACTTTCTTCATGTTGTCGTAGTCGGCGAGCTAGTTCATCCACTGTTGGTCCCCCTTCGTCTCTCCAGTCCATTAGTGCTAATGCATTGGCATATGATGAGGGTGTGCTCCGTACAAACTTCCTCCACATGGGCCGGGTGCATTGGACTTCATCTGGATCTGTGGGTAGCCGTGCATTATCTGGGTCATAGTAAACCATCTCCCGCATGGCTAGCTCCCTCATGTATTGAGTGCCTCTCTCCATAGTGGTCCACTTACTTGGATGACATACACAATCTTCCTTGAAGGGACACCTCTCCCTCACACTTGACAGGAGTCGCCTCCAGAGACTGAGATTTTGTGTCTTCTTTCCAATGGCTTTGTCAATGCCCCCTTCCCTAGACAGGGATCCCAGCTGCCTGGCCTCCCTGCCCTCTAGTTCCATGCTACTGGCCCTGCTATCCCAGCATCGGAGCAGCCAGGTAATGAGTTGCTCACCTGGATGGCGGCTGAAATCTTTTCGCACGTCTCGCAACTCACTCAAGGATAAGACTATTACTGGCTCTGCCTCCTCCTCTTGTTCTTGTGATGGACCTGGTTCATCGTCACCCTGTATGCCACGAGGGGATTTTCTTGTGTATTTTTTCTTATGTAAGAGAGCAACTGACACCGTCATGGGTTGGTTCTCTGGTTCAGCTGCAGCGCCTATCCTCGGGCTTGTAGTGGTTGCAGTTTCTGTTGTGGACTTTGGAGTGGCTGCACTGTCTGTTACTCTGTTACCAGATCCACAGCCCTTCTCTTCCTCTTGAGGGTGCTGAACAGTGCTTAATAGCACTCGGTAAGCGTGGGCCAGGCCCCAGCATGCTGCAGTGAGATGTGCCTCTGGAATTATTCGGGTGACAACATACTTTTTCCAAATATTTTACTAATTCTTCACGATTCTGCACCTGTGCAGGAGTGAAGTTCCAATACACCGGAGGTGCCCACTGTTCTAGGTACTTGCCCATGCTACTCCACACCCCCAGCCACTCACAAATCTCCAGTCTTGGAGTAGGTTTCCAGGTGATACTCTTAAATAGTTGCTTAACCCTGAACAAAACCTGAACCACATGCAGGAACACACTAGCTCTTAGCAGTAAGATGACCATGTTAATATCAGCATTCCAAAAGTATCTGAAATTCCCGAATTCCTCAAACACAATTGTAAATAGTCCCAGGGCCAATGACACCCCCCCATCATAGATAAGTATCACATAGTACTGCAAAAACAATATTTTAACCCAACTCTCATGGACTGTGAGCAATAGCATGGGAAATACATAATGCAAATTAGGTGATAAAATCTTAAGGAGCCAAGAAATCAACATTGTTACCTGTTCTGCCATTATCTCAAACTTCATGCCCCACATTGGTGAAACAAAGAGCTTCGCTCAACAGAATTGAGTATAACTGTTAAGGAGGTATTCTTTTTCACAGCGCTGGGCAGCACTGGGGATCGCTCCACCACAAGTGCCACACTTACTAATAAAACACTAATATACACAAAAAGCATACATATGCATCAGATTTCTTAGAAAAGGCAGTCTTATTCTAATGGGTTCTCAGAATTCATTTACATAGTCTGAGCATGCGTAGTAAAAATACAGTGAGGGTCTTCTCCCCTCCTTAGGGGTCCCCACAGCCTTTCTCACACCGTCCATTAGTGAACTTTAGGTTTCTCGTGTCCATATGTGGGCATGGAGTTACCTCATCCGTCCTTCAGCTCCTGTTTGTTCCAGCTTTCAGTCAGGTATCTTGACACTGGCGTCTTCTTAGGCCTTTGTTTTCTTTAGGTTCCTGCTATTAGGGATGTACTCAGGGAGTTTTTCAGACTGTCCAAGGTCTGTCCTATCTTTACTAGGCAAGGAATTAAAGGTTTCAAAACATCTTACAATTGGGTAATGACTACAGAGGGTAGTTAGGAAAAAGTATAAATGAAATTATATACATTAAAATACAGGAAAAATACAGGAAAAATAAAAGCTAGTAAAACACAAGTGATGTCTGACATTCAAACTAAATGTCTTATTTTACATGTCCCTGTACATTAGCAATTTCAAGTATACTTGTAGCAGCTTCCCTTCATTGGGCGCCAAAAACTGTTGTGGTTTGAACTCAGCTGGTAGCAAATTGCCACGTGGCAAGTTGTTTACTTCCCCTCGCCTCCTTCCGTTGAAATAGGGGAGGGACAAAAAAAAAAGTTGTAGGTTAAATAACAAAAATTTACTAGCAAAAGCAACAGTAATGATAGTAGTCCAAAACGGGTAAAATGCAGCAGTGGCTCACCGAACAGTGACCGGTACAGAGCCCGTCCCCAGCAGCGATCTCAACCCACCAGAGAAACCCGCCCAACCGATCGGGAAACCCAAAACAAACAACAACACGTGAGAGAGCACGCGCCCTGAGCTTTGACATCACATGACATGGAATGCTCCAGTGATCGATCAGGACCCAACCCTTCAGCTGTGCTCCCTCTCAGCCCACGGAATGTTAACTCTATCCTGGCCAAAACCAGGACTGTAGGGAGTGGCGTTCGGAAGATCTCGCGATGTACAGAAGGAATAGCTGTAGCCCTCCCTTGTTACGAGGTAAGGTGATGGATAGGCTTGTAATGTCAAGGGCACACCCACAAAGAAGGTACTTGGCGAGCGTATATATGCAAGATACGCAGTTTAATAAACGGACATTTTTGTATCCACCACATTGGCGTTTGTACTGATGTCCCCGCGAAGGTCTAACCTCCTGCGGCTTTAGTCTCTGCGATCTGCACACCACTGATATGTGGGCAGCAGGTTTAAGAACGCAGGCTAATTGCAGCAAGTGGTGACCCCGACGTGATTTATGATGTGATTTACGACTTGAGATAAGCTGTGGCAGTCGGCGGTACACAGCAGGAGGTGGGGAGCTCTGCTCAGGACGAGAGACTCCACGGCGCGCCATAGATGCCACAGTTAAGGGGTAAACAATATAAGACTTCTGTGAAGTTGGGGACATTAAAAGCAATGCTTTGGGGATTGATAAGGCTCAGCGTTTTAGCGGAGCTAACAGACCGTATAAAGCCAGAGCTCTGGCCACAAAGAGAGGCGGAATTAGCAGAACAGGCGAAATTAGGAAGGCCAGAGCATTTAATGGCTTGGGGGCAGGCAAATGCGATGATCAAAGCTACCCCGGAGGAGCACTCAGCGAGCTCCGAAGATGGGGAGGGGGAGGATACAACGGGAAATCCAGAGGTATGGTTTGTAGGAGACAAACAGCTAGGGGAAGACGGGGGTGGAGAGCAGGGAAAAAGAGACGCGATCCCGTCTGCGTCCCCTGCGCCTTCTCCTGTGTACCCTGGGGGGGGAACACAGGGGGGGGAAACTGAGGTGCGTAGAGGAGAATTAGCAGAAAAACGGAAGGCGGACATGCAGCGTTGGGAGTCGGAGATGGAGGCGGCCCGGCCCGGCCCGGCCCGGCATCGGGGGCTAGCTTACGGTCGGGGGCCGGGCGGCGCGGCGGAAGTGCGTGGAGGAAGTGTGCGGCAGCCCAGCCTGGCCCGGACCGGCCCCTCAGCCCGCCCCGCCGGGGCCGTGTTAAACTATAAACATGAAGAAATTAAAGCTTAAAGAACTGGAAAGTGGTAACTGGGAAGGACCATATCCTTTAATAACCGGGGAAGAGGTTATGCTTGTGTTATCACAGGTCACAGTCCCTGGTGGTTACCGGCAAGGTGTGTGCGACCACACCTGAGGCGTGAGAGGCAGCTTTTGGTGGACACTCAGGAGCCAGCTGTGGGTGCTGTGGGTGCCCCTGTGCTGACAGTTTGCGGTCTCTTCGCCTGATCATTTAAGCAGAATGTATGGGTAATGCTTGCAACTGCAGTAGGACAAAATATCTCTGTCCTTAATCACACTATGGTTGCCAACTCTTTTCAGAGAAAATCCTAACAGTAATTGCAACTCCTTGATGAAATATATAAGCTTATTAGTTATCAGTGAAAGATGTAGCTTAGATAAAATGTAGTTATTAATAAGGATGAAATGCTATAAGAATGTGTGTATTTAAGTTCCTTGTTTAGCAGTGTTAAGAAGTAAGACCTCAAGTGTTTAACCTTATTAGAAACTCCCTTGGTTTTCCCCCTTGAGTGGTGGCCAGACTCTGGGTGGAACCCAACAGGAGGATGAAATCAGATGTTTCCGCTCAAAGAAAATTGCCAGTTATTTTGGCCTGTTGATTTGGAGGCTGGACCTGCTTGCAGCGATGTTGGATGCCTCACCTACGGATGGACGCATCGCGTAGGATTTCCGGTTTGCGAGGAAGGGCACTCTAAATTCTCGCTGCATCCAGGGTTCCCCAGCAATTGCGGATCTGAATGTTAGTACCCCATTAAGTAAGTGTGCTATTTCGTATTTTCCTTACTGTTTATTTTTGTAGTATCTAGTCATATCCCTTAGTTATGGGTACTGAAATTAGCCTACTCCTTTTTACCTAATAACTGTAACTGCTGTATTGTTTCTAGCGTTCTGTGAAACTATTTTAAGTATGCTGTGTTTTTGGATGTTTGCCTAACCCTTAATTGATGAAGTCTCAAAATAAGTCTTGCAGGTGCAACTTTACACAGCCTCTGAGCAGTAGCTAGGAAAAACAGGCCTTGGAAGATAGATAAGAAACTGCTGAGTTGTGCCAAGGTGGCAGGCGAAAACAGCGGACAGCTGCAACACTGAACTGTGAAAAAAGTACCAAGTTGTGGGAAGTTACCATCGCGGTAGGGCGGAATGGGCCAAGGAATATGGGAAATTAGTTCAATTGACAGGTGAAACTGATAATGGACCAGCCTATACCTCTCAAAAAATTTGCTCCTTTTTGTCAACTCTGGGGTATACGTCACATCACAGGTATACCACATTCCCCCACGGGGCAAGCCATAGTGGAGAGAGCGCATCAAAACTTTACAAGCGCTTTTGCAAAAACAAAAAGGGGGAGAGGTCTTGGCTGCTGCAGAACCACTTGCAAAAGCGGTGTGTGTGTTAAATTACTTACGGCTCACAGGTGATAGGGAGGAACCACCAGTAGTGATACATAGTATGGGTCTGAAATCCGGTATAAGCCAGTGTGGAGATGGTGCTTTTGCTCAGTACAAAGATGTTGCTACGCAGCAGTGGAAAAGGACGGCCTAATCAAATGGATATCTGCACGGTGTGTAAAACCTGATCTAACATAAGATGGAGTT
>MU210272.1:50945-66831 GCA_017315185.1 Bubo scandiacus | reverse complement strand
AGGAGCCATTGAAGGAGCTGGGACTGTTCAGTGTGAGGAGGAGAAGGCTGAGGGGAGACCTCATCACTCTCTACAGCTCCCTGAAAGGACATTGTAGAGAGGTTGGTGCTGGTCTCTTCTCACAGGTGATTAGTGACAGAACAAGAGGGAACGGCTTTAAACTGCAACAGGGAAGGTTCAGACTCGACATGAGGAAAAAAATGTTTCCCAGAAAGAGTGGTCAGAGAGTGGAATAGGCTACCCAGGGAGGGGGTGGAGTCCCCATCCCTGGATGTGTTTAAGGGTCATTTGGATGAGCTGTTGGGGGATATGGCGTAGGGGAGAACTTTGTAGAGTCGGGCTGATGGTTGGACTCGATGATCCCAAGGGTCTTTTCCAACCTGAATGATTCTGCGATTCTGTGAATCTCTAAGGGAGTGTCTGCTTATCTACATCAGATTGGTGTCGAGAAATTCTTTTATCCCGTTTTGGTGACAGTTTCTGGCGACCCAGATGGGACCTTGCTGAAAGAGACCGGAGGAATTGGGGATCTGATCGGTTCCAGCCAGCACCAAGGAATTCTCGGGGATACCCATCGATCCCTGATCCATAAGGCTCTTTGCAACGTCCCCTGGAATTGGTAAGAAACTTCTTATTTGATTTGGTTTGGGAAGTCTGCCTGTCAGATGTGGCGAAAGATGCGCAGGGTTGGACGAAGGGTACCCATTTGGATTGGGAGCCGAGGTGTCTGCCCGTAAGACATAAGCGAAAGCAATTGCAGGGTTGGACAAATTTGGGTATTGGAAAAACCTATATGCTATAGATTTTCATCGGTATTTGTATTTTGGTATTAAAAAAAAATGGAAAAAAAATGGTGGTGTTTGTGTGAGTTTGAGACGTACAATTAAGTACGAAGCGAGTGCAGAGTTCGGATCCACAGTTCTGTTATCCCACAAGGGGTGCAGCCAGAGGAGAACGAAGCGAAAGATTGAGTGATTGTGTGTGTGTGTGTGAATTTTAAAAATATTTTGCAATGGCATCTAAGCTAACACATTTGTTCGAAAGTAAGAGCGTTGGTAATTTGGCTTTTGATGAAAAGGTACCGAAGATTTCCCCATTAGGATGTCTGTTAACACACTGGGGAGAAATACATGATGACTTACATAAAAGTCAAATGATAGAGTACTGTAATTATTAGTGGCCTTTATATGTTTTGGAAGATCAGGAAAAGTGGCCTACCAATGGAACTTTGGAGGAGGATTTGTGAATTCTGGGAACCAAGATTTTAATGCACCCCTAGGAATAAATCAGTGTGCTTATTGTAGAAAAGAAGGGCATTGGAAACGAGAATGTCCAAAGATGAGGGGTGGTCAGCAAGAGGCAGCAAGAGTAATGATCCTAGATGAATGAAGGGGACTGGAAGGAAACCCAGCTGAACCTCTGGTTGTAATTAAGCTGGGAGAAAAAGAGGTTAAATTTTTAGTAGATACAAGAGCACCATTTTCAGTATTGAATACCTGTAAAAGAAAATTGGGAATGAAAACAGCAAACATAAGGGGAGCAACAGGGAAAGAAGAAAAGAGGCCATTTCTACAACCCCCGGATTTAAAATTTGGGAACAAAATAATTACACATGAATTCTTGTACGTACCAGAATGTCAGATACCCTTGTTAGGAAGGGATTTGTTGTCCAAATTAAATGCAAAAGTTGTTTTTGAGGAAGGGGAACTCTTCCTAAAAATACCCAAGTCAAAGACAGGAGAAATCCTGATGATACAAGAAAGAATAAAAGAACAAGAAATTCCACAGCAAGTAGATCTAGCAGTAACCCCTATAGTATGGGAAACAGATAAACCTGGCAAATCAAGATTAGCACTACCTGTGAAAATACAATTGGAGGAGGGTGCAAGACCAGCAAGGATTAAACAGTACCCAATTAAAACAGAAGTTAGATGGGGAATTAAGAAATGATTGACAAAATTTTGGAGTATAAAATCCTTGAGAAATGTGAATCTGAATATAATACTCCAGTTTTACCGGTTAGGAAACCTTCGGTTGAATATAGGTTAGTACAAGATTTAAGAGCAGTGAATCAGATAGTTAAGGTCATTTTTCCTGTAGTGGCAAATCCATATACATTGTTGACAGCATTAAAAGAGACCCATCAGTGGTTTACAGTGCTTGATTTAAAGGATACTTTCTTTTGCATACTTCTGGAGAAGGAAAGCAGAAAATTGTTTGCCTTTGAGTAGGAAAATCCACAAACGGGATGAAAAAAATGCAATTGACATGGACAAGACTATCCCAAGGATTTTAAAAAAAAATATAGCCTGACCATTTTTGGAAATCAGCTGGTGAAGGAACTTGAATCATGGAAACAGGATGATTCACAGCCAAAGCCTGGACACTTACTTTTGCAATATGTGGACAACGTACTGATTGCCACAGAAGAAAGATCCACCTGCATAAAGGTAACAATAGAACTTTTAATATTTTTTTTTGGACTAAACAGGTACAAGGTATCCAGAAATAAAGCCCAAATAGCCAAGCCATTGTATGAAACTCAAAAGAACTTTTCCTTTATATGGGGCCCACATCAGAAACAGGCCTTTAAAGATTTAAAATGAGCTCTAATGTCTGCACCTGCCCTGGGACTTCCAGATTTAACCAAAGATTTCCAGTTGTTTGTTCATGAAAGACAACATCTTGCACTGGGTGTGCTGACCCAGAGAATGGGAAGTTGGAAGAGACCAGTTGGATACTTTTCCAAACAGTTGGATACTGTGAGTAAAGAATGGCCTACTTGCCTTCAAGCAGTTGCTGCTACAGTAATGCTTATTCAAGAGGCCCAGAAATTGACTTTGAGAACAGTAACAGTATACGTCCCACACATGGTGATAACTGTTTCAGAACAAAAGTGGGGACATTGGTTGTCCCCGAGCAGAATGATGAAGTACCAGGTGGTCCTGACTGAACAAGATGATGTGGTTTTAAAAACAACTAACCTGATAAACCCTGCAGTTTTTCTAAGTTCTACACAGGAAGAAGGGCAGCTGGAGCATGACTGCCTGACTACCATTGAACATGTGTACTTCAGTCGAGAAGACTTGAAGGACACAGCGTTGGAAGATCCCGACTGGGAGTTATACACAAATGGCAGCAGCTTTGTGGAACATGGAGTTCAATACTCTGGATATGCTGTAACAACAGACAACTCCATCGTAGAGGCAAATGCATTGTCTGGCACCACTTCAGCTCAAAAGGCAGAACTCATTGCTTTAACCTGAGCTCTTGAATTAAGTGAAAAGAAAAAAGTAAACATCTGGACTGACTCAAAGTATGCTTTTGGGGTAGTACATGTCCATGGAGTTTTGTGGAAAGAACGAGGATTATTGTCCTCCCAGGGATCAAATATTAAACATCAGGATGAAATTTTGCAATTACTGCAAGCAGTTCAGAAACCAACTCAGGTGGCAATCATGCACTGTAAAGCACATCAGGTTGGGAATACAAAAGAAATCGGAGGAAATAATTTAGCAGATAGGGCTGCCAGAAGAGCAGTGAAAGAAATAACATTACAAATGGCATTGATTCCAACCAAGACAGTAGTTCTCCCAAGGGAGAAACCTAAATATTCAGAAGAAGATGATAAATCGGGGCAATTATTGAATGCTAAGAAAAATTTAGCTGGATGGTGGGTGACATCCAAGGGACAAGTAATAGTATACCACCTCTTCTAATGAGAGAAATAATTCAGGTAAAACATCAGGAATGTCATTGGGGCATAGAGGCTTTGGTAATCCTTTTAAAAAGACAAGTAGTATCAGTCAAAATGCTAGGATTAGCCAAAAAGATAATTGCAAAATGTGATGTGTGTTTGAAAAATAATCCAGTAATAAAGGGTCCAAATGTGTACCCTTTGATATGTCAGAAGATTGGATAGACAAAATTTTTAGTGGATTAGGTTGGAATTTAAGTTCATGGATAAGGTCATTAATTGGCACATTATTTATCTTGCTGGTTTCTTGATGATAACATTGATTTAGTCCTGCTTGAAGAAACAAATTACCAATAAAATTTCATTCAATCGCATGATCATAAGAGAAATCCCAAGACTCCCACTAGCATACAGTGAGACAGAAACATGATAGACTTTTGTGGAGGTTTGAACTCAGCCGGCAGCCAGGCGCCACGTGGCCGGCTGTTCACCTCCCCCTCCCCCCTCTGGTAAATTAGGGGAGGGACAAAAAGAAGAGAATTCGTAGGTTGAATAAAAAGAAAGAATTTACTAAATATAACAAGAGAACAACAGTAACAATAGTGAGTCCAAAAAGAAAACGTGTAAAATGCAGCAGTGGCTTACCGAGCACGGTGGCCGCCCCCACAGCATCAACAAGACCCGAGGAGCAGACGGCGCGCGTGCTAGCCCGCAAGCGAAAAGCCCCTAGAGCGAGAGAGAGCGCGCCCACCTAAATCCCTGGGCATGACATCACATGGTATGAAATACTCCAATGAAAATTAACTCCATCCTGGTCACAAACCAGGACAACTTTGATATGAAAGTATTGAAATGATTTTTAAAACTTTCAAAGGGGGGAAAAGAAATTGTCACCAAAACGGGATAAAAGAACTTATCGACACCAATGTGATGTAGATAAGCAGACACTCCTTTATTAACGGCTGGGTGTGTAGGGGAGTCATCTCACCAACAACACACACCTAACTTGTGTAGCATGCTGATTTTATAGGATACAGGAATACATATTAATCAAGTTCTCATACATAAGCATGTTAACTCCCATAACTCATTTTCTTATTCCCACCTCTTTCCGGTCATGCGCACTTGAGTCCTGAAATGAGTCGGGGGCTGCTTTTGCGACCACCACGGACTACTGACCTAAAAGAAAGACCCTCCTATGTCCTTGACCCAAGGATTTTTGGCTCACATTGCAATTTTAACATGCT
Source organism: Bubo scandiacus (assembly GCA_017315185.1). NCBI lineage: Eukaryota > Metazoa > Chordata > Aves > Strigiformes > Strigidae > Bubo > Bubo scandiacus. The sequence goes on along the minus strand of MU210272.1, from coordinate 61,887 downwards.
TCGAGGCCCTCTCACAACGTAACTTTTACAGCACCTGGTCCTTACCGAACAGCCTAACAATGGTACCTCATCATGAGTCTTATTCTTTGTATAGAAATCTAGTTAATGATTATCACTGGTCTACATGGCCTCAGCCTGGGACTTTAAAAAGAACTTTGTAGCAGCATAACTGGTTGTATAGTTACTCTAAATCATTCCTTATTTAAATCCAAATCATCAAAAATCATTAAAATCAGCTCAAATTAATAACAAATCAGTAACAAAGGGATATTCCATATCATATGATATTGTGCTCAGCAATAAAAACTGGGACAGCGGAGTTTGGCCAGGGCTGCCATTGACTGGGGACTGGCTGGGCATTGGTCAGTTGGTGGTGAGTAATTTTTGGTGGTTTTGCATCAGTTATGTTTCTTGTTGTTAGATTTTTCCCCTCTCTTTGTTGTTTTCTATTTCTCTTTTTTTTTTTTTTAATTATTAAACTGTCTTTATGTCAATTCACAAGTATTCTCACTTTTACCCTCCGATTCTCTCCCCCATTCTACTGGGTGGGGGAGTGAGTGAGCAGCTGTGTGGAGCTTATCTACCTACTGGGGTTAAACTATGACAACACCCATAAAAAACTACTGTTACAGGAACAAGTCCCACCTATGTTCCTTAACCAAACTGCAAGAATGGCAGAACTTTTGTAAAAACACTGTGCATTAAACAGAAAGGCAAGAATTGCAGCAATCTTATCAACTGAGACCCCATTATATGGGACAAAGCCCATATTACAGCTTCAGGACAGGACCACCTAGAATATGAACAGCAGATTGCATGGTAAATAACTCATCAATTGAAACAGGGGCTGAACCATCAAGGCTCAATTAACTTTGTCATTCAACATAATGGAGAACAGATGGTTTGATTAACTTTACAACTGCTTTAGAGAGTTTGCAGAGAGATGCTTTCTTTGAATGTTCCCCCACAACCACAGGAGTGCTACACCTAATGTTACACCCAGTTGCAGTGTTGTTCACACTAACTGAATTATGTATTGTCTAGTTCTGCTTGTGTAGTTACGCACAGTATACCACCTGCTAACTGCAGCGATTTATCAGGTGGGATGACCCACATCCTTTAGAAAACCTGTGAGGCAGAGGTTGCCACAGCACAGCCTAACTAGCAAACAACTGATTGCTTCAATCCAGCCAGGAGATGGGCATCTCCACCATCAACTACTGCACTCACAGAAGTGTCAGGATAATGCTGTGTAGTCATAGTTTGCTACTAAACAAATAAATAAAGATATTGATATAAATATTTATAGTCAGCATAAGCTGAGATATGGAATGTCACAGTGAAGCCTGCCCAGAAATATTACTTAGCTAAAGTGACACCTTGACTATATCAGCCCAGCTCTAAGTCAGACTATTCTGGTATGTGCTGGGAGGGAGAAAGGAAAACGTAACAAAAAAACCCAAACAAAAACCCACAAGCACAGACAATTGTTATGGAGGAGCATGTAGGATTTACATGGCAAGGTTTTGGTAGCAAGGGCCACAGGTGTGGCTGCTGTGGGAGGAGACCAGGGGCTGCCCCTGTACTAGACAGCTGGTTCCAGCTGCCTCTGTAATGGACCCACTGTACTGGGTCTGGCTGAGCCAGAATTGGTTTTCCCCTGTAGCAGCCCCCATGGTGCTGTGGTTTATGTTGGGAGCTGGCAGGGTGTTGATAGCACACTGGTGCTGTGGCTACTGCTGAGTGGTGCTTACACAGCACCAAGGCTCTTTCCGACATTTCCCCCCCCACAGTGGGATGGGGTGGGCAAGATCTTGGGAGGGGACACAACCAGGACAGCTGACCCCAACTGACCAAAGGGATATTCCAGACCATATGACGTCTGCTCAGTATAAAGCTGGGAGAAAGGAGGAAGGGGGTGGGGTCACCCTTGGTCCTCTGAGGCAACCGCTACACGTATTGGAGCCCTGCTTCCTGAGAAGGCCCGACATCGCCTGTTCATGGGAAGTAGAGAATAAATCTGTTTTCTTTTTGCTTCCGCGCACGGACTTTGCTTTGCTTACATTAAAACTGCTTTTGTTTTACCAACAAGGGTTGTTTTTTTCCTATCTTATTTTTTTTCCCCCTTTTTGCCCTGTTGAGAAAAAAGGGGGAGGGGGGGGGAAGTGATGGAGCGACTTGGTGGGTACCTGGCATTTAGCCAAGGTCAAACCACCACAGTCTTTTTTTGGCGCCCAACGTGGGGCAAGACAACGGCAGTTTTATATTAATTGTGCTATAGCTATAGCAGTTATTAAGCAACAAGCTCTTGTGCTGGTCACGGGTTTTTTTATTGCTCTGCTTATCTTTATTTTGCTGGAAAGACTACAGCCGCCAGCCGGGTGAGCGGATTGCTGCCTGGCTGCTTCGATGCTGGGATAATGGGGCTGATGCTCAACAACTGGAAGGTAAGGAAGCCCAACAGCTGGGTTCCCTTGCTAGAGATCAAGGAATTGAAAGGGGAATTGGAAAAGAAACAGGAATTTGCAGTCTGTGGAGACGGCTCCTTTCCAGTGTTAAAGCAAGATATCCTTTCAAGGAAGATCTTACGGACAACTCCCCAGGGAAGTGGACTACTGCAGATGAAGGTGTCCAGTACGTAAGAGAATTAGCAGTGCTGGAAGTCATCTATGGTGATCCAGATAATGATGAAGCCCCTAAAAATCCAGAGGATGTCCTGTGCACACGGGCCATGTGGAGGAAGGTGATTAAAGGTGCGCCATCCTCGTATTCTGCTGGCTTGGCTGCGATGTACTACCCAGAAATGGATGTGGGAGAAGGACTAAGATGTACACCAACTGTGGAGGCAGTCTCTTCCTGGCTTCAGAATTTTGAAGAGAGTCTTGGTACCTCCTCATCTCTACGGGCGAGCGCCCTGGATGTCAGGAGCACCCCAAGAAATCAGTTCTCTTCCGCCCCAGTCAGAGGGAAAGGGAACCCCAGGCACGTAACACGTGGCAAACTTTGGTTCTTCCTGCGTGACCAGGGGGAGGACATGAGGAAGTGGGATGGCCAACCCACCTTTAAGTTGGAAGCTCGTGTACATGAATTGCGAGGAAAGACCCCTGCCAAGAAGAAGACATCCAAGAAGGTTGTTAATGTAGCTGGTGTGAAACCACAAGAAAGTAATCAGCAATCTCCCAGATACAGGAAGACTGAGATCACCTCCCCTGGCCCTGATGAAGGAGTCTTCGGCCTGGCACGGCAAGGGTCAGACAGTGAATACTCTGACCAAGAACAGGAATAGAGGGCCCCTGCCTCCAGCCAGGAGGAGGAAAGGGATGATCGAGTGTATTGGACAGTGTGGATTTGATGGCCTGGCACATCAAATCCACAGAAGTACCAGGCTTTAATCAACACCGGGGCACAGTGTACATTAATGCCATCAAGTTATAGAGGGGCAGAACCTATCTGGATCTCAGGAGTGACAGGGGGATGTCAAGAACTGTCAGTACTGGAGGCCGAGGTTAGCTTGACCGGGGACAAGTGGGAAAAACATCCCATTGTAACTGGCCCAGAAGCCCCTTGTATCTTGGGCATTGACTACCTCAAGAGGGGGTATTTCAAAGACCCAAAAGGATACCGATAGGCTTTTGGTGTGGCCAGTGTGAACACAGAGAAGGTCAAACAGTTGTCTAATCTGCCTGGCCTCTCAGAAGATCCTTTTGTTGTGGGACTGTTTCAAGTTGAAGAACAACAGGTGCCAATTGCTACGAGGACCGTGCACCGACAGCAGTATCGCACGAACCGAGACTCTCTGTCTCCCATCCAAGAACTGATCCATCAACTGGAGACCCAAGGTGTCATCAGTAAGACACATTTGCCTTTTAATAGCCCAATATGGCCAGTGCAAAAGTCTGACAGAGGGTGGAGGTTAACAGTAGACTATCGTGGCCTGAACGAAGTGACGCCACCACTGAGTGCTGCTGTACCAGATATGTTAGAGCTCCAATATGAACTGGAGTCAAAGGCAGCCAAGTGGTACGCCACAATCGACATTGCCAATGCATTCTTTTCAATTCCTTTGGCAGAAGAGTGCAGGCCACAGTTTGCTTTCACGTGGAGGGGTGTCCAATATACCTGGAATCGACTGCCCCAGGGGTGGAAGCACAGCCCCACTATTTGTCATGGACTAATTCAAACTGCACTGGAAAAGGGTGATGCCCCTGAACATCTACAGTACATCGATGACATCATTGTGTGGGGCAACAAGGCAGAAGAAGTGTTCAAGAAAGGACAAAAAGTAATTGAGATTCTTCTGAGAGCTGGGTTTGCCATAAAGAAAAGCAAGGTCAAGGGACCAGCACAGGAGATTCAGTTCTTGGGAATAAAATGGCAAGATGGTTGCCTATGGATGTTGTCAACAAGATAGCAGCTATGTCTCCACCGACCAACAAGAAGGAAACACAAGCTTTCTTAGGACTTGTGGGATTTTGGAGGATGCATATTCCAGGTTACAGTCAGCTGGTGAGCCCTCTCTATCAAGTAACCCAAAAGAAGAACCATTTTGAGTGGGGTCTTGAGCAACAACAAGCCTTTGAGCACATCAAACAGGAGATAGCTCGGGCGGTAGCTCTTGGCCTGTTCGGACAGGACCAGCTGTGCAAAATGTACTTTACACATCGACTGGGGAGCATGGCCTCACATGGAGCCTCTGGCAGAAGATACCAGGTGAAACTCGAGGTCGACCATTAGGATTTTGGAGCCGGGGATATCGAGGATCAGAAGCCCACTACACTCCAACTGAAAAGGAGATACCAGCAGCATATGGGGGGATTTGAGCCGCCTCAGAAGTTGTTGGTACAGAAGCACAGCTCCTCTTGGCACCGCGAGTGCCTGTATTACATTGGATGTTCAAAGGAAACATCCCTTCTACGCACCATGCAACCAGTGCTACCTGGAGTAAATGGGTAGCGTTAATCGCGCAACGAGCTCGACTGGGAAAACCCAACCGTCCAGGGATCCTGGAAGAGATCATGGACTGGCCAGAAGGTAGAGATTTTGGAGCACTGCCTGAGGAGGTGGCTCGTGCCCAAGAGGCACCGCCATATAACGAGTTACCAGAAGATGAAAGGCGGTATGCTCTGTTTACTGATGGATCCTGTCGTGTGGTAGGAAACCATCGGAAGTGGAAAGCTGCTGTGTGGAGTCCCACAAGACAAGTCATTGAAGCCACTGAAGGAGAGGGTGAGTCAAGTCAGTTTGCAGAAGTAAAAGCGATCCAACTAGCCCTAAAGATTGCTGAACGAGAAAAGTGGCCAGTACTGTATCTCTACACTGACTCCTGGATGGTGGCTAACGCCCTGTGGGGGTGGCTACAGGAGTGGAAGAAGACCAATTGGCAGCGCAGAGGTAAACCCATCTGGGCTGCTGCACTGTGGCAGGACATCGCTGCCCGAGTGGAAAACGTGACTCTAAAGGTACGTCATGTAGATGCCCACGTGCCCAAAAGCCGTGCCACCGAAGAACATCAAAACAATGCTCAAGTAGACAAGGCTGCTAAAATTGAAGTAGCTCGGCTGGACCTGGACTGGGAGCGCAAGGGTGAGCTATTTGTAGCTCGATGGGCCCATGAAACACCCGGGCATCTCGGGAGAGATGCAACGTACAGATGGGCTCGTGATCGAGGGGTGGACCTGACCATGGAGGCCATCTCACAGGTCACTCATGAATGTGAAACATGTGCTGCAATCAAGCGAGCCACACGAGTAAAGTCTCCCTGGAACAGAGGGCGATGGCTGAGTTTTCGATATGGTGAGGCCTGGCAAATTGACTATATTGGACCATTGCCACGAACACGCCAAGGCAAGCGCTACATACTCACCATGGTGGAAGCAACTACTGGTTGGCTCGAAACGTACCCTGTAAATCATGCCACTGCCCGAAATACCATCTTAGGTCTTGAAAGGCAAATTTTATGGCGACATGGTACTCCTGAAAGAATCGAATCAGACAATGGGACCCATTTTCGAAATAATCTTATAAACTCCTGGGCAAAGAAACACGGCATTGAGTGGGTGTATCACATCCCTTATTACCCACAAGTGTCTGGAAAGATCGAAAGATACAATGGACTGTTGAAGACTATGTTGAGAGCGTTGGACAATGGGGGATGGAAGCACTGGGATATAAATTTAGCAGAAGCCACTTGGCTAATTAACACCAGAGGATCTGTTAACCATCCTGGTCCTGCCCAAACAGAACCCCTTCATACTGTGGGAGGAGATAAGGTCCCTGTAGTACACACAGGGCAATGGCTGGGGAAGGCAGTGTGGATTGCTCCTCCCTTGGGAAAAGGCAAGCCCACTCGTGGGAGTGTTTTTGCTCAGGGACCTGGATGTACTTGGTGGGTAATGCGGGAGGATGGGGCTACTCAGTGTGTGCCTCAAGGACATTTAACCTTGGGGGGAAAATAATCTGTGGGCTGAGTTGTATGTTGCAGGAATTGATGGAGAAAGTAGGAACGACGAAGAGTAAACCAGATACGTGCGATGATGACCCAAACCTAGCCGGTGCTGGAGTCCAACAGTCAAACATACTGCTCCTGTCCTGAACATCCATCTTGACAGATGGGAGCCAAGTCACTGAACATCTGGAGGAGTGAAGAAAGCTTACGGAATGGATAAATGAGTGTTATGTGGGACCTGGGCATGACGTAAACGGTATGGAATAAGGGGTGGAGACTGTACTGGGTCTGGCTGAGCCGGAATTGGTTTTCCCCTGTAGCAGCCCTCATGGTGCTGTGGTTTATGTTGGGAGCTGGCAGGGTGTTGATAGCACACTGGTGTTGTGGCTACTGCTGAGTGGTGCTTACACAGCACCAAGGCTCTTTCCGACATTTTCCCCCGCAGTGGGACAGGGTGGGCAAGATCTTGGGAGGGGACACAACCAGGACAGCTGACCCCAACTGACCAAAGGGATATTCCAGACCATATGACGTCTGCTCGAGTATAAAGCTGGGAAAAAGGAGGAAGGGGGTGGGGACACCCTTGGTCCTCCGAGGCAACCACTACGCGTATGGGAGCCCTGCTTCCTGAGAAGGCCCGACATCGCCTGTTCATGGGAAGTAGAGAATAAATCTGTTTCGTTTTTGCTTCCGTGCGCGGACTTTGCTTTGCTTCGCTTACATTAAAACTGCTTTTGTTTACCCACAAGGGTTGTTTTTTTTCCTATCTTATTTTCTTTCCCCCTTTTTGCCCTGTTGAGAAAAAAGGGGGAGGGGGGGGAAGTGATGGAGCGAATTGGTGGGTCCCTGGCATTTAGCCAGGATCAAACCACCACACCCACCATTGGCCAAGGCTGAGCCAATCAGCAAAGCTGGTGGCACTGATGTGTCTATGAAATTTTCTATTCTGCTCATTCTGCTGAAACAAGAACTTCCAAATAGAACAAGGACAGGGAAAGTTACTGATTTAGGAATGCTGTGGTCAAAAGAAGGAACCAGGAGATAAGGGAGTGAGTTGCTCCAACTTTACATAAACCATGCATGTCTTGCTAATGTCTATACCCTTGAAGAGGTGCTAAAAGAATGATAAGAGGGGAACATCCTGCCCCAGAAGGTACCAAAGGCTGGATGACTTTCTGAGAAGCATAAAGTCAGTGAAAATCAGCGGTAACTGGGGAAAAAGGTAAAGGCGGCGGAGGGAGACTGTGATCACTGACTCAATGTAAGACCAAGAAGACATGCCCCCCCCCCCCCCCCCTTTGAATCTGTGCAGAATTAAAAAACACTGTAACTTTAAATTGAGATGGGGCATGTTGCTAACCAAGGAGGGACAAAGTAATAAGAAACTAACCAATGGTCACTACAGTAAATGTGTATTTGTGTAGTTTTAAGTGTATAAATACATGGAAGTTCCTTTGTGCAGTGTGCTAGCTTTGTGGCATTACTACCTAGCACTCCTCTTTGCGCAAACATGGAATAAATAAATACCTCTGCTCTGTGTGTATATTGGTGTCTTGCACACTGGGTAAATTGACACCACTTGATGGACAACAGCACCTCTATGATAACATATTTAAGAAAGGGTAAAAAACCCCACAATGCTACAGAGCAGTTGTGAGAGAGGAGGGAGTGTATAGGGGTTGTGTGGCAAGGTTTTGGTAGCAGGGGCGGCTACAGGGGTGCTTTCTGTGAGAAGATGCCAGAAGCTTCCCCTATATCCAGTACAGCCAATGCCACTGCCACTGGCCAAGGCTGAGCCAGTCAGCAATGGCAGTAGTGCCTCTGTGATAACATACTGTGATAACATATTTAAGAAGGAGGGGGGGAACCTTGCACAACACCAGCAGCAGTCAGAAGAGAGGAGTGAGAATATGTGAGAGAAACAACTCTACAGACACCAAGGTCAGAAGAAGGAAGGGGGAGAAAGTGCTCCAGGCACCGGAGCAGAGATTCCCCTGCAGCCCCTGGTGCAGCCCATGGTGAGGCAGCCGTGCCCCTGCAGCCCATGGAGGATAACGGTAGAGCAGATCTCCACCTGCAGCCCATAGAGGACCCCACGCCAGAGCAGGTGGATGTGCCCGAAGGAGGCTGTGACCCTGTGGGAAGCCTGCTCTGGAGCAGGCTCCTGGCAGGACCTGTGAACCCGTGGGGAACCCACACTGGAGCAGCCTGTTCCTGAAGGACTGCACCCCATGGAAGTGAGCCACACTGGAGCAGTTTGTGAGGAACTGCAGCCTGTGGGAAGGACTCACATTGGAGAAGTTTGTGGATGACTGTCTCCCATGGGAGGGACCCCACACTGGAGCAGGAGAAGAGCGTGAGGAGGAAGGAGCAGCAGAGACAACATGTGATGAACTGACCACAACCCGCATTTCCCCATCCCCCTGTGCCACCTGAGGGGGGAGAAGGTAGAGAATTCAGGAGTAAAGTTAGGCCTGGGAAGAAGAGAGGGGTGGGGGAAAGGTGTTTTAAGATTTTAAGATTTCTCATTACCCTACTCTGATTTGATTGGAAATAAATTAAATTCATTTCCCCAAGTCAAGTCTGTTTTGCCTGTGATGGTAATTGGTGACTGTAGCAGAAATTTATTGAGCAATGATTGATCACTGCTTATGAAAAGGCCTTTCATTAAGTATATAATTAGTAACTGCTTGACTCAAGAGATGAGCTCAAGGACAAATATAAATTGCATTCAACAGATGGTATTTGTCCTGGGACTTCTGCCCAGGACAGATAGGATGTGAACGAGACCATCCGGACAATAATATATTGTGTGCAGCTGTGTCATGACAGTAACTCGGCCATGCTCAGACGTCTGGCCAATGTCCTGGATGTGTGTGTACCTTATGGATCATGAGACAGTGCACACCTGCACTTGGCACAAATTCAAGAGCTTACATATACTAGGTATGTGAGTAATGCTTTGCAGTAATGAATTGATACATTGTTAGCTAGTATCATTTCCTCTTATTATATTGCATGCTCTTTTATTATATTGTAGATAAAAAACTACATTTATCTTTATATTTAATTTGGAATCCATTTTTACTTGGTATCCAGCCATTCAGCAAAACAATGAGTGATCTCTCCCTGTCCTTATCTAGACCCACAAGCCTTTCGTTATATTTTCTCTCCCCTGTCCAGCTGAGCAGCTTTGGTGGACACCTGGCATCCAGCCAGGGTCAATCCATCACAGGGAGGAGGAAAAAAAGGAAAAAAAAAAAAAAAAAAGAAACAATTCTGCAGACACCAAGGTCAGTGAAGAAGGAGGGGAAGGAGACACAGTTCCCCATAGAATTCTCACAGAAAAGCTGGCTGCTCATGGCCTGGCTGAGCGAACAGTCTGCTGGGTCAAGCACTGGCTGGATGGACGGGCCCAGAGAGTGGTGGTCAGTGGAGCTAAATCCAGCTGGCGGCCGGTCACAAGTGGTGTTCCTCAGGGCTCGGTGTTGGGACCATTGCTGTTTAACATCTTTATTGATGATCCTGATAAGGACACAGAGTGTATCATCAGTAAGTTCACAGATGACACCAAGTGAAGCGGGAGTGTCGATCTGCATGAGGATAGGGAGGCACTACAGAGAGACTTGGATAGATTGGATCGGTGGCCAACGTCAACGGGATGAGCTTCAACAAGGCCAAGTGCCAGGTCCTGCACTTGGGCCACAACAACCCCCTGCATGGCTACAGGCTTGGGGAGGGGTGGCTGGAGCTGTCTGGAAGAGAAGGATCTGGGGGTTCTAACTGACAAGCAGCTGAACAGGAGCCAGCAGTGTGCCCAGGTGGCCAAGAAAGCCAACGGCATCCTGGCTTGGATTAGAAATAGTGTGACCAGCAGAAGCAGGGAGGTGATAGTCCCCCTGTGCTCTGCACTGGTGAGGCCACACCTGGAGTGTTGTGTCCAGGTTTGGGCACCTCAATACGAGAGAGATCTCGAGGGGCTGGAGCAAGTGCAGAGGAGGGCAACGAGGCTGGGGAAGGGCCTGGAGAATAAATCCTGTGAGGAGCCATTGAAGGAGCTGGGACTGTTCAGTGTGAGGAGGAGAAGGCTGAGGGGAGACCTCATCACTCTCTACAGCTCCCTGAAAGGACGTTGTAGAGAGGTTGGTGCTGGTCTCTTCTCACAGGGAATTAGTGACAGAACAAGAGGGAACGGCTTTAAACTGCAACAGGGGAGGTTCAAACTGGACAGGAGGAAAAAATGTTTCCCAGAAAGAGTGGTCAGAGAGTGGAATAGGCTGCCCAGGGAGGGGGTGGAGTCCCCATCCCTGGGTGTGTTTAAGGGCCGTTTGGATGAGCTGTTGGGGGATGTGGTGTAGGGGAGAACTTTGTAGAGTCGGGCTGATGGTTGGACTCGATGATCCCAAGGGTCTTTTCCAACCTGAATGATTCTGTGATTCTGTGAGATGCTCCAGTTGCTAGAGCAGAGATTCCCCTGCACCCCATGGAGGACCATGG
>MU210272.1:0-50935 GCA_017315185.1 Bubo scandiacus | reverse complement strand
CCATGGAGAGCCCATGCAGGAACAGGTTTTCTGGCAGGAACTGCAGTCCACAGGAAGGACCCATGCTAGAGCAGTTCCTGAAGTACAGCAGCCCATGGAGAGTGACAAACTGGAGCAGAGGAAAAAGGGAGAGGAGGAAGGAGCTGCAGAGACAAGGAATTATGAACAGACTGCAACACCCATTCACCCTGTGCTGCTGGGGGTGGTGGGTGTTTGTTTCTCACCATGCTACTCTTTTTTTAACTGGTAATATATTAAATTAATGTCCTGGTTTTGTCTGTGATAGAGTTAATTTTTCTTCTTAGTAGCTAGAATAGAGCTGTGCTTTGGATTCAGTATGGGATTTGGTATGAGAAGAATGATGATAATACACTGATGTGTTCAGTTGTTGCTAAGAGATCAAGGACTTCCCAGCTTCCCATGCAAGTAGGGGATTCTCTCTCGCTTCTGGGATTGTGGTTTCTGGATCTTGGTTTTTCCGGGATTGCTAGACGGGAACGGGCTGGGTATCAGTCAGTGGGTGGTGAGCAATCGCAGTGTGCATTACCCGTTTGTACTTTCTATTATTGTTATTATTGTTTTATTTTATTTCAATTATTAAACTGTTTTTATTTCAGCCTATGAGTCTCCCTACCTTCACCCCTCCAATTCTCTCCCTGTGCTGGGTTTGTGTGGTGGGGGTTTTTGGTAGCAGGGCAGGGGGCTACAGCAGTGGCCCCTGTGAGAAGCTTCTCGAAGCTCCCCTGGCTCCAAGTCAGACCCCCCTCTGTGCCAAGGCCGAGCCAATTAGTGATGGTGGCTGTGCCTCTGTGATAACGTATTTAAGAATCACAGAATCATCTAGGTTGGAAAGGACCTTGAAGATCATCTAGTCCAACCGTTAGCCTAGCATTGGCAGTTCCCAACTACATCAGGTCCCTCAGCGCTATGTCGACCTGACTCTTAAACACCTCCAGGGATGGGGACTCCACCACCTCCCTGGGCAGCCCATTCCAACACCTAACAACCCGTTCTGTAAAGAAATACTTCCTAATATCCAGTCTGAACCTTCCCTGGCGCAACTTGAGGCCATTCCCTCTTGTCTTATCACTCATTACTTGGTTAAAGAGGCTCATCCCCAGCTCTCTGCAACCTCCTTTCAGGGAGTTGTAGAGGGCGATGAGGTCTCCCCTCAGCCTCCTCTTCTCCAGACTAAACCCCCCCAGTTCCCTCAGCCGCTCCCCATCACACCTGTGCTCCAGACCCTTCACCAGCTTCGTTGCCCTTCTCTGGACACGCTCGAGTCATTCAATGTCCTTTTTGTAGTGAGGGGCCCAAAACTGAACACAGTAATCAAGGTGCGGCCTCACCAGTGCCACGTACAGGGGCAAGATCACTTCCCTGTCCCTGCTGGCCACACTATTTCTGATACAGGCCAGGATGCCATTGGCCTTCTTGGCCACCTGGGTACACTGCTGGCTCATGTTCAGCCGGCTGGCAATCAACCCCCCCAGGTCCCTCTCTGACTGGCAGCTCTCCAGCCACTCCTCCCCAAGCCTGTAGCGCTGCTGGGGGTTGTTGTGGCCCAAGTGCAGCACCCGGCATTTGGCCTTATTGAAGCTCATCTAGTTGGCCTTAGCCCATTGCTCCAGCCTGTCCAGGTCTCTCTGCAGAGCCTCCCTACCCTCGAGCCGATCAACGCTCCCACCCAACTTGGTGTCATCTGCAAACTTACTGAGGGTGCATCGATCCCCTCGTCCAGATCATCAATAAAGATGTTAAACAGGAGTGGCCCCAAAACCGAGCCCTGGAGGACACCACTCGTGACCGGCCGCCAACTGGATTTAACTCCGTTCACCACAACTCTCTGGGCCTGGCCATCCAGCCAGTTTTTTACCCAGCAAAGCGTGCGATCATCCAAGCCTTGAGCAGCCAGTTTTGCCAGAATGCTGTGGGAAACAGTGTCAAAGGCCTTACTGAAGTCGAGGTAAACTACATCCACAGCCTTTCCTTCATCCAATAAGCAGGTCGCCCTGTCGTAGAAGGAGATCAGGTTTGTTAAGCAGGACCTGCCTTTCATAAACCCATGCTGACTGGGCCTGATCATCTGGTTGTCCCGCATGTGTTGTGTGATGGTACTCTGGATGAGCTGCTCCATCAGCTTCCCAGGCACCGACGTCAAGCTGACAGGCCTGTAATTTCCGGGATCATCCTTCCGACCCTTCTTATCTCTGGGCATCACATTGGCCAGTTTCCAATCTGTCGGGACCTCTCCAGTCATCCAGGACTGCTGGTAAATGATGGAAAGCGGCTTGGCGAGCATCCCAGCCAGCTCCTTCAGCACCCTCGGGTGTATCCCATCAGGTCCCATAGACTTATGTGTGTCTATGTGATGCAGTAGGTCACTGACTGTCTCCGAAGGGGAACCTGGGAGGAGCAGTTGGAGTTGTGAGGAGTTGCGAGGATGACATCTATGCAAACACCAAAGTCAGTAGAAGAAAGGAGGAGGAAGGGGGGGAGGTGCGCCAGTGCACCACCCCTGCAGCCTGTGGTGAGATGGCAGGCTGCCCCCCACCCCCCTCCCCAAAGGTTCACAGTGGAGCAGATGCCCACCTGCAGCCCGTGGAGGACCCCACACTGGAGCAGGTGGCTGCACCCAAAGAAGGCCGGGACTCTGTGGGAAGAAGAAGCTCCTGCTGTTGTAGTTCAGCACTGGGAGGGCTGCAACACGTTGGAGGGACCCACGCCAGAGCAGCTGAGGGAGAGCTGCAGCCTGTGGGAAGGATTCACGTCAGAGAAAGTTTGTGGAGGACTATCTCCCGTGAGAGGGGAATCACGCTGGAGCAGGGGATGAATGCAAGGAGAAAGAAGCGGCAGGAATGACCGCACTCCCCATTCCTTGCCCCCTGCATCACTGTGGGGGGAGGAGGTAGAGAAATCAGGAGCAGAGCTAAGCCCAGGAAGAATGGAGGGGTAGGGGGGAGGTGTTTTTGAGATGTGGGAATGCTTCTCATGGTCCTATTCTGTCTGTTAAGTGTTGCTGCTATTAGAGTCTGAATTAATTTTATGTTCTTTTTCTTCCCCTAACAAGTCTGCCTTTTGCTTGTGATTGTAATGAGTGAATCATCCCTCCCTGTCCTTATATCGATTCCCGAGCCTTTTGCTTTATTTCCTCCTTCCCAGCACTGGGGGGGAAGGGGGGAGTGAGCAGCTGTGTGGTGCTCAGTTGCCCTCTCAGCTCAAACCACAACAGTCCCCCATTTCCCGGGCAGGGGAGACTGAGTGAGAGGCTGCGTGGTAGGTTTAAACCACCACAGTCCTTTTTGGTGCCCAACATGGGGCACAAAGGGTTGAGATAACAACAGATCTGGCCAGAGCGTATTACAACAAATTTGTTATAATCGTTCATTTTATTGGTTTAATAGTTGCTGGTCACAATGCCTGTTTATTGCCTCTTAAGAGTTGTGGCGCTTGTTCTTAGAGTTGTGCTATGCATCACCTCACTTGCCGTATATAGTCCCTATGCTGCTGCTTATCACCCATGGAAGGTGGATTAAGATTTTTGCTTTGCTGTACTATGTAACACTGGTTTATGGCACAATAAAGTTATCTGTCCTGAGATTATTCCGGTATCTGTACCATTGTTAGCAAGATGAACAGGAAAAAAAATTGTTAGCAAGATGTTTTGGCTTACATTTCCACCTCTGTACTTTGGGAGTAATCTAGCGGAAAAGGTTAAATTAACAATTACACCTTTTCTCCTTGGAGAGCCAATCCATGGGGGAAACACCTTCCTTCACCTTTCCCTTCTCCTTCAGGCTACTTAAAATTGCATTTGAGAATTTTGAAAATTTTGAATATCCTTGGAACGTTGACACTAATGTGGCTGTCTTATTGCTAGGAGCCAGCGTGTCCCTGCATGTGGTTCAATTTTTGTTCAGTATTAAGCAACTATTTAAGAGTATCACCAAGAGATCTACCCCAAGGGTAGAGAGTTATGAGTGGCAGGGTGTGTGGGATAGCATGGGCAAATACCTAGGACAGTGGGCACCTCCAGTGTTGTGGAACTTCATCCCTGAACAAGTGCAGAATCTCGAAAAACTAGTAAAATATTTGGAAAAAGTATGCTGCTGCCCTGGTAATTCCAGAGAGACACAGATCACTGCAATGTGCTGGGGCCTGGCACATGCCTACTGACTGCTATTAAACACTATTCAGTACCCTCAAGGGGAAGAGAAGGGCTCTGGATCTGATAACAAAATGACAGGCACTGCAGCCACTCCAACCCCAGTGATCAGCACTGCAGCTACCCCAACCCCTGTGACAGGCACTGCAGCTGAACCAAAGGACCAATCCACACAGGTATCAGTTGCCCCCAGACAGAAGAAATGGACATGAAAGTCATTGAAATTCATCATGTTTAGAAGGGGATGAAGATGCTCCTCCTAAGGAGGAAGAGGAGGAGGAGGGAGGAGAAGATAAGATGGTAGCCATCTCCACCTGATCTCTATCCCTGAGCAAGCTCTGGAATATATGAAAAGATTTCAGCCATCATCCAGGTGAGCACATTGTCACTTGGCTGCTCAGATGCTGGGATAACGGGGCCAGTAGCTTGGATTTAGAGGGTAAAGCAGCCAGGCAGCTGGGGTCCCTTGCTAGGGAAGGGGGCATTGATAAAGCGATTGGAAAAGGAGAAAAAGACCCACAACCTCTGGAAGAGGCTCTCACCAGGTTTGAGGGAAAGGTATCCCTACAAGGAAGAGACTGTATGTAATCCAGGCAAGTGGGTCAATAGAGAGAGGGGTATCCAGTACCTGAGGGAACTAGCTGTTCAGGAGCTGATTTATTACAACCCAATCAATGCACAGTTACCTGAAGACCCAGATAATGTCCCGAGTGGACGACCCATGTGGCGGAAGATTATACAGAGTGCACCATCATCGTATGCCAGCTCACTGGCAGTAGTAGATTTAGGAGGAGACAATGAGGCACCAGCCGTGAATGAAGTGGCTACTTGACTCCTCCCTACAGGCCTGCATCTCAGCTGTGGAGAAACTACCAGACATCCTGGAGAAACAAATGGAGAAACTCTCCTGAGAGTTCCAGCGATTTGAGGATAAATTCTGCCCCCTACCTGTACAGACCAATATCTCGGCTATTAGGAGCACATGTTCCCCTACAAAAGAGAACCGGTACACACCATGGGAGAAGCTGTGGTATTACCTGTGTGACCATGGAGAAGACATGAGAAAATGAGATGGAAAACCTAACTACCTCCTAGAAGAGCGGGTATGTGAGTTGGAAGGAAGAACAACTTCTTTCAGGAGAAATGCTGCTCCAGTTTCCAGTAAGCAGTTGCCCAGAACAGAAAGGTTGACTTTGCTCACAATTCTATGAGAAGAACTTCGGATTTGTATTCACAAGAAGTGAGTGACCAAGATGAGGCTGAAACCCGTGCACACCACACTAACCCGTTTGTCGATAGCGAGTATTATGACCAACATTAGAGGGGCCCTGCCTCCAGCCAGGCAGAGGACAGGGACAATCGAATTTATTGGTCCGTGTGGATTCGATGGCCTGGCACATCTGACCCCCAGCAGTAGAAGGCTCTAGTGGACACTGGTGCTCAATGCACCCTAATGCCATCAAATTTTAAAGGGGCAGAACCCATTTGTATTTCAGGAGTGACAGGGGGGTCTCAACAGCTGAGTGTATTGGAGGCCGAGGTGAGCCTAAGTGGGAATGAGTGCGAAAAACACCCCATTGTGACTGGCCCAGACGCTCCATGTATTCTTGGCATAGATTATCTCAGGAGAGGGTATTTTACAGACCCAAAAGGGTACCAGTGTGCTTTTGGTATAGCTGCCTTGGAGACAGAGGAATTCAAACAGCTGTCTGCTTTGCCCAGTCTCACAGAGGACCCTTCTGTTGTGGGATTGCTGAAGGTCAAAGAACAACGGGTGCCAATTGCCACTACAACAGTGCACTGACGGCAATATCGCACCAATTGAGACTCTGTAATCCCTATTGAAGGGAAGCTGCTACAAGTATACTTGAAATTGCTAATGTACAGGGACCTGTAAAATAAGACATTTAGTTTTAATGTTAGACATCACTTATGTTTTACTAGCTTTTATTTTTTTTTCCTGTATTTTTCCTGTATTTTACTGTAATGTATATAATTTCATTTATACTTTTTCCTAACTACCCTCTGTAGTCATTACCCAGTTACCCATTTATAAGATGTTTTAAAACCTTTAACTCCTTGCCGAGTAAAGATAAGACAGACCTTGGACAGTCTGAAAAAAAACTCCCTGAGTACATCCCTAATAGCAGGAACCTAAAGAAAACAAGGGCCTGAGAAGACGCCAGTGTCAAGATAAGTGCTGAAAGCTGGAACAAACAGGAGCTGAAGGACGGATGAAGTAACTCTATGACCACATATGGACACTAGAAACCTAAAGTTCACTAACGGACAGTGTGAGGAAGACTACGTGGACCCCTAAGGAGGGGAGAAGACCCTCACTCTATTTTTACTACGCATGCTCAGACTATGTAAATGAATTCTAAGAACCCATTAGCATAAAACTGCCTTTTCTAGGAAATCTAATGCATACGTATGCTTTTTGTGTATATTAGTCAGAGAGTTTTGTTAGTAAGTGTGGCACTTGTGGTGGAGCGATCCCCAGTGCTGCAAATAAAGAATCCCTGCTGAACAGTTGTACTCAATTCTGACTGGGGAGTGAAGCTCTTTATTTCAGTATCCATGAACTGATTCATCAGCTAGAGAGCCAGGGAGTCATCAGCAAGACACACTCCCCCTTTAACAGCCCCATATGGCCAGTGCAAAAGTCTAACGGAGAGTGCAGATTGACAGTGGACTATCGTGGCCCCAATGAAGTCACGCTGCCACCGAGTGCTGCCGTGCCAGACATGCTAGAGCTTCAATATAAACTGGAGTCAAAGGCAGCCAAATGGTACGCCATAACTGATACTGCTAATGCGTTCTTCTCAAACCCTTTGTGTGGGGATACAACGGAAGACTGGCGAGGAGGACTGTAAACATGTTCAAGTGATTTGCAGCTGGGGTGTCAATAAACACATATATCGTACTAATTATTTAGCTTTGTGTGCTTGACGGGTAGAATGTCTGCGTTTAGATGACACAGGCCTGTGATAGACTCAGAGGCACCTTATCGAACATCCTTGAGATTCCTGCCCTGCTGTGGGAAAGATCAAAGCACAGCGGAAAACTACGCCTGCAAAAATCCCCAATATATACAGGTGAAAGCAGCAGGTTCGAGATCTTTTCTTTCTTCTCCTCTTTCTGGCTGGCAAGGACTGAGCTCCGCAGTGCTGTGTCCCCTCCTGCATGCCTCTGCCCGGGCGCTGCTGCAGAGATCCCCCAGGTTGTGAGGTAATGAGAATAAATTCACTCTTTGCATTTCATCCACAGTTTTGTGGTTGTTCCTGCGTCCTGCCTGTACCGGCTCTCACACTTTGGCAGCAGAGTGCAGGCCACAGTTTGTTTTCACCTGGAGGAGTGTCCAATACACCTGGAATTGACTGCCCCAGGGGTGGAAACACAGCCCCACTATTTGCTATGAACTGATCCAGACTGCACTGCAACAGGGTTGTAAGGAACTGAAGGAATTAATGCCTCAAACATTCATCGACACAGAAAACCTCAAGGACAAGCTGTGGCCTTTGTGATTAGTCTGAGGAATGTCACCCAAGGAAGCGGGAGTGTATCGAAGGGTGCACGTTCCCACTCCCTTGTGGCTGTATTGTCAAACTCCTAAGATAAGTCTCAAAGGAGGGAATTGTAGCCCATACAAATGTTTCTCATCAAGCACAAGGACCACTAATCACTGGCTCCACTGTGCAAGCCTGACACAATCCAGGCCTTGCTAAGGACTTCACTATTGAAGAGGTGATAAGGACTCATAAGAACTGAGCATCCTGCCCCAGAAGGTGTCAGAAGCTGGATGATTGCCCAAGAAGCATGAAGTCAGCAAAAATTTGTGGAAACTGGGGGAGAAGTAAAGGCAGCAGGGTGAGCATGACCACTGACTCAATTGGATGAGGGGGTTGGTGCACCCCATTCCCCCTCAACACATGCGCAGAACCCCTGCTCCACCTTTTCCTTGTCTCTCATGGAAATGAGTTCATGGAATACCTGCCTCTCCTCATCTAATATGCAAATCAGCTGATAAAATGAACTTAAAAGGCAACAGAAACTTTGCTGGGTGTGCACCCACC
The DNA here is from genome assembly GCA_017315185.1 of Bubo scandiacus. Taxonomy (NCBI): domain Eukaryota; kingdom Metazoa; phylum Chordata; class Aves; order Strigiformes; family Strigidae; genus Bubo; species Bubo scandiacus. The sequence goes on along the minus strand of MU210272.1, from coordinate 42,694 downwards.
ACCCAGGATTACCGGACCTGAGACAACACTGGATCCTGGGGGGGTAATCCAGATTGCTTTGACTCTCTCTCCTTTCTTTTTCTTTCCTTTCTTTTTTTTCTTATAGATTTATAAGAGACTACATTGCTTATTATCCTTTTCCAAGTTTAAATTATTTTCTACTGCAATTAAAGCATTTTAACAGGTTGCTTTGTGTCATTTCACCTTAATTTTAACCTGAGGAGATCACAGAAACTTTGCTACTCTCTGGGCTCCCAGTCCAGGTTGTAACAAGGGTGAAGCTCTGGAACACCTGCACTACATTGATGACATCATCATATGGGGTAATACGGCAGAAGAAGTTTTTGAGAAAGGGGAGATAATAGTTCAAATCCTTCTGAGAGCCGGTTTTGCCATAAAGCAGGGTAAGGTCAAGAGACCTACACAGGAGATTCAGTTTTTTATGAATAAAATGGCAAGATGGACATTGTCAGATTCCAATGAAAGTGATTAATAAAATAACAGCTATGTCCCCACCAACTAACACAAAGGAAACACAAGCTTTCTTAGCATTTGTGGGTTTCTGGAAACTGCACGTTCCAAATTACAGCCAGATTGTCAGCCCTCTCTATCAAGTGACCCAGAAAAAGAATGATTTTATACGGGGCCCTGAACAACAACAAGTTTTTGAACAAATTAAGCAGGAAATAGTTCATGCAGTAGCCCTTGGGCTGGTTCAGGCAGGACAAGATGTTAAAAATGTGCTCTACACCACAACCGGGGAGAATGGCCCTACCTGGAGTCTCTGGCAGAGAGCACCAGGGGAGACTCATGGTCGACCCCTGGGGTTTTGCAGTCAGGGATCTAGAGGATCTGAAGCCCACTATACACCAACCGAAAAAGAGACATTGGCAGCATATAAAAGAGTTCAAGCTGCTTCAGAGGTGATTGGGACTGAAGCACAGCTCCTCCTGGCACCCCGACTGCCAGTGCTGGGCTGGATGTTCAAAGGGAGGGTCCCCTCCACACACCATGCAGCCGATGCCACGTGGAGTAAATGGGTTGCATTAATCACTCAAATAGGGAGCCCCAGCCACCCAGGAATACTGGAAGTGATTACAAATTGGCCAGAAGGCAAAGATTTTGGAATGGTGCCAGAGGAAGAGGTAACACACGCTCAGGAGGCCCCACCATATAATAAACTACTGGATAATGAGAAGCAATGGGCCCTGTTTGCTGACAGGTCCTGTCGCATTGTGGGGAAACATCAAAGGTGGAAGGCAGCTGTGTGGAGCCCCACACGACAGGTTGCTGAAGCTGCTGAAGGAGAACGTGAATCAAGTCAGTTTGCAGAGGTGAAAGCCATCCAGCTGGCCTTGAATATTGCTGAGCAGGAAAAGTGGCCAGTGCTCCACCTCTATACTGACTCATGGATGGTGGCAAATGTGCTGTGGGGGTGGTTACAGCAGTGGAGATGGAGCAACTGGCAGCACAGAGGCAAACTCATCTGGGCTGCTGAATTATGGCAAGATATTGCTGCTCAGATAGAGAACTTGGTTGTGAAAGCACACCATGTAGATGCTCATGCACCCAAGAGTCGTGCCACTGAAGAACATCAAAACAACAAACAGGTGGATCAAGCTGCTAAGATTAAGGTGGCCCAAGTAGATCTGGACTGGCAACATAAGGGTGAACAATTTATGGCTCGCTGGGCCCATGACTCCTCAGGCCATCAGGGAAGAGATGCAACATCTAGACTGGCTCATGATCAAGGGGTGGACTTAACCATGGACACTATTGCACAGGTAATCCATGAATGTGAGACGTGCTACAATCAAGCAAGCCAAATGGTTAAAACCTCTTTGGTATGGAGGAGGATGGTTAAAATATAAATATGGGGAGGCCTGGCAGATCGAGTCATTTCCAAAACAACCTCATAGACACTTGGGCCAAAGAACATGGCATTGAGTGGATATATCACATTCCCTACCATGCACCAGCCTCTGGGAAAATTGAGCGGTACAATGGGTTGCTAAAACCTACACTGAGCCAACTCTGTATCACCCCTCCTGCCTTAAAAGACTGTCATGACAGATGGAGCTCAAAGTTATGGACTAAATGAACTCCGTATATATTTTGGAAGGATAGCCCATAGACTAAGGGAATTATATTTGTGCGTATACATCAAAAAACAGGAAAAGGGATGGTGATTATTTAGAATGCATTGGAAAACATGGAACTTGAGCATAACATAAATGGTATGGAAGAAGGGGTGGATACTGTCCTGGTTTTGGCTGGGATAGAGTTAATTTTTCTTCTTAGTAGCTAGAATAGTGCTGTGGTTTGAATTCAGTAAGGGATTTGATATGAGAAGAATATTGATAACACACTGATGTTTTTAGTTGTTGCTAAGAAATCAAGGACTTTCCAACTCCCCCTGTCCTGCCTGTGTGCAGGTGCACAAGAAGCTGGGAGGGGGCACGTCCAGAGAACCAGACCCAAATTGGCCAATGAAATATTCCAGATCATGTAACCTCATGCTCAGTATATAGAGGAGGGTCAGCCAGGAAGAAGGGGGTTCTCTCTCACTTTCGGGATTGTGGTTTTGGGATCTTGGCTTTTCTGGGATCACTAGCCAGGAACGGGCCAGGCATCAGTTGGCAGATGGTGAGCAATCGCATTGTGCATTACCCATTTGTACCTTCTATTATTGTTATTATTGTTTTATTTTACTTCAATTATTAAACTGTTTTTATCTCCACCTATGAGTCTCCCTTTATTCCTCCAATTATCTTTCCCATCCCCCAGACAGGGGAGGGTGAGCAAGCAGCTGCGTGATGTTTGGCTGCCAGCAGGGTTTAAAACACCGTTAATTTTCCCCAGGTCTAGTCTGTTTTGCTTGCGACAGTAATTGTTAAGTGATTTCTCTGTCTTTATCTCAACCCATGAGCTTTTCCGTTGTATTTTCTCCTCCCATCCTGTTAAGGAGAGGGAGCAAGAGAGCAGCTGGGAAGGCATCTGGTAGCCAGCCAATGTCAACTCACCATAAGGAGGCTTATCCAAAAGCTCTGGATTACACCTGCCCTGCTTGAATGGTTGAGGTACATGCAGGAAAGAAACAAAGCAGCACAGATGATAAACTCTTAACTTCACATCCTTAGAGCATTTGGAGCAGGAGACTAAAAGGTGATAGTAACTCATGTACCATACTCATCCCACTCAGTGACATAGAAATTATTTAGTGAGTGCTGTGCTTCTGCAACTACCTCACTTCTAAATTCCCACGACATACCACATTTCAAACTAGAAAGAAAAACAATCCAATGCTTCCATGCTCAGCTGTGAGGCTGCTACATGGACTTGTTATACAATGTTCAAGGCACTATACAGTTCAAACATTTTGAGTTATAGCTGACAAAGTATAGCATTACCAACTGTGATTTAGTAAATTTATTTTATTTTCTATTCTATTTTTCTTTCTATAACATATAAGTTTGCTTTACATACTAAATTGCTCCTTTTTAGTAGTTTAAAAAGGCTCAGAAGGTGTTGCTAGAGAATTCGGACAAGAAAAGAATTAATGGATTAGCAAATTAACTAGTTCAAGCATTAAATTTGACACTCTATATACACCTTATATCAAGCCCTCTACGAAGAGGAATTCAAGTAACCTAGACAACATTTTTACTTGCATATGCAAATGGTGCAGGGAAAAACTAGCAGAAAAGTTATATAGCAAGATCCCTGTCTGATAAATGACTACAGAAATCACCTCCGATTTATTTACATCTACAGTCTCCTAAATACTCAACTGTTTGGGATTTTTCCATAATAGCTTCTAAAAAAAAAAAAAAAAACCACAACAGCCAGAACCAGCTAATTTTTAATTTTTCTGTTCCAAAAGAGCAATGAAACTTTCAAAGCATTTGCTACATGAACTAGTAACTAGCCCACAAAATTAAATAAATAAACCATAGAACTTGTTAGTAAGTCCTTTTTGTTTCTTGGAGATTTAGTATCTGGAAAGCTTCTTGGCAATATGATTTTTTTTTTTTTCCTCCTCCTTGACACTTGACATAACTGCCACAAACCGTACCTCCTCCCCTCCCCCCAGCAGTCTACAAGGTTTTTAGTTTAAGGGGCAGGGAAAGTATATGAAGAAATTCCTGAAATTGAACAGTGGTTCTGACATTTTATAATTCTTCCTCCTTAAATAAGAAACTAGTTACCATGTATAAAAATTAGTAGCAACTTCTTGGTATAGGGAACAAATTTCTTTTTCCCCAAAGTTGACTGTATGAGCCTTATTTTAATTAACATAACAGAGGTTATAGTTGCAACTTCAATATATACTTTTCAGAAGGTCATTTCCCTGTTACTACTTGGATCAAAGCATCAACAACTGTTGAGCAAAATAATCAGGTGGGCAATTTATCCAATGACAGTTTTGACACCGGGCAATCTCCTCTGAAATGTCTGATGAGCAAACAATGCAACTATGCCAGCATTAGTCCGTTATCCTCATAACTAGTGCAAACATAAGATGAGATAACAACATACTCTGTCATCTGCAACAACTAAAGTAATCCCAAAGAGGTACCTGATGTACTACGTTGGTGAAAAAAAAGGTACAAAAAACAGTGATAGGTGCAGCCAACACATGACAATCTTTTTAAAATTCTCCTCTTGCAAGAAGTTGGGGAGGAGGGTTGGTTGTTTTTTAAAAGCCTCTTCTACAGCTCATTTCAGTCAATTTTACTTACTTTTCCATGAACTAAATTTTGCAGAAGTACTAAACAAAGAGGGTGTCACAGAGGTTTATAATAGTATAACTAGTTGAGAATCTCTGGGGTACACTGCTCATCTGCCATGACCTTTCCCCACAGATTTTTGTTTGGAAGTCTCCCATTCTAATCCTACTCTGTGGGATAAGATGGTTTTCTACCTATAGAGAACAGGTTTTATGCAAGTGCTCATTTAAAAAAAAAAAAAAAAAAAAGCAAAGCTGAATCCAAGCATTACTTAATCCCTGATTTATGAGCAACAGACAGATGATTCAAGAACAAATGACAGCATGAGAGAGCAGCCAGAGCCATGAAAGTCACAGGTCCAAAAATATTTGTGTTTTTGTCTTAATTTCACAGAATGTCATATCCTTCCACTACAAGGCAGCAGAAAGGGAAGCTTCTGGTCTATCTCATCTAGACTATTCATTGTTTTAAACGCTTCTATTGCATTGCTTTTGTATACTACAGAAAGGAAGCTAGTAATCCCACTGACTATCAGCAGTGCTTGCTTATACAGATTTAGACTATGGAAGCAGCCCCCCTACGTTAGGGATAAATGATCAGAGAATAACTTGCTAGATCTCATATCAAGTAGAAATTTTCAGCTTCTACTGCAATAAGAAAACTACATTTAAAGTGTGGTACTACAACAACACGAGTTGGACATATCTATGCTGATATAATCTTGTAGGAAGTTATGCCTCAATTATGCTGCACTGCCTACTGGCAACATACATTAAACTATCAGAGACACCTGGGGGGTTTGCAATTCTCATGCACAGTCTAGTGAGAATCAAAAAATAATTACAGTCAATAGAGCTGTTCACGTACAAAGGAAAAAATGGCCTGCAATACCTAGGCACAAAGACGAGAGATAAGTTTTAGCCTCTGTTTTGATTTTGTCAGCCTAAAGGACTCCAAAAACTTATTCTAAAAACATTTTTTTTAAATTGGGAATTTGTTTTAGATTGTAATCCTGCCCTCACATTTATGCAATGACATGGTAATGAATACATATTATTTCTGCTATCTGATATTTTTGGTTTTACTATTTCCCTTATTTTGCCATCAGCAAGCATATCAAAGTATTTGCCATTAAAAAAAACCCAAAACAACCAAAAAAACCCCACTCCACAATCTAAAACCAACTAAAGCACTACAAATGGCTGTTAAGTACAATAAAAAAAATAATAAGAAAAAAAGAATAAGAGATTCTATTCCTCTCCCCCCTGCACTCATGCCTTTCATATCTGCTCCAGTACTAATAAGTGCTACTTGTAATAACAGAAGGTTAAGAACATTTCATAGGCAAATATAATTCTCATGTTGCAGGCTTTCATAGCTTGGTTTTTCTTAATTTAAGAATAATAAATGTTGTATGTCTATGGCTTAAACTAACAAAGAACAAGTTAACCCCTTGTTCCATTAAAATCCATTCAGATAAGACATGCTTTTAATAGCTATTCCTTGGTTAGATTCTCACAAAGCTTAGCCTAGAAGTTAGCAACAAGATTTCTCTTAATTAAATGCATTATGGATTTTTAACATCCACACACAGCAAACAAGACTTTAATATTTACCTCAGAAAATCCATACCCACTTTATCCATCACGGAAGGGCAAGGAAGAGCACAATTGACTACACCAGAATTTTTACCTCTGGCATTGCTACTCCATCACATTCAGCATCACAGAATCCCCTCTAAAGCATTACTTACTATTATCTAAATATATATTGGGACAGCTACAAAACAAGAAAATGAGAAGAGCACTCCCATTCTTGCCAAAGATATAAGGAATTAAAAACTTCTAACTACACATTTGGAGATAACATCAAGTTTGCTGATGATATGAAACTGGGAGGTGCTGTTGAGGGATCTGGATAGACTGGAGCATTGGGCAATCATCAATGGCATGAAATATAACAAGACCAAATGCTGGATTCTGCACCTGGGATGCAGTAACATGGGACACAAGTATAGATTGGGAGAGGAGTGGCTGGAGAGCAGCCCTGCAGGAAGGGATCTGGGGGTGCTGGTCGACAGCAGGCTCAATACGAGACAGCAGTGTGCCCTGGCAGCCAAGAGGGCAAACCGCAGCCTGGGGTACATCAAACACAGCATAACCAGCCGGTCAAAAGGGGTGATCATCCTGCTGTATTCAGCGTTGGTGCGGCCTCACCTCGAGTACTGTGTTAAGGTACTTGAATGGGTCCAGAGGGGGGGAAACAAAGCTGGTGAAAGGGCTGGAAGACATGTCCTATGAGGAGCGGCTAAGGACTCTAGGCTTTTCTAGTTTGGAGAAAAGGAGGCTGAGGGGCGACCTTATTGGTCTCTACAGCTTCCTGAGGAGGGGAAGTGGGAGAGAGGTACTGATCTCTTCTCCCTGGGATCCAGTGACAGGACACGTAGGAATGGTTCAAAGTTTCATCAGGGGAGGTTCAGACTTGACATTAGGGAACATTTCTTTACCGAGAGGGTGGTCAAACACTGGAACAGGTTTCCTAGAGAGGTGGTCAATGCCCCAAGCCTGTCAGTGTTTAAGAGGCATTTAGACAATGCCCTTAACAACATGCCTTAACTTTTGGTCAGCCAGTGATCAGGCAATTGGACTAGATGATCATTGTAGGCCCCTTCCAACACAAATCTTCTAGTCTATAACAAAAGGACCCATGGATACTGTATTAAAGTAAACATAAAACTGAAAGAGTAATTCTAAATGGGACATCTCTCCCCTCCAATATACCACAGCTATCTTTTCTTGATAACTAGCTGTACTAAATCCACTTTCCCTGGCATTCTTTCATTATTTTTTTAACCAAGAGGCCAATCTATGAACACCATCTATAATAGCCTTGTACCTGTTAGAAGACAGAATAGTCAGAAAAACAATACTGGTATTTTAAGTGAGGATAATGAATATAAGATAAGCATACCACTGAACTGCATCTAAAATGTCAAATAAACCTAGATCACGAATTAAAGGATTCACATTATACAACCAGCCTCAGTCATCCATTACTTGGTAAAACAGTTTGGCCTTGAAACTCATAAACCTCTTAAAAAAACCAAAACCCTTCAAAAACCAGAAAACAAACAAAACAAACCGCCACAAACCTCCTCCAACCCCACCACAACCAAATTACATCCTCTGCCCCCCCAATTAATATAGGCTGCTTTTCTTCTTCCAAACAAACTGTTTTGCATTCCACCCATTGGACATACATAAAACCCTTCTCAAAATGTATTAGAATGCTGGATTTACTGCTTTTGTACTGTCATCTCCACAGTCTTGCATTAATAGTTACTGGAGACTGAACTTTTTAGTGTATATTTTACACAAATTCACTGGCAGAACAGAATCACTCAGTAATTGTCCTTAGAAGTGATAGCAGTCACTCACAAGTAGTCAGGAATAGTTTTTAAAAGAAACAACTGTTTCTTCTTTTATTCAGGCTGTGGTTCCATAGAACTAGCAAGAACAAGATTTGAACAACTACACAGGCATACAATCTTGAATTCTTACATAGTTAATTATTAAAAATCTTATAATATCCTATCTTAAATTAAGAATTGGAGAAAAAGCTGAAACAAACAGAAAAATATAAAACCTGTTTTGAACTAGCTGGAGAGAAGAGCTACATGCACCATTAGAAATTACTGCAGTTAAAAATGATAGGTAAGCAGACTTCTGGGCACTCACAGTGGTGGGCTTTTTGGGGCGCCTTTTTTGACTCAAAAGGTAAACGTGCACACATCTGTTTCTGGAAGTATGACAGGTACAGGCTGCAGAGATAAGGACAGTCCAGATTTTGAATGCAATGCAGTAGAATTTAAACCATTGTGACTAGAATATTTTAGGGAGCAAGTTGGTTGAGAGCCTGTGAGCCATGTGGATGTATTCTTATCACCTGACATAAGGTAATGCATAGTAAAGATAAGAATTAATACTACATCTGATCTGCCCCACACCCACATTAGCTCATCCTTAATAATATGCAGAGTTTGGGAGAAATCTATGTCTTCCAGCCTTCCTACTTTAGCTTCTTAGTGGCTATGACAGTTAGATCCATAGGGCATGCCAAGATAAACTATAATTCTACAGCCCAATAAGGCCACAAAAAGGGAAAGAAAAAAAAAAATTTTCTTTCATCCCAGGCTCAAGTCCTCGGTCTCTTTTCAAATGCAGCTCTACATGTGATAATAGTGAAACAAGCTGCGGTAAATGGCTTCTGTTAAGACTAAACTTCCCAGAAAAAAAATGGTAAAATATTTATGACTGCACCAACCAGGAAAATAACTTAAGCAATCCACACCCTAATTGCACCAGAAGCTATACAGATGCTCCTCTGGTAAGAATCAAGAAGTCTCCCTTTCCTAAAATTAGTATTTGATACTAACAGCTGATTAGCTCCCTCTCCCAGATCAAAGAGGAAGGAGAGTTTACAAATAGGGGTGGGAAGGTATCCTCTCCATCGAGCCCCTCCCACAAGCCATCAGTCTAGTAGGACCCCCATCAGGACACATCTTCATTCCCTGTCCCTGTCCTGTTGGAACCCTGTTCTGCTTGCTCAGCAATTAGTTTCCTCTTAACCTCCCTTTCTCCTTTTAATCAGAGGAGGGATTAAAAAAAAATTATGGTAGAGTATAAGTAGTTCTGTACAGTAATATTCTGTGCATCTCTCTATTATTAAAATAACCCAGTGCACATAGTTATTTGTTGAAGCCACTATTTGCAGTTGGACCCAGGGCATTAACATATCTTTATATCTTTCACTGCAGCTTAAAAAGCAGATGCAAATTTCTCTCATACACGGAGTCATACAACCTACTGTTGTCCATTCCCATGTTCTCATTGGTGCATGATTCACACACCAAGTACCTGCCCCAGCACTTCACTCCTGATGCTAATGGCTGCCATTGCCTCTGCCTCTGTTTTTTGTTTTTTTTTTTTTTCAGTTGCAGCATCCTTAGCCGAAAAGGAATCCTGTGAAACAAAGAGCATACTACTACAACGTTACACAGTTTATACACATTACAGATTGCAACACACCCCCAGCACGATATGCATGATCTTATATGCATCCATCCAGACTCTCCTACTGTTATTCCAAATGAGCCCTATCCTTCCTCAGGAAAGCTTAGCAACTATCATCAGTACAACATGCAAATACATTTAACCGACATGGACTCCTCACTTTTTTCCCCCTCCCCCCCCCCCCCCCCCCCCCGTACACCTTATTCCTAGTCCAATCCTCCCCCTATCTTCTAGTTCAGCCCTAAAGAGAGCAGGCGCCTTATACCTTGACTTAATTCCGTGAGGACTACCACAGCACACAGGACAGCAATTATAGCACCAGTGAAATTGACAGCACAAATAACGACAGAAAACCGAGGAAACAAGCCTTTCCTTTAACTGCTGCTATCTCCAACTCCACCATCTTCTTTCTCCTCCTACTCTGATAATCACAAGTAAAGCCTATTCCTGCCTACTCTTTTACCCCGCCTCCCTCCACGTGACCAGCTTTCTCTCTCCAGCCTCTAACACACCGAGAAAAGGGGTGCGGGGTGAGCTGTTTTTTTCAGGTAGGCGCAATTGATGCAGACAGGAAACTAGCTATTCCTTCCCCCAATAGAAGAGGATAGCGCAGAATCCTAGCCACTGTCCAATAGCAAGAGCAACAAATGTATCAAATCGGATCCTGATGCTCAGGAAAGGGTATGTACACAGCTTGCTTTAGTCATTATTAGCCTATGCAGAAAAACATGTTACAGTAGAAAGCTTCCCATGTGCACTTTGACAAGTTTGTTTTATTTCTCTTCCTAACAAACTAACCCAAATCACATCACAGACAGTACATGTTAACATGTTTGAAGTTAAAAGTACAGCAAATGCAAAAAACCGCATAACCATGTAATTGCACCAGTATATTGGCTACAGATGTCTGTGTAAGTTAAGTAAATGCATCTTGCAATGAATTGTAAGGAGGTTAACGATATAGTTATGTGCATATTAACCTGATTTGCATGTACAGCTCAGCAGGGCTGCCTTAAGCCCCTACAGCTGGTGAGAAAGTCTGCAGCACCTCAGCTCAACTCATTAACTAGCCCATTTTTAGCTCTAGCTCACCTAAAGCCATAGAAAAAGCAGGGAGGAACCCACACCAGATACCAAGCTGCATACCATAGAGGAAAAAAATATCCCCTCTCACCTGGAGAAGCATTTGAAGTAGGAAGTTTTATTGCTGTTTCAATTGCTTTAGTGCAGAAGTAACCATAAATAATGCTGGCAAATCTCTCCTTCAATGGTATTGGAAGGCTGGAAGTGACCAGCACCCAGATCCCCTTTCCCTGCCCCAAACATACCCTAAATATTCAGAAACTTCTTGCAAGCTATATTAAAGAGTGAACCTCATATTAAGGTTATGCACAAGCAATTCCCTTGATAAAATAGTGTTTAATGGCCCTAATTCACTGGAAACAGTGTATTACTTGAAGGTTTTAAATGACCATGCTCTTCCTTATGCCTTTGTCAGCAAGGTCAAACAGCTTCAAATCATCCTCTCCACATGCCAGTGCCTCTATGTAAAGAATTACAGCTCAATCTGCTCTTCTACAAGCTGAATAGATGGAACCCCTAAACCAGTAATTTTTCAGGATTATTTTTCAGCCCCAGATTGCTTTTGTGGTCCTTTTTCCAACATTCCCACATCTCTTGGAATGTGGTCATAAGAGCTATGCATCTGACTAGTACAAGAGTAATCCTCAATGGGACTGAGACTCTTCATTCTCTCCTTTACATTAGGGCCTACAGCTCTCAACAGGTCAGGTGGGGAGGGGCTTCTCAGCATAAAGCTGTATGATAGAAGGAGAGATGTACAAAGCACAGGCATGTTCTTGGTTGCTGCTAGCCAATATTGTGCTTTCTTTCCTGCCTTGGAGGAGCCAAGGAAAATATGGTGCTATAGAACCAATAGGAATACCCTAATAGTCAACGATGTAACAGAACAATGGGAAGTGCAGGATGATAACTCCTTTAGCTTCCCTGCAGTAACAGTTTTACCAACACTGCCTTCCTGGGTGAAGGCATATCTGTTTACTTCTTTTTTGTGTGTATAAAGATAGCATTAGTCCTTACATTGCATTTACAGGCCTCACTAGTTCAGAAACATTTTCAGTTAATGGTCTTGCCAATCAGCATGATTTAATCAGCATAATTGTTATAAGGAGCCTCTAGTCAGTGTATCCTTTTATCTGAAGGATTTCAGTTACTGTTATTTATCATATCCTGCTTATGTGACACAGTTTTGGTCAAGAACAGGTTGTATAACCTAAAGGTGTATAAACTCTGTAACTGCCTCATTTGGACAGAGTTCATATCAGAGGCAGCTGTCACTTGGCTGCTCTGTGTTCTCTCTTATAGCTATAGTAATAAACTGTTTCTGTTCTGACCTAATCTAAATTGTATTTGGGTTAGTTCTGTGACAGCTATTACTATATCTTGTAGGTACTCTTTCAAGCTACCATACTACATGGTAGTGCCCTATTTCACAGGTACAACCAGAATCCTTAATTTATCGTAGAACACAGAATGGTTTGGGTGGGAAGACACCTTTAAAGGTCATCTAGTTCCAACCCCCCTGCCATGGGCAGGGACACCTTCCACTAGCCCAGGTTGCCCAAAGCCCCGTCCAACCTGGCCTTGAACCCTTCCAGGGAGGGGGCAGCCACAGCTTCTCTGGGCAACCTGTGCCAGGGCCTCCCCACCCTCACAGGGAAGAACTTCCTTACATCTAATCTAAATCTACCCTCTTTCAGTTTAAAAACATTGCCCCCTGTCCTATCACTACGTGCCCTTGTAAAAAGTTCCTCTCCAGCTTTCTTGTAAGCCCCCTTTAGGTACTGGAAGGCCGCAATAAGGTCTCCCCAGAGCCTTCTCTTCTCCAGGCTGAACAACACCAACTCTCTCAGATTTTCCTCATAGGAGAGGTGTTCCAGCCCTCTGATCATTTTTGTGACCCTCCTCTGGGCCTGCTCTAACAGGTCCATGTCTTTCTTGTACTGAGGACTCCAGAGCTGGATGCAGTACTCCAGGTGGGGTCTCATGAAAGTGAAATAGAAGGGCAGAATTACTTCCCTTGATCTGCTGGTCGCACTTCTTTTGATGCAGCCCAGGATACAGTTGGCTTTCTGGGCTGCGAGCACACATTGCCAGCTGATGTCCAATTTTTCATCCACCAGTACCCCCAAGTCCTTCTCCGCAGGGCTGCTCTCAATCAATTCAGCAGCCAGTCTGTACTGATACTGGGGATTGCCCCAACCCAGGTGCAGGACCTTGCGCTTGGCCTTGTTGAACTTCATGAGGTTTGCATGGGCCTACTCCTCAAGCCCGTCAAGGTCCCTCTGGATGGCACATCCCTCCTCTCTAGTTTATCATCTACACCACTCAGCTTGGTGTCATCCACAAACTTTCCGAGAGCGCGCTCAATCCCACTGTCTGTCATTAATGATGATATTGAACAGTACTGATCCCAATGTAGACCCCTGAGGGGCAGCACTTGTTACTGATCTCCATTTGAGCATAGAGCCATTTACTGCAACTCTTTGGATGTGATCGTCGAGCCAATTCCTTATCCATCTAACGGTCTGTACTGGGTCTGGCTGAGCCAGAATTGGTTTTCCCCTGTAGCAGCCCCCATGGTGCTGTGGTTTATGTTGGGAGCTGGCAGGGTGTTGATAGCACACTGGTGCTGTGGCTACTGCTGAGTGGTGCTTACACAGCACCAAGGCTCTTTCTGACATTTCCCCCCCAGTGGGACGGGGTGGGCAAGATCTTGGGAGGGGACACAACCAGGACAGCTGACCCCAACTGACCAAAGGGATATTCCAGACCATATGATGTCTGCTCAAGTATAAAGCTGGGAGAAAGGAAGAAGGGGGGGGTGGGGTCACCCTTGGTCCTCCGAGGCAACCACTATGCATATTGGAGCCCTGCTTCCTGAGAAGGCCCAACATCGCCTGTTAATGGGAAGTAGGGAATAAATCCGTTTTCTTTTTGCTTCCGCGCACGGACCTTTGCTTTGCTTCGCTTACATTAAAACTGCTTTTGTGTTAAAAATGCTTTTTAGCATCTCTTTCATCTCTTTCATCTAGGATTTTCCCTGCAGCTCCCTGATCATGCAAACGTACCATCTCAATTATATCATTTACTTCATGCTGTGTATAATCCTCTATTGTATCCTTCCTCACAGGTTGCCTATTATTAGGACCTACTTCTATCTTTCGCCTCCACACAGGTTTCGCATCTATGAATTCATCTGTGGAACCAGCCTCATCAGAATCCGTAGAATCCCAAATATCACCATCCCATTTTTCTGGGTCCCATTGCACACCTGCATCCGCAATCACTGCATGCACTTGCTTATGATTCACTCGCCCTCTCCTTTTCCTATACTTATATTGTGCTACTCGCACTGTGGCTTTCTCTGCCACTGTCTGATAAGTATCCAGCTTATCAGCAAGCAACTTATTCCAGCATTGCAACAGCACTATTTGACTCTGCAAATCACACATCTGTCACTCCATCTGGGAGCGCTCCAACAACAGCCTCTCTTTACTCTGGTGTTGTTTTCTATATGCAGTTAACAGAACCCATCCCCATTTATTTCAATTTGTAGTTTCTTTTCCTTTTCCAATAGGTATCCTTTTCATCCAATTTAGAACATCTAACAGCTCGGCTTCTTTCAGCCAGCTCTCCCATTGTTTGCACGGTCCTCCGACCTGAGCCCACTCCTGGGCCAGCGAACTATAGGGAGGATTTTCCCAGCCAGCAGTATCTGGTGGACTTGACAAATTACCTCTGAACTTAAATAATGGCATTTTTTGTCGAATCCCACTTCTGACACCAATTTATGTTTTGCTGATTAAGGATACCAATTAAACTCAGACAGTAGAGTGAAAAGAGCAGGCGTGTTTTACTAGTGATAACCAAATAATGTAACAGAGTAATACAGGAAACATACAGTAAGAAAAGACAGAATAGCGCACTGAAACAAATAGGGAAATACAGGGTAATGTATCAAATCATTACTACCTGAGAGAGAGAATAGTGATTAAGAAAGATCCATCACCCCTTGCATACGTAACCATCATCCAGCCCCGCAGGCGCTGGGCAGCCCCGGTTACAGCGAGGATTTGTTGAGCCTGTCCCGGCAAGTGGGAAATCCTACGCGATGCATCCACCCATAGGTGAGGCTTCCAATTAAACATTATGCATTATTAGTTTTTGTTAATTAGTAAAATCTGTATCACTACTAACATTATTAGTATTTGATCATTAACGAAATATATAGGCTTACTAGTCACTAGGGAAAGATGTAGCTTAGACAAAATGTAGTTATTAATAAGGATTAAATGCTGAGAGAATGTGTATCCAACCTCCCTTGTTTAGCCTTGTTCAAGGCTGAGAACCCAAGTGTTTGGCCTTGTTAGAAACTCCCTTGGTTCTCCCCCCCCCCCTGCGCCCTGGCCAGGCTTTGGGTGGAATCCAACAGGAGGATGAAACCAGATGTTTCCACTCAAAGAAAAGTGCAAGTTATTCTGGCTTGCTGATTTGGATATATGAGGCTGGACCTGCTTGCTGTGACTTTGGATGCCTCACACATGGGTGGACGCATCGTGTAGGCCTTACCACTTGCAGGGAAAGGTACTCCAAATCCTTGCTGCAACCGGGGCTGCCCAGCAATTGCAGATCTGGATATTAGTACCCCATTGTGTAGTAATGATTAGGTGCATTTGCCTTGTTTAATTATATATAGTAATAAGTGTACTATTCTTTATTTTGCTTACTGCTTATTTTTGTAGTACTTAGTTATATCCTTTAATTATTGGTAGTGAAATCAGCCTACTCTTTTCACTTGGATATCTGAGTTCAATTGGCATCCTTGAAAATAACACATGATGACATTATGAGAGAGTTAGGTGAAAAGTTTATCATGGCTCAACCCTTGGCATTATTTTGCAGGTCTGAACATAGAGATGTGGGTTTTAGCAGGCCTGGGATGTTCTATTTGTTTTACACGATTTGCCATCCTGTGACAGTTATGATGCCTCCTGTCCACAGTGCAGAAGGCCAAACTGAGACTGATTGCAATGATTGCCATGGAAATGAAGCTATGAAACAAAGACAGGGGAGATGTGGGAATTAAGAACTGGTGGTTAGCAAAATGTAAACTGACCTTGAGGTTAGAAGAATGATTGTGGGAAACTGAGGCAGCATTATGTAACAACATGTTGTCTGAGAAACAGCAGTAAAAAACACCACCTGCAGAGTGTGGTGAGCATGTGAGCAATAAACAGGCACAATCTGAAGGTCAGTAGGATGTAAAAGCAAAAACGAACCTATGTAAAAAAGTAATAAATTGGGAGCTTGCACACAGTGCAGGGCATTTGCTTTTGGCAATGCCCCCCCTTCGACAAACTGGTGTGAGTTTGTCTTTCATCTGTGCGTTGCCCCGATCCCGGCTGGACTGAGACAGACAGTTAGGATAATGGTAAAAACAGATTATTAACTTTGAAACAATCCGCTATTGTATATGCATGTCAAAAAGCAGGAGCCTAGGTAGGATTAAAGGGAAGTAGAGACAATGAGCTGTGATGACCTGCCTATGTCTGTCAAATTATGAGGAAACTAGATAGAAGGTAGTTCCAGCAGGGGAAGATTGTGACCACTGACTCATGGACCATGGACTCTAATTACACCTGACACTCAAAAGAACAAGGTGGAGAGGGCAAACTAGGCATGCGTGCTAATTTACATGATAAGCGTAGAGATTATGACTAATCAGTTAGTAGATATGTATAGATTGTGTGTATAAATAATCGTAGTTTTCGGGACCACAGTGTGCTGTCTTGGGACAGGCACCTGTGCATGCGCATCCACATAATAAAAGAAAATACCTTCATCCTGTGTGTGAATTGGGCGTCTGCACACCGGATGACAAACCCCTGTTTTTTGGGACAACATCACTTGCTCTTCTCTTATTCACCAACACAGTCACTCCATTGTAGAAGGCCACCAGATTAGTCAGGCGTGATTTGCCCTTGGTGAATCCATGTTGGCTGTCTCTTATCACCTTCCTGTCATCTATATGCCTTGACATGTCTTCCAGGAGGATCTGTTCCATGAGATGTTATCAAGCACAGTGGTGTGGCTGACTGGTCAAGAGTTCCCAGGGTCCTCCTTTTTACCCTTTTTAAAAATGTGTGTGATGCTTCCCTTTTTCCAGACACTGGGGACTTTGCCTGACTGCCATGACTTTTCAAATATGATGGAGAGTGGCTTGGCAACTTCATCAGCCAATTCCCTCAGGACCCTGGGATGCATCTTGTTGGGTCTCATGAACTTGTGTATGTTCGTGTTCCTCAGGTGGTCTCGAACCTGGTCTTCTCCTATGATGAGCGGGACTTTGTTCCCCCAGTCCCTGCTTTGAGGTTCAGAGACTTGAGAGATGTAGGAAGAGCAATTGCCAGTGAAAACTTGGGCAAAAAAGTTGTTGAGTACCTCAGCCTTCTCCATGTCAGTTGCCATCAGATCCCCTGTCTCATTTATCAGGGAGGGTGTGGGTGGGGAGTGGGTACAATTTCTTTTGTCTTCCTTTTTTGACTAACATACTGTACTGGTTTTGCCTGGGATAGAGTTAAATTACTTCATAGTAGCTTGTATGGGGCTATGTTTTAGATTTGGGATGAAAACTGTGTTGATGATACAGGGATGTTTTAGTTATTGCTGAGCAGTGCTTACACAGTGTCAAGGCCTTTCCTACTTCTCATACTGGCCCACCAGCAAGTAGGCTGAAGTTCCCTAGCAGGATCAGGCCTGTGAGCGTGATGCTTCCTGTGGATGAAGTAAGAACACTTGATCAACATTCTCTCCTTGATCAGGTGGCCTGTTTTTGGTGGATTTGGGTTTTTTTTGGGTTTTGGAACTTGCTACTTCCAAGCTTTGTGCCAAAGGCACAGAAGTCCTGTTAGAGTGAAAAGGCCAACATTAAACTTGATGTATCTTTAAGGTCAGGTAGCTCAAGATCCACTAGGGATGCACACACCCACAAAAATACCCACAAAGACAACCCAAGCCTTTTTGCATACTGTGTTTTGACAATCTGAGTAGGACCCCAGCCCTTGGCATGCTTGTTTGAGACCCTGTCTGTTCATAGGCCGAGTGTAGGTATTTGCACAGAATTTTGCTTTGTTTGTGGTGAGGACATATAATCAGGAACAAGTGTTTGCATGGAACCCTGTATTAGGTATGATTGTCAGGTGTATGTGGGGTCTGCGTGATGTGAGAGATATCAATGTTTCCCAAAAAGAAGCATGGTCAGATGCAGAGTGCTGTATCATTTGTAATCAAGCAACTGGGATTGCAACCCAGTTGGTTAAAACTGTTTCAGGATGCCAGGTGAACAGTATGCAGATATACTGCAGGATCTGGCATCTTGTTTGTGAGTACAAGCCAAGGAGTACAAAAAGCTATCATCTGAGATGCTCGCAAATGAGTACATGAGATCTGCTGGCCAGCACTGAGTCTGATTCACCGGAGAGTAAGAGGAGGATCAGGACATTTGTTCTGTCCATGTTTATATGCATATGTGGTGGCTGTAAAAGCACTTGTACTGGGTCTGGCTGAGCCAGAATTGGTTTCCCCCTGTAGCAGCCCTCATGGTGCTGTGGTTTATGTTGGGAGCTGGCAGGGTGTTGATAGCACACTGGTGCTGTGGCTACTGCTGAGTGGTGCTTACACAGCACCAAGGCTCTTTCCGACATTTCCCCCCCTACAGTGGGACGGGGTGGGCAAGATCTTGGGAGGGGACACAACCAGGACAGCTGACCCCAACTGACCAAAGGGATATTCCAGACCATATGACGTCTGCTCAGTATAAAGCTGGGAGAAAGGAGGAAGGGGGTGGGGTCACCCTTGGTCCTCCGAGGCAACCCCTACGCGTATGGGAGCCCTGCTTCCTGAGAAGGCCCGACATCGCCTGTTCATGGGAAGTAGGGAATAAATCTGGTTTCTTTTTTTTTTTGCTTCTGTGTGCGGACCTTTGCTTCGCTTTGCTTATATTAAAACTGCTTTTGTTTTACCCACAAGGGTTGGGGTTTTTTTTTCCCCCTATCTTATTTTCTTTTCCCTCTTTGCCCTATTGAGAAAAAAAGGGGGGGGGGGGGAAAGTGATAGGGCGACTTGGTGGGTACCTGGCATTTAGCCAAGGTCAAACCACCCCACCATGGTTCTTCCATCTTTGTTAATCTATTGATGGTTGACCATACCTGTGCCTTTTGGGAATTTATGCTCAGACCTGGGAAAATTGGAAGCCCTAGCAAGCTGCAAGAGGTGAGATGCTGCTAAAGCAAAGTCCACAGAACCCCTATGATATAGTGTACTTCACACCTGCTAGTAGCCATGGTTAATGATTATGCTAGTAGCTATAGTTACCACACATATGGAGAGCAATAAGAAATTCATAAAGAATAGGCTTTGATATCCAAACCCTAGAAAACAGGTAGAACATCCTGGACCATAAAGACAATGTCTGGGATTGTGTTGAGGATGAGTTATTTGACAACCTGGCAAAGTGACTATTCGCTTACTTAACTTGGCAATGAAACCAACTTTTGAGTGTCCTGAAAGTGAACTGCCTTCATTATAATACTAAAAACCACCCACAGGTCAAAAACACCCCTCCCCAGGTTAAGACCCTTCCCCTGAGCATGCGTAGTATTAGAAGCATTAGGTAAGATATATTATAATTGTATGCTAATCACTAACCAATCAGTATCTAATAGGCATGTTATGGAAAAGTAATAATCTTTGATTTTTGTGTCTAAAGGGAGCATGAAAACCTCCTGTTGGGGTGCTTGATTTGTGGAAAAGTCCACCGAGCGCCCAGGCCTGAATAAATACAATATCTCTCCTGAGCGTGTTAAGATTGGTTTATTGCACGCTGGGCACTAATCTGCTTTTTGGATAACAAAACCATAAAAAAACTCTCTGCTCTGACAGGGCGGTACCAGTTGTGGCGCACTGTTACCTTAAGAACCAAAACACAATGGTTGACCTTTGACTAACCAACAAATGAGTAAACAGGTAAACAATCATGAGAGGGCTAATGATCATTGAATTCGTGAACAGTGAAATGCCACTCAGTAAGTATATCTATTACATACCTGTACTGGTTTTGGCTGGGATACAATTACATTTCTTCATAGTAACTTGTATGGGGCTATGTTTTCGATTTGTGATGAAAACGGTGTTGATAACACAGGGATGCTTCAGTTATTGCTTAACAGTGTTTACAAAGCATCAAGGCTGAAGGGGAAATTCAAAATGTAACTGCTCAGCAGTGGTAATTTGTGACTGAGGAATGATCTGGCATGGAGGGCAAGAAGGCCCAACTGCAGAAGGGGTTAAACGGGCTGGAAGCAGCAATGCCAGAGACAGAAGGATTCCCTGCAAGGGAGTGAAGTCTCCCTTGCTGATAAGAAACAGCTGCAGCATTGTCTCCTAGCCATCCTGGAATGCAGGGCTTACTCAGGGGCCACCTTTGGGCAGCAGAGCTGATGCTGAGGGACAGACCCAAGGCTGGGCTGAGGTGCCCCATGCAACTGCTCACAGGATTGATGCTGGTGCAAGAGAGTACAGGGAATCAGCTCATGACACATCTTTGCAGACTCCTTGTAGAACTGCTTAGGGTGGTAGGACTCTGTCCAGTGCATTGTTCATTAATATTTTTTTTTTATATTTAAGCACAAACATGTGTTTAATTTGCCTTAAGGGGTACAATAAAAATCCCCTAACACCTTTTCTCCTTCTCATGCTGTCCTACCAGCAAGTAGACTGGGGGTGCACAAGAAGTTGGGAGGGGATGTTACTGATTGTTACTGATTTGTTATTAATTTGAGTTGATGATTTTTGGTGATTTTGATAAGGAATGATTAGGATTAATCAATTAAATAGAATCTCACAGAAATATCGGTTTTTATAAAAGATAGTGCAGTGCGCATGACCGGAAAGAGGTGGGGATATGAAAATGAGTTACAGGGATTAGCATGTTTATGTATGAGGACTTGATTAATATGTATGACTGTATCCTATATAATCAGCATGCTACATGAGTTAGGGTGTGTTGTTGGTGAGATGACTCCCCTGCGCACCTGGCCGTTAATAAAGGAGTGTCTGCTTATCTACATCACATTGGTGTCGATAAGTTCTTTTATCCCATTTTGGTGACAGGGACACAGCTGGGACAGCTGACCCCAACTGACCCAAGGGATGTTCCATACCGTACGACACTGTGCTCATCAATAAAAGCTGGGGTGGGGGCAGGGAGGGATGTTGGCCAGGGCTGCCATTGCTCAGGGACTGGCTGGGCATCGTTTGGTTGGTGGTGACCAATTCTGAGGTTATTTTTGCATCACTTGTTTTTCTTGGGTTTGTTTGTTTTTTCTTGGGATTTTTTGTTTGTCTTTATTGTTTTCTTCTTCTCTTTTTTTTTTTTTTTAAATTATTAATCTTTCTTTATATCAACCTATGGGTTTTCTCACTTTTACCCTTCTAATTCTCTCCCCCATCCCACTGGGTGAGGGAGTGAGCAAGTGGCTGTATGGGGCTTAGCTCCCTATGAGGGTTAAACCATGGCAGTACTTTTTGGTGAGAAACATGTAGCTCAAAAGGTTTGAGATAACAACAGATTTTACCAGAGCATATTAGAGGGAATTTATAATTATATCTTTTTAACTGTTTCTGGTTGTGATATTGACTTACCTGTTCTTGACAATGCTTTATCTGATCTGTGCCATGCTCCCTTTTTTGCTATACATGTTAAAGACAGATTTTGCAATTTGCTGTGCTGTGTAGCCCTTGGTGGTGTTTTGCCTGGGAGAATTATAAAAGCACTGGCCTTGAGCTTAATCTGGTATTTGGGCTCTGCATTGATGCCGTCCCTGGCATCGGGAACCATCTCACGGAGACAATTAAAAATTACATTTTTCTACTTTTTCCTCTGAGAGGCATTCAGTGGAGGAAACACGGAATGTCACTTTCACCACCTTTTCCTGTATGGAGGATGTTTTCTCCCTCATTACAATAACTCTTCAGTATCTTGAACATCCTTGGGTAACCAAAATACTCCTATTGGTACTTCTCAAGAATATTTTTAAATTTTTTTTTCTAAGGTTAACCAACTACTTAGGAATATCACCTAAGGATATGCCCCGAGACAGTGTGGTTATGGGTAGCAAGGCATGTGGGAGGATACGGACAGATACATAGAAAGGTCGTCACCTCCAATGGTCTGGGACTTCACCCCCAAACAAGTGCGGGATCCTGATGAAGTGATAGAATGTTTGAAAAAAGGATGCCCTGGCTATTCCAAAGAGAACAACTTATTGCACTGTGCTGGGGCCTGGCCTATGCCTACCGAGCACTATTCAGCACCCTCAAGGAAAAGAGAGGGTCTCTGGATCCAAAGACATACAAACAGACACTGTGGCTAGACCAGAGACCCAACCCTCAACTATATCAGTCACCTCTATAATCATAGTCAAGAAGAAACAATGGAAGTGGAGGTCAACTCATTTAGTAAGGGAGGAAGAAGCTTCTCCTAAGAGGGAGCAGGAGGAAGAATCAGAAGAGCAGTCACAAGAACAGGAGGAGGAAAAGACTGAAATCATAAATGAGTCAGAAACCACCCAATCCCTATCCCTAAGTGAGCTGCAAGATATGTGAAAATATTTCAGCTGTCAGCCAGGCGAGCAAATTCTCAGCTGGTTGCTCCAATGCTGGGATACTGGGGCCAATAATCAGGCATTAGAGAGGAAGGAAGCCCGGCAGCTGGGATTCCTTATCTAGGGATAAGGCCATTGACAAAGGGATTGGAAAAAGGGGCAGCAGTCCTCAGTCTCTGGAGGTGACTCCTGTCGAGTGTGAAGGAAAGGTATCCCCTCAAGGAAGATCTTGCAAATTCCCGAGGCAAGTGGACCACCATTGAGGGAGGTATCCAGTATCTGGGGAATTAGCCATGGTGGAGGTGATCTACAGCAACCTGGACAACAACTAGGCATCCAAGGACCCAAATGAAATCTGGTGCACGTGGTCCATGTGGCGAAAATTTGTACGAAGTGCACCGACATCATACACCAACACCCTGGCGATAATGAGCTGGACAGACATGGAGGCACCAACTGTGGATGGATTGGCCAGTCAACTCTGAGAAATCGAAGAGAATCCTGCTTCCTCCCTACAGACCTGTGTCTCAGCTGTGAAGAAACTGTCTCGACAATTGTCCCAGCAATTCAAAAAGCATATGTCTTCTTCCTTGCTTGTACTGGCCAATCTCTCAGCTATTAAGAGTCAACCTTTTTCTGCTCAAGGAAAAGGGGTACCAGTGGCATAAACCACATGCCACCCTGTGGTTCTGTCTGTGTGATCAGGGGAAGGACATGAGGAAGTGGGATGGTGAATCTATCTGGAAACTAGAAGCTCAAGTACAGGAATTACAAGAAAAAACAACCACCAGAAGTCAGCCATCCAGGAATATTACTGCTCCAATGTCTGTTGGGCAGATTAGATGGTCTGATCTTACTTCTGACCATGATGAAGGGACTTCTGGTTTGCAGCTACAAAAATCAAGTAATGAATACTCCAACCAGGAATAAAGTGGCCCTGCCTTTGGCCAGGCAGAAGAAATGGGCAATCGGGTTTACTGGACTGTGTGGGTCCAATGGCCTGGCACATCAGCCCCACAGGAGTATAAAGCTGTGGTGGACACTGGTGCACAGTGTACCCTAATACCATCAGATTACAAAGGGGCAGAATCCATCTGTATTTATGAGTGACAGGGGGATCCCAACAGCTGGCTGTGTTGGAGGCTGAGGTAAACCTAACTGGGAATGAGTGGCAAAAGCATCCTATTGTGACTGGTCCGGAGGCTTCATGTATCATTGGCATAAACTACCTCAGGAAAGGGTACTTCAAGGACCCAAAAGGGTACCGGTGGGCTTTTCGTATAGCTGCCTTGAGTACAGAGAAGATTAAACAGCTCTATAACTTGCCCAGTCTTGTCGGGTACAACTTGAAGGACTCAGAGCGGCCTGTACTGCTCCGTTGTTAGAGGGGGACGTACTGGAACTTGTAGGCTACAAACCTTGGGAGGCCTGATAAAGGGAAGAGAAAAGCGCTGAGAAAAGTGCTGATATGGTGAAGAATTGCTAACCTGTGAGTCATGCTTGATAAAGGGCCGAAGACGGTGCAGACAGCTGGGAATTTAGAGTT
Source organism: Bubo scandiacus (assembly GCA_017315185.1). NCBI lineage: Eukaryota > Metazoa > Chordata > Aves > Strigiformes > Strigidae > Bubo > Bubo scandiacus. Next base: position 18,600 of record MU210272.1, on the reverse strand, counting down.
TTTTATAGGAGCGGCTTAGTTGCTATTAGTCCAATTGCTAAAGTTTAAGTAGCTACCAATTAGCGCGCGCTGATAAGAACTCTGAAGCATAGCAACCAATCAATTTAACACACGCATCTTCTGATTTTCTATAAAAATGAGTGTTACATGTAATAAAGTGAGAAGAACTTTGCTTGCATCAAGCCTGTCTCCCGTCTCTCAATCGCGGCAAATTGGTGACCCCGACGTGATCCGAGTCCAGGACGTGATCGGGTCCAGGAACCGCCTATCTGCGCGGCAGGCTGCGAGTCCCACGGAACGTTGAATGAGCTGCTGAAAGGAAGCAGGAGCCGGCCGGCCTGAAATCCCTCTGGAGTAGAGAGGTGAGCTGTGGGAAACATGGGGAATCAAGCGTCTTCCCCGGAGAGAGACGTATATGAGCTTATGAAAGCTCTTCTTCAAAAGCATGGGAAAGTTATCTCTGGGCACGACCTTCAAGCCATGCTTAAATGGGTACGAATGAAGATACCCGCTGTAACTGCTTCTAGTATTTTTACGCGGGAACTTTGGGATGATGTGGGGGTGAAGTTGTGGGATTCTGCCACATCGGGGAATGTAGAAGCTCAGCATATGCTCCCGTGGTGGAGGATCATTTTTGAAGCTTTAAAAGCTCAAGAGGAGAGTAATAATGGCGACGTAAAGACTAAAGGGAATACCCCCGCTGCCCCGACCGTTACCCCCACGGTCCCTTCTCCGCCTTCGGAAAGTCAAAGTTGCCGAGGACCCCCAGAGGTCGATGCTGCAAATTATCCTGAAGGGGAGGACTCCTTTGATTCGGGGCCGGTAGATCCCGAGAAGGAGCCGGACTTACGTCCCCCTGACCCACGCGACACATGGGCTAATATAAAACGCCAAGCCTTAAAGGAAGGGGATCTCGAGATTGCCAAAATGATAGTTGCTCCTGTGATTTATCAGGGCCAGGGGGCACATTGGGAAGCCTTATCTTTTTCTGTAATTAAGGAGTTGCGCCGTACCGTCACTGAGCACGGGCTTTCCTCTCCTTATTTCGCGAGCCTGTTAGCTTCGGTTTTTGATACCTATGTCATGACTCCTCATGATTTAAAATCCTTAGCACAATTACTGTTAACTCCGACTCAGTTTTCGTTGTGGGAGTCGCAGTGGAGGGGAGGGCTCCAAGTACTTCTCCGCGCGTTTGCGGGTCATGCTAATCAAGCTGTGGCTGCTTTAACTATAGAGCATCTTACCGGCACGGGTCAGCACACTGATCCGGTAGCCCAGGCTCGGGATATCCCTCGGGAGGCTCTTGAAGCGATCCGTAATGAAGCGAAAAAGGCCTTTTTTAAGGTCCCGGACACACAGAAGCCACAGAAAGCTTTTACAACTATTACTCAAGAACCTCGAGAGCCCTATATGCAATTTATTGATAGATTAAAGCAGGCTCTGGAGCGTCAGATAGATAATGTGGATGCGCGGGACATTCTGTTGCTGAAACTGGCTGTTGAAAATGCTAATGTGGATTGTAAAAAGCTCCTGAAATCCCTTCCTAATCCGAATCCTACACTGGTTGAAATGGTGGAGGCTTGTAATAGAATTGGCACTGTGGATCATAAATTTGAGGCCATGGCTGCTGCCCTTGCAGCCATGCGCGGTCCGTCAAGCTTGGGAAATTGCTATGGCTGTGGTAAACCAGGGCATTTTAAAAAGATTTGCCTGACTATGAATGCGGGGGCTAGGCACCGAACCCCTGGAGTCTGCCCTAGATGCCGAAAAGGGCGTCATTATGCTAATCAATGTCGGTCTAAGTATGATTTTCAGGGTCAACTGATACAGGGAAACCGGTCGCGGAGCGCGGGGCAGCGACGCGCGCAGACACAAGTGCCGCAGCTGACATTCCAGCCCTCACGGAGGGAAGCAGCAGTGCCTCAAGTCTTCATCCAGCAACAGCCGGGAGCGCAGGATTGGACCTGGCAACCGCCCACACAGTAACGTTACTTGATTGCTCAGTTCACTTGCTGTCGACAGATATCTCGGGACCCTTACCCCCTAAAACACAAGCGCTGTTGTTAGGAAGATCATCTACTACATTGTCAGGGCTTTTTGTATTACCAGGGGTCGTTGACTCTGACAGTACTGACGAAATTAAAATTATGGCATGGACCCCGTTCCCTCCCTGCACGATACCTAAAGGTAGTCGTGTAGCGCAATTAATATTGATTCCTGCGGGGACGAACTCCCCCGCTCCTAGTCAATCTTATCAAAGGCGGGGAGGATTTGGGTCTACAGGGAACCCACAAATTCTATGGGTGCAATCTATTTCTCAGAAGCGACCCGTATGTCAATGTACCCTTATTCGTGGAGGGCAGCAAGTAGTACTAAATGGAATTATTGACACTGGAGCTGATGTCACGATAATATCTCTGGCTAAGTGGCCTCCACAATGGCCTCTGGCTAATGTTTCCCACACGTTAGCTGGAATTGGAGGAACTGGTAACAGCCGTCAAAGTGTGGAATTAATTCAGATTCAAGGTCCAGAGGGGCATATAGCCTCTGTTAAACCTTTTGTGTTACCTGTCCCTCTGATCCTGTGGGGGCGTGATGTGCTGTCCCAGTGGGGAATGTCCATTCAGACCCATTTTTAGAAGGGGCCATTGAAGTGCGCGACACCCTTAAATTGACATGGAAGACCGATACCCCTATTTGGGTAGATCAATAGCCCCTACCACTGGAAAAGCTTCGCGCCCTCCAAGAATTGGTTGCAGAGCAATTAACAAAAGGGCATATTGTGCCTTCTACCAGTCCTTGGAACTCGCCTATTTTTGTCATTAAAAAACAAACCGGCAGGTGGCGCTTGCTCCACGACCTCAGAAAAATTAACGATGCTATGGAAGACATAGGGGCCCTCCAACCAGGACTCCCGTCCCCTACTATGATTCCTCGAAATTGGTATTTGACTGTCATTGATCTTAAAGATTGCTTTTTCAATATCCCACTGCACCTTGATGATGCTCCTAAATTTGCCTTTTCAGTTCCAAGCGTCAACATGCAAGCCCCGTTGCAAAGGTACCAGTGGGTTGTGCTGCCACAAGGAATGAAGAATAGTCCTACAATTTGTCAGTGGTATGTAGCTAAAGTACTTAGTCCTGTTAGGGCCACGATGCCTAATGTTTTGCTATATCATTATATGGATGACATCTTGGTGGCCGCACAACATCACGAGGTCATGGAGGAAGCTATAGCCCTTGTCACGGCTGCTGTCAACTCGGCAGGCCTCTGTATTGCGCCGGAAAAAATTCAAAAAATATCACCTTGGAAGCACTTAGGTTGGCGCATCAGGGCTCAGACTATAGTTCCTCAACCCTTACAGATACAGACAGACATTAGAAACTTGCATGATGTACAGAAATTGTTGGGAACAATCAATTGGGTCCGACCGCTGTTGGGAATTTCTAATGCAGACTTAAGTCCTTTATTTGAACTGCTTAAAGGGGATACTGATTTGTGTTTCCCCCGCAGTCTCGGCTCTGAGGCTGTTGCCTCTTTGCAAAAGGTTGCCACAGCGATCGCCAACAGGCAAGTTCACCGGTGGGCTCCTGAATTACCCTTTCATCTCATTATTTTAAATCCTACTCGACAGCCTCATGCACTGATTTTTCAATGGGACTCTCAGAAGCCAGACCCACTGTTAATTATTGAATGGATTTTTTTGCCAAATCAATCTACAAAAACTATTTCGACACAGCATGAGATGTTTGCTTCTTTAATAATTAAAGCCAGACAACGCTTACTAACATTATCAGGGGTAGACTTTACTTGTATCTGCCTACCTGTGACAAGCATGTATCTACAATGGCTTTATCAGCAATCAGACGTTTTTAGTATGGCACTGGCAGACTATATGGGTCAACTCACATCCCACCCACCTTCGCACAAACTGCTTAATGCCAATATTCACTTGATATCCAGGCCGAAAAGAAGTGACCAGCCATTGCAAGCCCTTACTGTATTTACGGACAGGTCTGGGAAATTGCACAAATCAGTCATCTTATGGTGGGACGACCAGCACGGATGATGGGACTCAGACATAGAGACCGTTCCTGGTTCTCCCCAGATAATGGAACTGGCTGCAGTTGTTCGAGTTTTTCGGAGGTGGTCGACACCACTTAACCTTATTACTGATTTAGCTTATGTTGCAGGGATTGTTGAGCGAGCTGAAGCATCTGTATTACGTGATATCTCACATTCTGAGCTGTTTGTTTTATTACAAGAGCTTATCTTTCTTTTAGATTCTCGCCCTCATCCCTATTTTGTTATGCATGTCAGATCACATACTTCTTTACCTGGTTTTATTGCAGAAGGGAACCGACGAGCAGATATGCTGACGTTACCAGTACAGGTATTGCCGGATCGCATAGCACAAGCTAAACTCAGCCATTCCTTTTTTCACCAGAATGCTGGAGGTCTCAAACGACAGTTTGAGCTTACCTCCCAACAAGCATCTAATATTATCGCCGTGTGTCCTGACTGCCAAAGGCATTCTTTCCCATCCATAGCAGGAGGGGTTAATCCTAGAGGTCTACAAAGCTTACAACTATGGCAAACAGACGTTACGCATTATCCAGAATTTGATAAATTGAAATATGTCCATTCTTCTATTGACACCTTTTCAGGCGCTTTGTTTTCTTCTTGCCACACAGGAGAGAAGGCGCATGACGTTCGTAAACATTTAATGCGTGCTTTTGCCACCTTGGGCATACCTTCTCAGATAGAAACGGACAATGGTCCTGCATACGTCTCAACTGCAACAAAAACCTTTCTTGACTCCTGGGGTGTAATTCACACTACTGGCATCCCTCATTCCCCTACAGGTCAATCTCTGGACGCTCTCACCAGTCTTTAAAGCGCTTACTACAACAACAAAAAGGGGGAGTAGGGGCTGCCACCCCTGAGGAACGACTACAGAAAGCTTTGTATGTTTTTAATTTCTTGAATTGTTCTTTGCTAGATAACAATCCTCCGATAGTTCGACATTTCAACGCGAATACTTCATTTGAGACACGAGTAAAAGCCCCAGTGTTGGTTCACGACCCAGAAACAGGTAAAATAATGGGACCATATCCTCTTGTCACGTGGGGAAGAGGTTATGCTTGTGTCTCTACAGAAAAAGGCCCCAGGTGGATTCCAGCAAAGAACATGCGTCCTTTCCGTGAATCCCTGCCTCGAGCATCTGACGAGCCCAGCGGGGACTCTGCTCAACCTCCAGATCATCCTCTGGAACAACTTCCTGACCTTCTTGAGGCTACGGAGGACACCTACGGAGCTTCATAAACTGGGGATCGTTAGATGGGCCAAAGCAAAGAAGTATTTGTGACGGACATTGTCTGCACTGTATGTGGGTATTGTAAACCCTGGGTCCTGTGTGTATGTTATAGCTGTGAAAAGGAGTGGTGGCGTAAAGCAACCCTAGCCCGCCGTTGGTGTGACGAATGCCTGGAAAAGGAGGTGGACATTGGTAAAATTGTACTTATCACCGGGCATGTGGAACTAGGCAGTGATGAGTATTGGGAGTGTTGTCAGAATTGGGCACAGCTAGTGTCCCAGCGAGCGAAGGAAGCTTTGATCAGTAATATTGAGTGCAATAAGCAAAACTTTGTACCCTCTATCTGGGCTGTTCCTAAACAGGCCTGGGAGGGGACCAAAGAAAAATGCAGGAAGCGATTTGCGTGGAAGAGAAAAGGGGGCAAAAAGAATTCTTTAAAATAATATCTGTTTTCCTGGCGCTCATGACAATAGCGCAGGGCTATTTATTTCCCCCTACACTCCCTAAGGTCAATGTATGGGTCACGCTAGCAAATATAACTGGACAAGACACTTTGTGTCTTGCCACCGCCTCACCTAACAACCCCTTTTCCACATGCCTCGTGGGTCTGCCGCTAGATAAGTGGCCAATACCTGAAAGTGTAAAACATGCTTTTCCAGCTCTGTCACCAAATTTAACGAATGAATGGGATGCATGGGTCTCCTTTCTCCCACAGGCTACTCTGGAACCACAAGAAATTGAGCTCCTTGGATCAGTAAAAATGGATTTTTGTGTTAAGTTTAACTATACCGGAAAGAATCAGTCTAAAGCATGGGATGTTTCTCCTGCTCATCCTATTTTTAAAAATGCTAGTGCCTGGTGTAATTACACAGCAACAAACCTGTCTAAATCAAGCAATGCTCCTTTTTTGTTACCGTTGGGGATATTCTTTATTTGTGGGGACAGAGCGTGGCCTGTTATTCCTTCTCATATAAAGGGAGGTCCATGTAGCCTCGGACACCTCTCTGTCCTGACTCCTAATACATCTGTGATTTTACAACATCGCTTACCCTACAGGGCAAAGCGTGGCATTCATGCATATACCCCCAACTGTGACGATAATACAGAATTTTGGTCTTTTAGTCACCGCTTTTTTGCTTCTTTTTTGCTACCAGGAGCCGCTGCTGGGAAAGCATTAGCAACATTAGATAAGCTTGGCTGCTGGCTTGCTAAACAGACGAATGCCACTAGCAAGGCATTGTCTGGTCTTCTGTTAGATGTAGATAGCGTTCACCATGCCACATTGCAAAATAGAGCTGCTATAGATTTTTTGCTTTTAGCACAAGGCCATGGTTGTGAAGATTTTGAAGGTATGTGCTGTATGAATCTCTCTGACCACTCGGAATTGATTCATGCCAGTATTCAACAACTTAAAAAGGGAGTCTCTAAACTCCGACAAGATGATCGCTGGGATTGGTTAGACAAACTCTTTGGAGAGTGGGGGCTATCAGGGTGGATAAGAAGCTTAGTGAAGACTATTGTTTATGCTTTAACTGTTTTTATTCTTTTATTGCTTTTTTTACCCTGTTTGTTACAATGTTTGCAACGATTGATGGAACGCTCCGTGAAAAAGATTCTTTTTGTGCAAAAGGAAGGGGGAGATGTCAGGTACGACTTGAAGGACTCAGACAGAATGGCCTGTACTGCTCCGTTGTTAGAGGATCACCCCAAGTGCATCTGTAATCAATTCATGGTCCTTTACATTTACCTTTTCCCATTTTGGTAATATATTTGACAACAGCCACTGGTTAGTCCCCAAAGCCAATAAAGAAGATCGCAAAGGCTGTTGTAAGTTAGTCAAATCACTAATTGAGGTAGCCAATTTGTTCATTATTACCTCCAAATCGATACTATTTAAAACTCTCAATCCTGTCCCCAGAACACTGGTTAGGTCTCTCCGTGTTCTCCTCGTGGAAAGAGTTCGTTTTTGCAGCCAGGTTGTCCATCCCTCGTAAGAAGTCTTTAGGAAAGGTGAGCAAGCTGGCTGAATGTCCAAAACATTGTTTTGCATCAGCAATTCAACTTGTTTGAGAGACCATGCCGGGTTAAACAACATTTGTTGTTGGCCCGTATTCCTGATTACATATGGTCCAATTCCAAAGGTTTTTGGGCTAAGCACAACAGTTGGTTGGGTAGTAGCTATTACAACATCTATTTTGAGTTTTCCCCAGTATTTGGTGTTATTTTTACCACACATAACTTTATGGGAGTACTGTACAGCAGTCAAATTTAGCCAACAATCTAGGTTTTGATTTTTACACAACAAAATAGGGCCATGTGGTCCAGTTCCATAACTGTTTGTGGGTTCAATGTGGGATTCAGTGATCAATCTGCATCTTATTGCGATGTTATCCCCTTGTACCACCATACTACAGTGGCTAAGTTTGGGAGACGGTCTTTGGGATACTGTCCTAGAGTGCTAGTATGCTTGATAGTAGCTTGGGACCATGGCCATTCTGTATTCTTTTGGTTACAGGTTAGTGGTAAGATGCAGAAAAGTACTACCAATCCAATTAAGTGATTCATGTTATTCTTGGTGTCCCTCGGAGTTCTTCTGCAAGAATAAAACAGAACTTGCCTCTTTGAGGCAAAAATTAAAACCAGACAGAAAATTAGAATGATGGAATTATCCAGCAGGTATTTATCCGATGCTCCTTCCCTAGGGCATTGGAGGCTAACCTCCCACTCATTTTGCTCCCAGAAAGGGAGCCATTCAGTACATCCTTTAAACACTGCATAGGAATCAGTGTAAATGTGGACAGGGGAAGCGGTTTGTGCTTCACGCTGGAAAACACTCCATACTGCAATTAATTCTCCTACCTGGGCACTCCCTTCTCCCTCTGTTATTATCTGTTCATCAGTAGTAGTGTGGAGAGCTACTGTCCGGTATTGCCACACTTTTCCTTCTTGCTTTGCAGAAGTGTCGGTAAACCAAGCATTCACTGACTGATCGTGGGAGAAAGGAGGGGCCACCCGAATAACTGAGATAGGTTTGTCTTGGCTGCTGTCCAGGCTCACTGTTTCTTGGACAGCTAAGTTTTTTAAAGCTCAGCTCCTTCAGTCACTGAGAAAAGGTTACAATAGTGTTCAATCTGGGCATACCACTTTCGTACCGAGGCTCTCTGGGCCACCCTATCAGGAGGGGGGGTCCCGCTGGTGACTGCTTTAATAACTTTGAACGGGCCTCTTAGCATGATTGGTTGTTGGTGTGTGATTTTCTCCACTTCTTGTGAGGGCTTTTGGATCTTTTCTAGGGGGTTTGCAAACCCAAGTTCTCCAAATGAGAGATTATGTTCTGTTGGGTTGCTATGCCTTCAGCTTTTGGTATTTTCTCCAGTTTTTGGGCCAAAGCGTGGTGAGCTAGTGTAGGGGAATGTTTGTATCCCTGAGGCAGACAGATAAAGGTAAATTGTTGTCCCTCCCATGTAAAAGCAAAACGATCTCTGTCTTCTGGTCGCAAAGGTATCATGAAAAACATATCTTTAACATCTATGGTTGCCATGATTGGATGAGCTTTCTCCTGAATTGTTATTACCAGTTCAGCCATGTTAGGGACTGTGGCAGTTAGAGGCTCTGTGTTAGCATTCAGTCTCCGAAAATCTACTGTAAGCTTCCACTTCTCCTTAGTTTTTTTCACTGGCCACACCGTCGAGTTGAAAGGAGAATGGGTATTTATCACCACTCCTTGCTCCTGAATTTCCTGCATAACTGGTTTGATACCTTCCTTTGTTCCCAGGGGGAGGGGATATTGTTTGACATTGGTTACTTTGCTAAGCGGCAGAGGGGGTGCAGTTTGAAGTAGCCTGATGTTCAGCGGCGGTGTCCCGAGAGTCCACAGCAATCCTTCTGAACCCTTCCACCCCCTTCCTTTAAGGGCATCTTTTAACAAGTGATTTTCTTCCTCTATCTCTTCCTTTTCCTCTATCTGCTGTTTTAACAAGCAAATTACTTTCTCCTTCTCTGCTAACTGCTCTTCTTTCTCTGCTAATTGCTCTTCCAGGTTGGAGATTGTTTTCTGCAAAAGTTGTACCAAATTTTCAAGGGATTCTATGATTTGTTTTTCATGGCTACGCTGCTTATAGCGGTCTTCAATTGCTGCGACCAGGCCGGCTCCAAGGACTGCACAGATTATCGCTTTGCCTTTACCTGACCGTAATCTAGCCTCATTCTGTATGGAAATCACTCGGTCTGTTACACTCTGTAAATTCGCCCAATTGTCTCGAGCCCACTCTTCCCCGGGTGGGGAGGGTCGAGCTCCATATTTTGCCAAGAGTGCATAGAACGAGTCAAGATTTTTTACTAATGGAGAGTTTTGATAACCATCTTTTTCAGTCATTCTTATTACGAAGGGGCAGAACTCACTTCGGGGAGGAAAACTTAGTTATACCACAGACGCAACAACTGCTGCGTCGCCCTTCTCTTCCCTGAGTGGCTGAAGGGACCAAAATCTACCACGGGGAGGTTAAAATTAGTTGCAGACTTTCTCGGCTTGTCCCTTTCACTTCCCCAGGTAGTCAACCTCATTTATTGAGGACAGTTCCCCCTTTTGCACTAAGAGATCCTTGCACTTGATCCTGATAGACAGAGCCCTCAATTCGAGTTTTGGGTGCAATACACCGAGGCGTGTGTGGTGTGCGGGAATCTCGAATCGCCCCCCCTTGCTTTCTGGACACCTCTCACTCTTTCGGGTGTAGGGCCAGGTGCGGCTGGAGCGAAACGTTCTTTCCCTGTTACAGACCACACACAACCTGCACACCCCTGTCTCTCAGGATCCTGTCCGTGACACCAGTTTAATGTCACGGTCCGCTCGGTGGACTTGTGATGGTTCGTTTGCTACAATCTCGAAAGTGCAAAATTAAGGTGACCAACACCAAAGGGGATAGCAGTAATCAAACAGTGAAACTTTATTGTGTTGCCTGTGAAGCGGCACGTGATAGTTAGAGATGGGTGAAAGAAAGGAGAAAAGTAAAGTTAAGTTTAGAGAGAGGAGGGAGAGAGGTTATAGCTACCACCGCTGATCTCACGACGTCCTAACGGTCCCATGTCCAGCTGATGCTGCGTCGTCAATCGTCACGATCTTTGGTGGGGAAGCTTCCAATTTTCGTTGTCCAGAAGTCACCTTTTATGCTTAGTAACACACCTTGCTCCACCTCTGCCTCAGGGGTCTCCGCCCTTCTCAGAATTCAATTATCATATCTCCGCCCTTCTCGAGCGAGGCCATCGCGCGTGCGCAGGGGGGAGTGTCCAAGGTGTGGTCAGTCTTGGAGGTGGGTAACCTTCAACCAGGAGGTGTGTTTTGGTATTATAATGAAGCAAAGTTCGTCTAAGGTTCATGATTTCTTCATCGATGTTATGGCAACAGTTGCGATCCATCTTTTTTGACAGTGGCTATGCAATTATCTCTAACACCTCTGGCTAGGCCCAGGTACCGAACAATAGCACAGCACTCTTTGTACTACACGGCTCAGGCACCAAAGAACAGCACTGCACTGCCTGCACCACACGGTTCAGTACTCAGGAGAACAGCACAGCACTGGCTGTGCCACACAGTTCTGCATTCAGGAGCCTTTGCACCACATTCCACTGCAGGGATCGGCAACCGCGCTCCAAACAGGCCGTTGTCGGGTAACTCATTGTCCATGTCCCTGATGACAATGTTGAGACAATGCTGATCTTCTGACCGACTCTTACACTACCCCAGACAGCTTTTAATACACATCCCGTTACACAAATCATTACAGAAAAAATTTTTATTATATGCCATGCCAAAGTGCAGCGACGTACCATTGCAAGCCTTGACTGTGTTTACTGAGGGATCTGGAAAAATGGGAAAGTCAGTTATAGTATGGCAAGATCCACATACTCAAATTTGGCAATCAGACATTACTCAATCCCCGGGATCGCCACAGATCGTTGAGCTAGCTGCAGTAGTCTGTGTATTTCAACGCTGGGACACCCCAATTAACATTGTTACTGATTCTGCTTATGTTGCCAATCTTGTACAGCGCATAGAGAATTCATGTCTGAAGGACGTTAATAATCCACTGTTATATACATTAATGCACACCCTTTTATGATTATTATATAATCGCAAGACTTCTTACTTTATTGTACATATTCGAGCTCATACTGCACTACCTGGACCTTTGGTTGAAGGCAATCGACAAGCAGATGTGTTGACTCTGGCGGCTCAGGTGGTACCTAATGTCTTCGAGCAAGCACGGCTTTCACATGCATTTTTCCATCAAAACGCCAGGGCAATACAAAACCAGTTTTCTTTATCAAGACGTCAGGCTAAAACATCATTGCCACTTGCCCTGAATGCCAGAAGGACTCCCTCTCTTCAACAGCTAGTGGTGTCAACCCTCGAGGACTTGCCTCTTTAGAATTATGGCAATCTGATGTCACTCACTGTGCTGCATTTGGAACATTAAAATGTGTACATGTGTCTGTTGATACCTTTTCTGGAGCAGTGTCTGAGTCCTGCCATACAGGTGAAAAAGCACGCGATGTGCGATGACACTTTTTAGCTGCATTTGCTTCTTTGGGCATGCCACGACAGATTAAGACAGACAATGGACCTGCTTATGTTTCTGCTTCTCTTTTTTCTTTCTTTCAACAGTGGGGAGTCAAGCATCTGACCGGCATTCCCCACTCACCGACCGGACAGGCCATTGTGGAGCGTACGCATGGCACGCTAAAGCATCTATTGCAACAACAAAAAGGGGGAGATGGAGGGTATCAATCTACACCTCACGAAAGGCTAAATAAGGCATTATATGTCATGAACTTTTTAAACATTTCCCCTGCCTCACAGGTGCCACCAATATTGCATCACTTCTTGTCGCAGATACCAGATCAACAAGAAGTCTAGGGCAAGGCTCAAGTGTTAGCAAAAAACCTGGAAAGTGGTAACTGGGAAGGACCAGATCCTTTAATAACCTGGGGAAGAGGTTATGCTTGTGTCTCCACAGGTCACGGTCCCTGGTGGTTACCGGCAAGGTGTGTGCGAACATACCTGAGGCGTGAGAGGCAGCTTTTGGTGGACACTCAGGAGCCAGCTGTGGGTGCTGTGGATGCCCCTGTGCCAACAGTTTGCCGTCTCTTCAACTGATCATTTAAGCAGAATGTATGGGTAATGCTTGCTACTGCAATAGGACAAAATATACTATCTCGGTCCTTAATCACACTACAGTTGCCAACTCTTTTAGGAGAAAATGCTAACAGTAATTGCAACTCCCTGATGAAATATATAGGCTTACTAGTCACTAGTGAAAGATGTAGCTTAGACAAAATGTAGTTATTAATAAGGATGAAATGCTGTAAGAATGTGTGTATTCAACTTTCTTTGTTTAACAATATTTAGAATTAAGAATCCAAGTGTTTGACTTTATTAGAAACTCCCTTGGTTTTCCCCCTTGAGTGGTGGCCAGGCTCTGTGGAACCCAACAGGAGGATGAAATCAGATGTTTCCGCTCAAAGAAAATTGCCAGTTATTTTGGCCTGCTGATTTAGAGGCTGGATCTGCTTGCAGCGACTTTGGATGCCTCACCTACAGATGGACGCATCGCGTAGGATTTCCAATTTGCAAGGAAAGGTACTCCAAATCCTCGCTGTATCCAGGGTTCCCCAGCAATTGTGGATCTGAATGTTAGTACCCCATTAAGTAAGTGTGCTATTCTGTATTTTCCTTACTGTTTATTTTGTAGTATTTATTCATATCCTTTAATTATTGGTAGTGAAATTAGCCTACTCTTTTCAACTAGTAACTGTAACTGCTGTATTGTTTTTAGCCTTCTGTGGAACTATTTTAAGTATGCTGTGTTTTTTGAAGTTTACCTAAACTTTAATTGATAAAGCCTTGAAACAAGTCTTGCAGGTGCAGCTGCAAAACAAAGGGGAGATGTGGGAGACATTGGCCTGTCAGCCTTGCACAGCCTCTGAGAAGCAGCTAGGCTTTGATGAAAAACAGGCCTTGGGAGAAAGATAAGAAACTGCTGAGCTGCGCCAAGGTGGCAGGGAAAAACAACGGACAGCTGCAACACTGAACTGTGGAAAAGTACCAAACTGTGAGAAGTTACCGCCGCGTGAACAGCGCGTGAACGAGAGGGTGATTGGTCTGCACAGCGTGTGTTAGAATGGTCTTCTGCTGATAGGAGAAAAGGTTGATAGCTGTCTAATTGCTGATTTGCTAATTATGAAGTAAGAGCTTTTGCGAGAGCATAAGTATGTACTATTGTAATAATAAAGGGTCTTTCCTTCTGCACTTCAATGAAGAGTCCGTGCCTCAATTGCCACAACTGACCTAACAAGTGAGGGCTCTCAACCATGAGGAACTTCTGAGGGCAGCATCCCAACCCAAGTAACCTCAAGGAGTTTCCTTGGGTGGCATCCCAACCCAAGGGGAGAATCCTCAACCATAGCATACCACTCCAGGGGACAAGCTCAAAATGGATCCCCCCAGGAGACTCTATTTATACCCAGGCCAAATCTCATGTGTAGCCAATAGCGGCTCCTATTGGCCAAAGGTCCCAACTACCATGAAGCCCTATTTTCATTGGGCGGGTGCACCTGCCACATTCAGCCCATATGAGACCAGTGAAAAACAGAAACTAAGATATCAGGAAAAAACATTTTGTAGAAATTAAGACAGTTATATCAGCAAAATACTATTGAACATAATACTAAGTTGACTTTGCCTTAAGTAGGGAGATTACAGACTAAGTTAAATTGTTTATCCCAGAATAATACAGACTGTGCCTCAGGCTGATAGCATAATGTTGGAACTGCTGTCAGGTAGAAGCTAGCAAAGTTAAGATCCTCCAGGAGTTCCTTGGAATTATTTGACTTTATTGCTACATCTTTTATACTATCAATAGGTTTAGTTGTAGTTGCTTCTCCCTGAAGACAATAGTAATATGAAGGTCTGGGGTCTTCTTGCTTTTTTATTGGGTTGATTTGTTTGATGTTTCATTACTAAGCGGTTGCTAAGCGGTCACCTTCTTATACCGTATCACATCCTCTTAGGTAAGTTTCGGCTGATTCTGTAGTTAGCTATTTGACATGTTGCAATACAGTTCATAGAATCATAGAATCATAGAATCATTCAGGTTGGAAAAGACCCTTGGGAACATCGAGTCCTACCATCAGCCCTACTCTACAAAGTTCTCCCCTACACCATATCCCCCAACATCTCATCTAAACGACCCTTAAACACATCCAGGGATGGTGACTCCACCACCTCCCTGGGCAGCCTATTCCACTGTCTAACCACTCTTGCTGTGAAAAATTTTTTCCTAATGTCCAGTCTAAACCTCCCCTGTTGGAGTTTAAAGCCGTTCCCCCTTCTTCTGTCACTAATTACCTGTGAGAAGAGACCAGCACCAACCTCTCTACAATGTCCTTTCAGGCAGCTGTAGAGAGTGATGAGGTCTCCCCTCAGCCTTCTCTTCTTCAAACTGAACAGTCCCAGCTCCCTCAATCTCTCCTCATAGGATTTGTTCTCCAGGCCCTTCACCAGCTTTGTTGCCCTCCTCTGCACTCGCTCCAGCACCTCGATATCCCTCTCGTATTGAGGTGCCCAAAACTGGACACAATACTCCAGGTGTGGCCTCACCAGTGCAGAGTACAGGGGGACTATCACCTCCCTACTTCTGATGGTCACACTATTTCTAATACAAGCCAGGATGACATTGGCTTTCTTGGCCACCTGGGCACACTGCTGGCTCATGTTCAGCTGCTTGTCAATTAGAATCCCCAGATCCTTCTCTTCCAGACAGCTCTCCAGCCACACCTCCCCAAGCCTGTAGCGATGCATGGGGTTGTTGTGGCCCAAGTGCAGGACCTGGCACTTGGCCTTGTTGAAGCTCATGCCGTTAACGTTGGCCCACCGATCCAATCTATCCAAGTCCCTCTGTAGAGCCTCCCTGTCTTCATGCAGATCGACACTCCTGCTTAACTTGGTGTCATCTGCAAATTTGGTGATAATGCACTCTATGTCCTTATCAAGATCATCAATAAAGATACTGAACAGAATTGGTCCCAACACCGAGCCCTGAGGAACACCACTTGTGACCGGTGTAAGAGTCGGTCAGAAGATCAGCATTGTCTCAACATTGTCATCAGGGACATGGACAGTGAGGTACCCGACAACGGCCTGTTTGGAGCGCGGTTGCCGATCCCTGGAGTGGAATGTGGTGCAAAGGCTCCTGAATGCAGAACTGTGTGGCACAGCCAGTGCTGTGCTGTTCTCCTGAGTACTGAACCGTGTGGTGCAGGCAGTGCAGTGCTGTTCTTTGGTGCCTGAGCCGTGTAGTACAAAGAGTGCTGTGCTATTGTTCGGTACCTGGGCCTAGCCAGAGGTGTTAGAGATAATTGCATAGCCACTGTCAAAAAAGATGGATCGCAACTGTTGCCATAACATCGATGAAGAAATCATGAACCTTAGACGAACTTTGCTTCATTATAATACCAAAACACACCTCCTGGTTGAAGGTTACCCACCTCCAAGACTGACCACACCTTGGACACTCCCCCCTGCGCACGCGCGATGGCCTCGCTCGAGAAGGGCGGAGATATGATAATTGAATTCTGAGAAGGGCGGAGACCCCTGAGGCAGAGGTGGAGCAAGGTGTGTTACTAAGCATAAAAGATGACTTCTGGACAACGAAAATTGGAAGCTTCCCCACCAAAGATCGCGACGATTGACGACGCAGCATCAGCTGGACCCGGGACCATTAGGACGTCGTGAGATCAGAGGTGGTAGCTATAACCTCTCTCCCTCCTCTCTCTAAACTTTACTTTTCTCCTTTCTTTCACCTATCTCTAACTATCGCATGCCGCTTCACAGGCAACACAATAAAGTTTTCCTGTTTGATTACTGCTATCCCCTTTGGTGTTGGTCACCTTAATTTTGCACTTTCGAGATTGTAGCAAACGAACCATCACAAGTCCACCGAGTGGACCGTGACAGACCGGCTGCCAGCTGGATTTAGCTCCATGACCACCACTCTCTGGGACCGTCCATCCAGTTGTTACAGTTCATATACCACGATCTATAGGGTTTGTCTACTCTAACTATTAATATTTCAGCTGCTAGCTTTGTCTACTCTAGCTATTATTAATGTTTAGACTGCTAGCTCTAAGTTTCAACTAACTTTTTCTACAACAGGATGTATTTTCCCACATGGCTGTAAGAGATAGCCTCCAGGAAAGGAGCTTTAAGAGGTCTACAGTTTTAATTTTAGATGAAAGTAGAAAGGCACCAGGCAATGAGGGTACACTCATTTATGGTCATTCAGTCAAGTGATCAGAGGACAAAGGGAATGCATGGTTTGTAAAAAAAGTAAAAAAAAATATGATACTCAGTACTCTGGGGAACAGTGGGGATAGTTGATGGCACAGTCAATCCAGCCTCTGTTCTTCACTTACGCTCTGATGTGCTAGTTGACTGAAGTCCACCACAGGTACTTTGCATTTACACAATATCCAAGATTAGTCTAGCAGAGCTTCAAAACACCTCTTATCTTTTTGTCACGTAAGCCATGAATAGAACCATATCGTCTCTTTCTCACTTTATCCCCATCTATCTCATAACAGAAAGAATTCTGTTCTCTTCCCATGGCTCTTGCCATCTCAACCCCTTTTTTCTCTACAGCAAAGACCACTTTGCCTCTTTTTCTTCCCTTCTCTCCTGAGAGCAGAGAACGCAATTACCTTCTGCATAATTGCTTTTCTCTTTCCCTGCTGAGATAAAACCAAATCCTAAAACTCTGGTCAGAAACACATTCTGTTGCCTCTCTGCCCCGTTGCTCAGCATTTGCAGGGCAGCACAGACCCAGGACAGAGCTGGCAGAAATCTTCACGCTACATGTAAGAGTTTTAATAAGGCCAAATGCCGAGTACTGCACTTCGGCCACAACAACCCCCAGCAGTGCTACAGGCTTGGGGAGCAGTGGCTGGAGAGCTGCCAGTCAGAGAGGGACCTGGGGGTGCTGATTGACAGCCGGATGAACATGAGCCAGCAGTGTGCCCAGGTGGCCAAGAAGGCCAATGGCATCCTGGCTTGCATCAGAAATAGTGTGGCCAGCAGGGACAGGGAAGTGATCCTGCCCCTGTACTCGGCACTGGTGAGGCCGCACCTCGATGACTGTGTTCAGTTTTGGGCCCCTCACTACAAAAAGGACATTGAATCACTTGAGCGTGTCCAGAGAAGGGCAACGAAGCTGGTGAAGGGTCTGGAGCACATGTCGTATGAGGAGCGGCTGAGGGAACTGGGGTTGTTTAGTCTAGAGAAGAGGAGGCTGAGGGGAGACCTCATCGCCCTCTACAGCTACCTGAAAGGAGGTTGCAGAGAGCTGGGGATGAGTCTCTTTAAGAAGTGATAGGACAAGAGGTAATGGCCTCAAGTTGCGCCGGGGAAGGTTTAGACTGGATATTAGGAAACATTTCTTTACAGAACGGGTAGTTAGGCGTTGGAATGGGCTGCCCAGGGAGGTGGTGGAGTCCCCATCCCTGGAGGTGTTTAAGAGTAAAGTTGACTTAGCGCTTAGGGATATGGTGTAGTTGGGAACTGTCAGTGTTAGGTCAATCATTGGACTGGATGATCTTCAAGGTCTTTTCTAACCTAGATGATTCTGTGTGAAATTCTGTGTGAAATTTCTCTAGTTGAAAATCAGCATCCTAAGAAATGTATGTGTCATGGATGAAAGTATTAACACGGTAATGATTTAACAGCAAATCAAAATTTATTAATAACTAGCAAAACTTAATCATTAACTAATGTAAAGGTTTACAAAATAATTTGAAATAGCGACTTAACTACAGATTCGAAGATGACAAGATTCACACTAACTTTCTATACGGTACCTTAAATCTATACATATATACATGCGCATTCATAAACACAAGATGTACAAACACACAGACAGACAAAAGTATTTGGATCCAGTAAAAATATGTATGTCCCCACACTTGTGAAAATAACTGTGTATAACTAAACATATCAGTAAGCAGAGACAGAGAGAGGGTGAAAGAGAAGCTAGCTCAAAGTAAAATTTCCCTCTTCTCAAGTTTAGAGTAAATACAATGCATCGGCATTCCTCAACGGGCGATAATTGAGACTCGAGCGGGTTGACTTCGCCCCGGACTTCCGTCAGCTCTATCAGTGGACGGTCCCTTGAGGAGTTAATGCCTGAGAGGCATCCCAGCTCAGGGGATGCTGGTCACAGGCCCGATGCAGTCCA
>MU210271.1:16688-71014 GCA_017315185.1 Bubo scandiacus | reverse complement strand
TCGAGAGAGTCAACAACACCTCCCAGTTTGGTATCGTCAGCAAACTTGCTAATGGTGCATTCAGCTCCTGCATCCAGAACAGAACTGGCCCTAAAAAAAGCATACTCCCATTCCCAATATGAAGCTTACACACCTTGCCACACCTTGCTACCAAAATGAGGATTGCCTTTTCAGGAATGTCCCAGGCCAAATAGTCTTTCCATGTTTCAAGGTGCTTTGGGCCAGGGCCCTTTTGCACAGGCTTAGGGGTATTTTTAACTACCTGGACACAAGGGGGTTTGGTGGTAACTATAGCTGCATTTTAAGGGAGATGGGAAAATAACAACAGGAGATGGGAAAATAACAACAGGCATAGCAGAAACTACCTCTTATAATACCTGGGTTCTGCACTTGTAAAGCAATTGCCTATTGACAGTAAATGGATTCTGAGTGGATCAGGACCCTTTTTGACTTGTGAGTGCCACTGGGCCTCAGTTGGACAGCCCCATAGGGGCTACATCTAAAGTGCAATTGATAACCAACCTATCTATGTGGAGTAGGAAAACAGAAAGCCTTGACACTGTATAAGCACTCCTTAGCAGTAGCTAAAACACTTGTGTGTTATCAACACTGGTTTAGTCATAGATCCAAAGCACAGCACCATGCCAGCTGCTATGAAGAAAATTAACTCCATCCCAACCCGACCCAGTACACCCGTTTAATTTTAGGAACTTTGTGGGAGGCATTGGCCTGCCAGCCTTGCACAGCCTCTGAGAAATAGCTAGGCTTTGATGAAAAACAGGCCTTGGAAGAAAGATAAGAGGCTGTTGAGTTATGCCAAGGTGGCAGGGAAAAACAACAGACAGCTGCAACACTAAGCTGTGGAAAAGTACTGAACTGCGAGAAGTTGCTACCGCAAGAACAGCATGTGAACGAGAGGGTGACTGGTCTGCACAGCGCGTGTTAGAGTGGTCTGATGCTGATAGGAGAAAAGGTTGATAGCTGACTAATTGCTGATTTGTTAACTGTGAAGCAAGAGCTTTACCGACAGCATCCGAGAGCATAAGTATGTACCGTTGTAACAATAAACTCTCTTTCTTTCTGGATTTCATCGGGAGTCCGTGCCTCAGTTGCCACAGAACTTGGGTATAGTTCTTCAGGAATTCAGTATTTTTTTGCAGAATCCACATGACAACTTTAAATAGGCTGTGACATTGCTTATTTTCCCCATCTTAAAGAATGCAGTCTTTACAGTCCCCTTGAAGATTTCACTGCTAGCCTTCTCTTCTCTTGCTAGCTTGCTTTGTCCCTTTGACACAGAGTCCTTTTCTTACCATATCATATACACAAAGGAACTGAAGGCAGTTGGATTCAGTCTGTTATCTCAAACTCTGTAGGAGGATGGAGACATAGGAATGCATGTATTACCAGGAGTGAAACTAATGTTACAGTGTAACTTGAAGTGAGCATTTCTTTTTAGCTAAGAAAAAGCTTGTTTTAGTGGTGGCTCCTCCTAAATTTCACCACAACAAACAGTATCATAATTCTAAAAATATTTTCCTTAAAATGATTTTAACCATTCAGATTTTATAATGCTTTTTATTGTAAGAATGGAGGAATGTTCAATTTTTATGAACATTTCTAATGTAGGACATGACTGATTGGGAGAGAATGGCAGAATATTTTTATGATGAGATGAAATTTAATATTTTGCTTACGTTCCAGAAATAGTTGCATTTTTTAAATGTGAAAGATGTTGAGTTGGTAGCTTCTGCCAGCAAATGCAAATCTGTTTTGAGTATTGCTTTTAAATTTAGGTTAACAGGAGTGATTTAGATGAAATATTTCAGTGTATTATGGCTTCCTGTGATTCAAAATGCAGAGAAGGCATATGAATTCATTTTGGAGACAATTGTCATTTAAGAAAGACCACCCTCAAATCTAAAACAAGGCGTTGAATTGGAAGTTTGAATTATTAACCACAAACTTAGCAAGGGAGAAGTATTTTTTAAAAGAAAAAACAATCCAGAGAGCTCAAGATCGTAGGATAATTCAGGTTGTAAGGAGCCTCAGGAGGTCTCTAGTACAACTTCCTTCTCAAAGCAGGGTCAGCTACGATGTCAGACCAGGTTGCTCAGGACTTTATTCAGTCTGGTCTTGAAAACCTCCAAGAATGGAGACTGCACAACCTCTCTGGATGCCTACTCCACTGCTTGACTGTCCTTATGGTTTTTCCATGATATTTATTGTAATGCATTTAATATGTGTATGACATTTGGTGAACTGCAGAAATGGACTGCATACCTTCTGCAAAACAAAACTGTCCAGAGGTTGACTTATATGAACCTCAGGTATGAACCTCTGGTTATTGATAATGTTTTTAAAAACTGCTCTTTGGGGTGGTTTTTTAACGTGGCAAAGGTCACACACCCCCCACACCCCCCCTTAAAATGGGTTAACCAAAATATGCTTTATATTGGCAAAAACAGTTAGATATTTCAGGTGGTGTCTACATTATCTAATAAAAACTCTCTTTATTTCAGTTAGAAATTTTATGGATCAATTTTAAACTTTTTTTTAAACCTAAGTAACCTGATAGTTATGTTTAAATTTTGAAGATGGTAAGTAGGTATGACTCCCCATAGTATTCTTATTTCACTACCCTCTGGAAGAAATTTGAAAAAGCCACAATAGAGAAATACTGTATTCCAGGATAGTGAATTTATTTGTCCAAATGAAGTCCATTTTCTAAATAGAATCTTAAATCTTATTTATTTCAATGAGCATTCTGCCTGACTAAGTGTTCAGGCTTCACTGATGAGTTAATAGCCTATATATGTGGCCAATCAACTATGACAGTATGCAGAAAGCAAAATTTTCCCTGATGTTTCTTATGATTCATCCAGGTATAATTCTGAGTCACCTGAGTTACCCCAGTCATTCATCTCAATTAATGGTAAAAGTACAAGATAAGCTTCCTGGAATTGATAAACTTGTGTAAAGAATATGCTTCAATGGGAATTACTTGATTTCGGGTATTTGGGTTTGTAAAATCAATCCTTTACTGTTAGTTATTAATTCTTTTCAGTAAAAACTGTAATTTATTATGAAAGACCTATTTTTAGGTGATTAATTATTTGTTAACTACTTAAGAAAAAAACTTGGCAGGCAGTACAGGGAGGCAGAACACTTGCAGTTGTTCCATTCATTGACTCTTTCTCTCTTCAATATTATGTTTAAGAGGGCTTGAATATTTGATTCAAAATAATACAACTTTTTATTGATCTTTATTGCTTTTGACAAAGGTGTCATTGAGTTGCTGGCACAATGACAGGCAATAGCAAGGGCATGTATGTTTACACTGTATATGGTGATGGTGTAGAGTTAATAAAACTTGTGATGAGGAAAATATATATTTTTACTGTATTTTTGACATGCATATCTGTTATGTGGTATTTCTTTACTCATTTCTCAGTCAAACCCTAGTGGGAAAGTCTTGAAAAATTTGTCATCATTACTTCAGTTTTTAGGAAACCAAGATAAATTAGAGAACATCAACAAAGAGGAGAGTGAAACTGAACAAAGACCCAACAAAAAATAATTTCAACAGCAGATCTAACCATATATTAATAATTCTCATTTGTTCTGTATCTGCACTGCAATTAAAGGTTGTCATTGTAGTGTTTCTAAAGCCTATCCAAACCGGACTTAATGCAGCCTAAATAGAAATATCAGCAAATCTGTGATGCTATAAGCATAGATCAAGTCTGCCCAAGACTATAGGACTCTTATGACTGATCACATTCACTCATTATTTCAGTTCATTCGTTATTTTCAGTTCAGAACGGTCAATCCTTTTTCTCTGATACCCTAGAGAACTTGCCAACTCAGTTTACAGTATCTCTGAAATTCATCTATTCTTCCTTTCTATGGGAAGTATTTCTTTCACAGCAACAGCAATTATTAGTAATTAGGGTATTATTATTTTTCTCTTTGAACTTTCAAGGAAGCATATATGTGCCTGTTGGTGGAGGGTCGCTGTGAGACAAGCCTCTCATATTTTATCCACACTTCGGTAGCTGTCTGACAATGAGAGTCACAATACCAAAAAAGTTCAAATGCTGCTTTGTCTTTTTTGCTTGCTAGACTTCAAGGCTGATGAACTCTCTTTTTCTTCACTCAGTTAATATATTAAGGCATTTGAAGGTTTGAATTTAGCAAGGGCCTCTCTCAATACCATGAGCTGTTTTATTTAAATCTTTGGATTAATTCAAGGCTAACAGTAAAATCAGTTAATTACAGATTCATTACACATCTTTCTCCAAGCAAATATATTATGAATTTGAGAAATTCATTAGAGTAGCAATAATGGAAGGTAGTAGTAAGGATCTGTTTTGCTGATCAAGGATGCCAATTAAACTCAGACACCAGAGTGAAAAGAGTAGGCTTATTTTACTGTTAATAATTAAAGGATATAACCAAGTAATACAGAAAATAAGCAATAAGGAAAATACAGAATAGTACACTTAATTGTTACTACATACAGTTAATTATAGAAAATAAGAACAAGCAAGGTAACGCACCTAATCATTACTACACGATGGGGAGAACAGTGATGTGGTGGTTTAGGCCCTGCCGGGACTCGAGACCACGATGCCGCTGCCCCTCCCCCACCCTCGGACCGGACGGGGCAGGGAGTGAAATACAAACCCCAGGGTTGAGATAAGGAGAGGTTTAATACAACGGTGTAACAGCAACAAACCGAACAACAACAATAACAATAACAGTAATAACAATGAACAGAACAAGAGATATACCGTACAGATACAGCAGTGAGGGCACTGAACTGAAACACAAGCCGTCTACTGCTCTTCCCGCGCTTGGGCGCCTGGACCTGACGTCAGCATGGTATCGAATAACCCAGCTAGAGCTCCCTCCCCACTGCTGGGGAAACTTAACCCTATCCTAGCTGAACCAGGACATAATCCACCCCTTTATTCTATACCATCTGCGTCATGCCCAGCTGCCATTTAGCAATTAACAATAACAAAAAAAACCTCCAATTCACAAAAGCACAATATAGTTCACGGCATGTTCTCACCCACAATCAAGTCCCCTTGTGGTACGCATCGGACCTCTCCACCCTTCTGCATCACCCACCAGGTGCACCCAGGTCCTTGAGCAAAAACAATCCCGTGGATGGGTTTGCCTTTGCCCGGCGCAGGACTAACCCAGACCATTTTTCCCAGCACATCCCTCATGCGCACCACAGGGACTTTATCCCCGTCTACAACACGTGGAAGTTTTGATTGAACCGGGCCAGCTCGATTGGCAGATCCTCTTGTGTTGACCAACCAAGTGGCCTTTGTCAGATGTGTGTCCCAGTGTTTGAAGGTTCCACCCCCCCATTGCTCTCAATGTAGTTTTTAACAGTCCATTGTAGCGCTCGATCTTCCCAGAGGCTGGTGCGTGGTAGGGGATGTGGTAGACCCACTCGATGCCGTGTTCTTCTGCCCAGGCATCTATGAGGTTGTTTTGGAAGTGAGTCCCATTGTCTGACTCAATCCTCTCTGGGGTGCCGTGTCGCCACAGGACTCGCTCTTCAAGGCCCAGGATGGTGTTCCGGGTGGTGGCGTGGGACACTGGATAAGTTTCCAGCCACCCAGTGGTTGCTTCCACCATTGTGAGCACGTGGCGCTTGCCTTGGCGGGTCTGTGGCAGTGTGATGTAGTCGATCTGCCAGGCCTCTCCATATTTATATTTCATCCATCGATCTTCATTCCGCTGGGGCTTCACCCGTTCCGCTTGTTTGATCGCAGCACACGTCTCACATCCGTGGATGATCTCTGCGATGGTGTCAATGGTGAGGTCCACCCCTCGATCTCGAGCCCACCTGTATGTTGCATCTCTGCCTTGGTGGCCCGAGGTCTCATGGGCCCACCGGGCTATGAACAGTTCACCTTTACGCTGCCAGTCCAAGTCCACCTGAGCCACTCCGATCTTAGCAGCCTGGTCCGCCGGCTGGTTGTGTTGATGTTCATCAGTGGCCCGACTCTTGGGTATATGGGCGTCCACATGGCGCACCTTCACAACGAGGGTCTCCACCCGGGCTGCAATATCCTGCCATATTTCAGCGGCCCAGACGGGTTTACCCTTGCGTTGCCAGTTGCTCTGTTTCCATTGCTGCAACCACATCCACAGGGCACTTGCCATCACCCACGAGTCAGTGTAGAGATAGAGCCTCAGCCGCTTTTCTCGCTCAGCAATATCCAAAGCCAGATGGGTGGCTTTCACCTCTGCGAACTGGCTCGATTCACCTTGTCCCTCAACAGTTTCAGTGGTTCGTCGTGTGGGATACCACACCGCAGCCTTCCATCGTCGATGTTTTCCCACAATGCGACAAGACCCATCAGTGAACAGGGCATATTGCTTCTCCTCATCTGGCAGCTCGTTATATGGTGGGGCCTCCTCAGCACGTTTCACCTCCTGTTCTGGTGACATCCCAGCATCTTTGCTCTCTGGCCAGTTTGTGATCACCTCCAATATTCCTGGGCGGTTGGGGTTCCCTATTCGAGCCCGTTGTGTTATCAACGCAACCCATTTACTCCACGTGGCATCTGTTGCATGATGTGTGGAGGGAGCCTTTCCTTTGAACATCCATCCCAGCACCGGCAGTCGGGGTGCCAGGAGGAGCTGTGTCTCAGTGCCGACCACTTCTGAGGCAGCCCGAACTCCTGCGTACGCTGCCAGTATCTCCTTCTCAGTCAGGGTATAGTTAGCTTCAGAGCCTTTGTATCCTCGGCTCCAAAAGCCTAGAGGTTGGCCTCGGGATTCCCCATCTGCTCTCTGCCAAAGGCTCCAGGAAGGGCCATTCTCCCCGGCTGCGGTGTAGAGCACCTTCTTAATCTCCTGCCCTGTCCGGACTGGCCCGAGGGCCACTGCCTGGGTAATCTCCTGCTTAATTTGTTCAAAGGCTTGTTGTTGCTCTGGGCCCCATTCAAAATCCTTCTTCTTGTGGGTTACGTGGTAGAGAGGGCTCACAATCAGGCTGTAGTTTGGGATGTGCATCCTCCAGAACCCCAGAGCGCCCAGGAAAGACTGAGTCTCCTTTTTAGTGGTTGGTGGGGCCATGGCTGCTATCTTGTTTATCACCTCCATTGGGATGTGGCGACGCCCATCTTGCCATTTTATTCCTAGGAACTGAATCTCCCTTCCAGGCCCCTTAACTTTCTTTCGCTTGATGGCAAAACCAGCCTTCAGGAGGATTTCAATTATCTTCTTTCCTTTCTCAAAGACTTCCTCAGCTGTGTCCCCCCATACAATGATGTCATCAATGAACTGCAGGTGTTCTGGAGCCCCACCTTTCTCCAGTGCAGTATGGACCAGTCTATGGCAAATGGTGGAGCTGTGGTTCCACCCCTGGGGCAATCGATTCCAGGTGTACTGGATACCCCTCCAAGTGAACACAAACTGTGGCCTGCACTCTGGTGCTATTGGGATGGAGAAGAACGCGTTAGCAATGTCAGAATGTCAGTCGTGGCGTACCACTTGGCTGCCTTCGACTTCAGCTCATACTGGAGCTCTAGCATGTCCGGCACTGCAGCACTCATCGCTGGCGTAACTTCATTCAGGCCGCGGTGGTCCACGGTCAGTCTCCATTCGCCATTAGATTTTCTCACTGGCCATACAGGGCTGTTGAAAGGTGAATGAGTCTTGCTGATCACCTTCTGGCTTTCTAGTCGACGGATCAGCTGATGGATGGGGACCAGGGAATCTCGGTTAGTGCGGTACTGCCGCCGGTGCACCGTCTTGGTGGCAATTGGCACTCGCTGCTCTTCAACCTTAAGCGACCCCACCACCGAGGGGTCCTCTGAGAGGCCGGGTAAGGTGGACAATTGCTCAACCTCCTCCAGGGCAGCTATACCAAAGGCCCACTGGTACCCTTTTGGGTCTTTAAAGTACCCTCTCCTGAGGTAGTCTATACCTAGGATGCACGGGGCATCTGGGCCAGTCACAATGGGGTGCTTATGCCAGTCCTTCCCAGTTAAGCTTACTTCAGCCTCTAATAGGGTCAGCTGTTGGGACCCCCCTGTCACTCCAGAGATGCAGATGGGTTCAACCCCACTGTGGCTTGATGGCATCAGGGTGCGCTGTGCGCCAGTGTCTACCAAGGCCTTATATTCTTGTGGGTCTGATGTGCCAGGCCATCGGATCCACACCGTCCAGTAAATCCCATTATCCCTTTCCTCCACCTGGCTGGAGGCAGGGCCCCTCTAATCCTGCTCAGCATCACTCACTTGTTGTAAGAATGACTCCTGCGAGAATGACTCACAGGTCCCCTCAAGAGGGTCAAGCATAACGTTGGCCATTCTATTCTGTCTGGGGGATTTCCGACTGGACACTGGAGCTGCATCTCTCTTGGAAGACTCCCCTTTCATGGTGGTCTTCCCCTTCAGCTGCTGTACTCGTGCAGCTAGGGCGGGAGTGGGCTGTCCATCCCACCTCCTCATTTCTTCTCCATGGTCGCGGAGGAAGAACCACAGGGTGCCCCGTGGTGTGTACCTTCCACTGCCCTTCTCTTGGGTGGGGAAACGCCTGCTTCTAATGGCTGAGACATCGGCCCGTGCAGGTGGAATGTAGGACGTGTCCTCTTCCACTTTCTGGAGCCTCTGAGACAGTTCCCTCACAGCTGAAACCCAGGCATGTTGGGAGGAAGGGAGATTTCCCTCATATTGCCGGAGCTGGCCAGCCACTTCATCCACTGTCTGAGTCTGGGTGTCTCGCCACCAGGACGCTACTGCTAATGCTTTGGAATGTGCCTCTGGTCCACTTTGCAGGAACTTCCGCCACATCAACTGTGTTCAAGGGGCCTGATCTGGATCCATGGGTGACCGCTCATCATTCAGATCACCATAGATAATGTCAAACACAGCCAATTCCCTGAGGTTCTGAATGCCTTTCTCCATGTCAGTCCACTTGCCTAACCGACATAGGACATCATCCTTGTAGGGGTACCTCTCCCTTACACTGAGCAGGAGTCGCCTCCAAAGGCTGAGGGTTTCAGTCTGTTTCCCTATTGCCTTGTCAATGCCAGCCTCCCTGGACAAAGACCCCAGCTGCTTGGCCTCTCTCCCCTCCAATTCCAAAACACCAGCTCCACTATCCCAGCATCGGAGCAGCCAGGTGAAAATCTGCTCGCCTGGAAGGCGGCTGAAATCCTTCCGCATAGCTCGCAACTCACTCAGGGATAGAGATCGGATGATTACCTCCGGCTCTTTCTTCTCCTGTTCTCGTGCTGGGCCTGGCTCATCTCCATCCCCTACTATGCGAGCTGACTTTTTGGTATATTTGGCTTTCTGTATCGGGGCGACTGATACTGGCGCTGCCTGTCCCCCTGGCCCAGCTGCTGTACCAGTAGGTTCACTTTCAGATCCTGCAGCCCTTTCTCCCCCTTGTGGGCAGTGAGTAGTGTTAAAGATGACACGGTAGGCATGGGCAAGTCCCCAGCACATCGCAGTGAGTTGTGTCTCCTGGGGTTTGTCAGATTGGCAACACACCTTTTCCAAACACTCCACCAGTTTATCAGGACTCTGCATTTGTTCGGGAGTGAAATTCCAAAACGTTGGGGGTGGCCACTGACCCAGGCACTTGCCCATCTCTTCCTACACACCTTGCCACTCATAACTATCTGCCCTCGGGGCAGGTTTCTGGGTGGTGCCATTATTGGAGAAGTACCGCATGGCCCAAAACAAGATCTGGCAGACATTCAGAAAGCACTGTGCCGCAAACACACTGGCCTGGATGCTCCAGGGATAGCCGAAACTCTCAAACACCGAGAGGATCTCTTCCCCTGGCTCACCCACAGAGGGGGTGAGACCCCTAACAAAAGCCCAGGCAGGAAACAGGTACCGGTTCACCCCCACAAGCAGTGATACAAGCACATTATAAGCAGTCTGCAGCCAGTACAGCAAAACAAGACCCTTGACACATTTTCCACCGAGAACAAACACCAGCACTGGGAACACACAGTGGATATAAGGATTAATCCAGCCCCACCACGCAAGCAAGTTGGCCAGCATTGCAAATGTTCCTTATCAAACAATACAAATAAAAACAGAAAAATTGCACCTAACACACCTTCTCTTTTTGTCCTTATCTCAACCCTCTCGTGCCCCACGTTGGGTGCCAAAAAGGCTGTGGTGGCTTAGGCCCTGCCGGGACTCGAGACCACGATGCCGCTGCCCCTCCCCCACCCTCGGACCGGACAGGGCAGGGAGTGAAATACAAACCCTGGGGCTGAGATAAGGAGAGGTTTAATACAACAGTGTAACAGCAACAAAACGAACAATAACAATAACAGTAATAACGATGAACAGAACAAGAGATATACTGTACAGATACAGCAGTGAGGGCACCGAACTGAAACACAAGCCGTCTACTGCTCTTCCTGCGCTTGGGCGCCCAGACATGATGTCAGCATGGTATCGAATAACCCGGCTAGAGCTCCCTCCCCACTGCTGGGGAAACTTAACCCTATCCTAGCTGAACCAGGACAAGTGATTAAGAAAGATACATCACCACTTGCATACGTTACCAACATCCAGATCCACAGTCGCTGGGGAGCCCGGTTGCAGTGAGGATTTGGAGTCCCTTTCCCTGCAAGTGGGAAGTGCTACGCGATGCGTCCATCCATAGGTGAGGCATCCAAAGTCGCAGCAAGCGGGTCCAGCCTTATATACCAAAAAAATCAGCAAGTCAAAATGACTTGTACTTTTCTTTGAGCGGAAACATCTGGTTGCATCCTCCTGTTGGATTCCACCCAAAGCCTGGCCAGGGCTCGGGGGGGAGAACCAAGGGAGTTTCTAACAAGACCAAACACTTGGGTTCTCAGCCTTGAACAAGGCTAAACAAGGGAAGTTAGATACGTTCTCATGACATTTCATCCTCACTACTGATTATATTTTGTCTGAGCTACGTCTTTCACTAGTGAGCTTACATATTTCATTAACGATCAGATACTAATAACAAACGCTAATGGTAATACAGATTTTACTAATTAACAGATACTAATAATACATACATAATAAATAATACACAACATTTGGTTGTGAGGTTCATCTAGAGGTCAACTTTGTTTTAGGGCCTATTATTCAGGCCCTAGCACTACAGGATCTTGAAGTATGTCATAGTTTTATACTTCAGTCATCTGTTAGTTCTACAGATTGTGTTGGGCTTTCTGCTCTTAATCAGTGCTTTTCCAAGCGTTTTTGCATTTTGTAGATCACTGTCTTTTTATTGTGTTTTTACATTTAACCTGATGGATTTTGAGCCTTTCTATCTTTCTCATTTAGACACAACTTCTGCTTTTTGTAGGATGCTTTCTTGCTTCTTGTAATTTCCATTTCCCTTCTGTTTAGCCTTGTTTGGATTCCTTTTACTCACTCTTGACATTTTGATAGGTGGTGTACATTTGTTCTCAGTGTCCAGCATGTTGTCTAAGTAGTTTTCACACTGCCTGTACAGATTTTACTCTTAATTATTGTTTGAGGAAGCTTTTGTATTTCTATTTCATTTTCCTTTTTGAAATTGAACGTAACTTGTCTTGTCTTGCTCTTGCAAAGATACTGAATTTAGGTACATCATTACAGAGCAACGGAATAATGCAATGAACCAAGTCTTGCACAGTGGACCAAGTCACTCAGGACCAAGTCAAGAGTTCTTCAGCTTTTGTGGATTCCTGTCGAGCTGTTCCAAGGAACCATCATTGGCAGTGCCTAAAAATTTAATCTTGACATTGGGTCTGGTCTAGTACCTGATATAGTACTGTTATGTTTCCTTTCTTCTTAGTATGTCTGATGGCCTTCAACATCTCGTAGTTGCTACTATCATGTTGTTTGGGTGTACAAGAATGCCTTCCTGATGCTATATTTTTTTCTGTTTAGACCTGGAATTTCAGTTTCTATGGATTCTCTTACTGATGTTTATATATAATCATGTGGTATAATTCCATATCCAGGATAATATCTTTTTTTCACCTAACACCCTTGGTACTTGCTGCTTGAGCTCTGAAGACATGTTTTCGTTGAGATGCAGAATGTTACTTCTGGTTCATTTCTCAAAACAGCTCTCATAACATAGTGGCATGTGGTCTAACAATTTGCTGAAACATTCTTGACCAGCTCTGTTAAAGTTCACTTGTCAAAACCTGTCTATAGACTTCTTGCACACACATGTAGCTTATTTCCCTATAGGCAACAAAGCTTCTTAAAGGGAATCCTTGATTGATGTCATTTAGAGCCACTCACTGTTGTGATTATCCCCTATCCCAAGGTCCTAGTTGAGATACAGTAGCTAAATTCAGCATCTAAGTAATCATAAACAGCAAGGTTGGAAGGGACTGAATGAGTTCCTCTTAGACCATTCTTTATGATTAGCTGCCTGTTATTTCTGAAAGGCATTTGTCTAACCTGTTACTAAAGACATCCTTTTCTTGTCCCCTCTTTCTTCTTTCCCTTCTCTCCTCCAGCCAAAAATTCCATTTTACTAGCTACTAGGGAAAGTCTCATTTGTAGCTGCAATGCCTGATTTATGCTGAAATTGTCAATACAGTTTATTTCTCAACAAAATTTTACGTTACTAATTTAATACAGTATGCTTCAGAGTTTAAATAGATGCTTACTAATAGCCAACAGTTTATTGAATTTGTCTCTGTTTTGACTTTTCCATATAGATCTGCCTAAAGTTTAAGATATATTTATATTTCTATATTTTGCATTATACACACACACATGCACGCACACGCACACAAATATGCATGTATACATATATACTTTCAATTCAAAGTTTCCTGTTATTTAGAAGGAAAATAAGGCATAACTGTGTGTTGGTTTAAGATAAGAGAAAATCGCTGTTGTGGTGTGTATTATATTAGAAGTATTCTTAGAAGAATCAAGCTGGACAATGAAACATTGTGTTGGGATGTTCTTCATCTGTGCCACTATCTAGACTGTACACTGTGTTTTGATTTTGCTACATGTTAGAGCACTGCGTTGAATTTTGTTTGTGAAGTCAATAAAAACTATTTTATCATTGATAAAACAGATGCCAGTTAACTATATTACTTTGCTTAGGGTTTGCCAATTATAGAGGCTAAGACTGAGAAACAGAGTTCAATGTACTTTATTATATTTTTATTTTTCAGAGGCCCAGAAGATGCAATAAATGACTGCAGGATCCTTTTTATAGAGGAAATGTACAAGATTGAAAAGCCAGGAGCTTATCCACTGACATTTGGAGATGGAGATTTCAAAAGTATGCTTTTTTATTGTACAATTAAGGCCGTTAGCTAGATATTTGAATGGCATTAAAAAAATTAAGGGATCAGAGCACAGAATTAATTTAATTAAGGTTTCCTTTGTGTGTAATGAAAGAATTGTTATTACACAGATTTTTTGTTTGAAAATTTTTTACTATAATGTAACTTTATTACATGGCATATTGAGAATAAATTTTTGATGTAATTTATCAACACATTAGTGCTATGAATATAATCTCCTAAGCAGGGAAATGGCTGATATTTTAGATGAACTGTATGGAGTGAGTTCATAGTCTGAGATAAGTTCCTAGGCAGGTATCCGAATCACAAAACTTACTTGTCATAACTGACATCTCATTTGAGTTCTTAACAGATGCAAAAGACTGAAAGAGTCAATACTGCTATCTTTAACCCTGGCATTATCTAAGAATGAAGAATCAATAGCTGTGTAGAGCAAGAAAGTGTTGAGCTTGCTAGAACTATGAAAAAAACAGATGTATTTGATTTTAGATTATTATTTGACCACTTATGTCCTTCTGAACACTAAATACACCATGCATCCTCCCTGCCCCCCCCCCAAAGGGCAGTTCTCTAAAAAGCAGTGTAACATTGTATCCTAAGTTTAAAAATATGTGAATGATAAAGAACAGGAGTTATAAGACAGTGTTTACAACGGGAACACTGAGAGGTTGATCTGTGGCATTATTGATAGATATTACCGAATTTTAAAAGAAGCAAATTTATCACAGTTTAGTTTTCATTTATTATCTAAGGCAAATATTTGTGTCATTGTATGTAGGTGTCATTAATACACAAGACTTTATTTGCAGCGTACTATTAAAGAAATGATGTCATATTAAAAATCAGTGTTTTTTAAAAAAGCAAATTCCATTTGTAAATGTATTCATAAAAGTAGAAATGTAATTTTCAATATATGAAGGCATTTTAAGCAATTTTTTTTCATTGTTTATTATTTATTTTTCTCAGATTAGTCGATGAAAACCAACTATCCATTCCATTTATGTTCTTTTAGTCACTTTAAGGATGATTCTCAGCATTTAAAAATAATATTTTTGTGATAAACTGATGGTTTGAGAAATTTTTTAATTTAGAGATAGTGTAAAGCCAAGTTATAGCTGCTTTGCATTTATGTACCTAATTTTTATATATATATATTGCGTGCATATTTCTAGTTTGTAAAACTGATTTTGGAGGGTATATAAATTTGTCATGCTATATTTAATTACATACACCCCTATAGTGCAGTGGAATTAAGTTTAAAGTTCTGTTTTATGTAAATAATTACTTTATCACTAACTTTAGCTCAGGCCTTATTTATTTTACATTCTATATTTCCCTGTACTGCCTCCCTGTTTTATTGTATAATAATCAAGTTTTCAGTTACTAGTCGTTTTCAGTTGCTAGTGTCACATCTTATTTGTAGCCTGTTCTCAAACCTCTCACATAATTGCTATCTTTGTATAAACCTGCACCTATATGGTTTTTATGCAATTCTTGATCCCCTTTTCATTTCTTTCAAGATTATTTTTTACAAACCATCATAATTAAGTATAACACAACAAAATTAACTTGCATTTTAACCTCAAAGATTCAATTGTTAATTTACTGCTGGATATGTAACTTTATTCCTTTGTCTTCATCTACTTTTTTTCCCCCAAAGTCCAACTTCCTCACCACAGTTTACTTCATTTTCTCCTGCTGTTATTCTGATCTTTTTTTTGTAAGGTGTCCTGGATTTGTTCTGTGAAGCACAATGCACTATAGTTTTCTTATTGCTTATGGCTCAACTGATTTCTTTATTGCTCCTCTGCATTTGCCTCCCTAGTCCTACTCTACATTTAAAAATTAGCCATCTAAATACATACAGCTCATTTAGTTTATTTGTATGCTAAGAAAAACAGTAGACTGGTATTTAATAACAGTAGCTAGAATTCAAAGAGAATGAATTGGTCTGAAATGCTCCATGAGTTTGTTATGGAGCAGAGTCATAGAATGTGCTGAAATTAAGAGCTCTAGAACACATTTTAGATCTTTTTATACAAAACAGAACTATTCATCAACATGTTACTTTAACTTCCATCAGAATCTAAACTTGTACTACAAACATTGGATAAGATTTTTCCTACAAAAGGAGGGAATATGAAAGAACCTATGCAACTAAATTTTACAGTGGTGGTAGGGGTGAACAGGCTCATCTCTATCCGAACAACAATGCAAATAAAATCGATGCAATTTGAGTTATTAAACTGGTTTAAAATAGAAATTGGAAAAGGATGTTTTCTGGCCCAGTCCTTCCCCTTCCTCTCACTGAGTTTGCTTTGAGGTTCCTCTGTTAGAGGACATGAGGAAACTCTTGCAAATTGATTGTTATCCATAATAAAAATGGCTATATATTTTGTTTTTCTCATCTATCTTAAACTTTTTATTGTATCCTTTTACGTTTGTCCTAAAGTAATAGTAGTAACAGTAGCCAAATGTTATCTGGTAGGCCTCAAGATATATTATTACTTCTTCTTTTAAAAGTAAGAAAAGGCTATTCTTAATTTATAGCATTTCTGACAGTCTAGAGCTACTTGGGAGCATCAGAAAACAGTTCTGTTTATCGAAGTGAACGATATAATTAAATATTGCAGTAGTTCCAGAAAACCAGAAGATCAAGCTGTAAACTTCATAGGATAGTTGAAGAAAATGCAATATGGGGAAAAGAGAGAGAAGCTTATTTAAACTTTGACTCATACTACTTATTTGTCCATTATTATCAAAGGTGTCTTGGTTCTCAGTGGACGCCAAAGTGGGGTACATGGACCCCAGGGGGTGTGCAAGACAATCCATTGGGGTGCAGGAATAAAATAATTTTTGTCCTGTTAAAAAATAAAATAAGATTAAATTTAATTTAATTTAAAATACTGTTTATTTCAGCTTTATCTCATCCTTTTTTAATTTCTGGTTTTGTGTATGTTTTATAATGTACGTAATATATTAGTAGAGTAGTACATGTCTATAATTTATAAATAAATATACATATATTGAGGGTGCATGCTCAAAAGTGTTTTACTAATGGGGTGCACAAACAAAAAAATTTGGAGACAGACTTCCTGCTTCCAACCCAAACTCTCAAACAATCATTCCAGTTCCTCCTTGTCCTCTGATTCAAGGCCCATTTATTCACTGAAGTAAGAAAAATGTTCCTTCGGCCGTCTGGAAGTGCTCTGGTCATCGCATTACTTAGTTGAGTTGTTGTTATTATTATATTCTGTATCACATGATCATAGATTAGTTTGTCAGATTCACTTCCGTAGTCTTTCTTGATGGTTTTCACACAGAAATACTCACTCCAAAATTGTTTTCCTTTAATGCTATAGTTCTTTGAGCTGTGGTCAAGTGCTCTTAAGTCTTCTCTTCCTTCTAAACTTACACTTGTTTCAGACACTTTCTGTAATAGTGAATCCTGCTACATGCATTCAATTTATCTACTCTCTCCTTTGTGTCTAATATAAGAC
The DNA here is from genome assembly GCA_017315185.1 of Bubo scandiacus. Taxonomy (NCBI): domain Eukaryota; kingdom Metazoa; phylum Chordata; class Aves; order Strigiformes; family Strigidae; genus Bubo; species Bubo scandiacus. The sequence continues at coordinate 54,199 of MU210271.1, read as the reverse complement.
TATTAAATGTTCTCCTTTTTCTATAAAGGTATTTCTTACCTTAGCTGAGGAACCAGTACCTATGCTGTTACTATATGAAGGATACGTTGGTCCAAATTCCCAAATGAACACAAACAGAAGGGTAGCATTGATTCCATTTCTGTAAAAAGAAACTGTATGAGAATTGGTGATCTGGGATCATCTGTTGTCCTTGATTAATAATTCTTATATCCGTCTGGATATTAATATTTGAGAGGGATGGAGATTTTCTGAGTTGTAATTTGTTCTTCGTAGGTCTTAAGCTATCCATTTAGAATTTATTAATATCTACATTTAAGAAAACTCCTGCTGAAGAATGCGCCAAGATCTGATCTGTAGGAAGAGAGTGTTACAGGCGGAGTAGTGGTGGTGAGGAATCAGAGAAGCTGCTGATTGGTCACTTTCATTGTTGCTTGTACACGCAGCAGAAGAAATTCCATTAGTCCCGAGAGTCAAATGCCTCATTATAAAAGCACCATTTTCAAATAGGGACAGTGCTCCTATGTGTAAAGAATTGAGTCCTATTGGTGTAGTAATGCATAAAAGCAGTATTCCGGTCATTTTACAACACTAATGTAGGCTGATCCAAGTGCTTAAGTTTCAGTAAACCAACATAATTAAACGTCTTCTTTCATTTGGCTGTTTGAATTAAGAGGAAAAAATGATTTATTACTAAGAATAAAGATGAAACTTGTCTATTTTTTCAGATTTAAATAAAAATTATCTTGAATTGATGAAATTAGATTTTTTTTTCATCGCAACACTATAAAGGACTGTAATTTCACAGTTCTGTTCAAGTCCTTCTACAGACAGTCCTGCCAAGGCAACTTGCAGAATAATATCTTCTCATGACCTAGTCCATCAAAATGAGTCCGTTCACATTGATAAGTGCTAAGTGTTCATAAAATTAGTCAGTTATTATAATGATCTCAGTGCAGTCAAGCTGCCAGTGGCTTATGTTGCCACTGTTTGAGTGTCTAGAGCTATTTTCTTTCTTTTTTTACATCCCCCATGCCCCCATCCCCTGATGGCCAGGGTAGCAGAGCAACAGGCTAGGTTGCAACCTAACCTGTAAAATGACAGTGACCCTTTCATAAATGTTAGGCTGAAGAACACAAGTTGATATTGACAGTAGCTGCTTTGTCATGTAGTAATACATACGTGTTATATAGGTATAAACTGTTCCTGTTGGCTTGATCTTTTTAAACCCAGACTTCATTGCAATAGCAAAGCTACTACATCCATGGCATGTTCACGTGGGCACACATATATATATTCTTCTGCCATTATGTTGTATTTATAAATCCGAAATCAGTTTTCTAAGACCTATGGCTTTTTATCTTTTTTGATAGGAAAGAGTGGCCCTGAATGCAAGCACTGCAGGGCTGACCCAGATAAGGAATGTCACTTTTGCTCCTGTTACTTGTGTGGTGGAAAACAGGATGCTCACATGCAACTCCTTTGTGATGAATGCAATATGGCTTATCATATATACTGCCTGAACCCTCCCTTAAGCAAGATACCAGAAGATGAGGATTGGTAAATATACAAGAATGATTTACTTATGTATATTCCCATTCTACACAAGGTACCTCTTTGTTATTTGCAACTAGAGGAATTACTGAAGAGCTTTTATATTTCTGGTATGTTTTTCATCCTTGCACTGTATGTAAACATATTTACATTTTATGTTAAGATTCTATTTATAAATATAATTCATAAACTATTGGTATTGAGCATTATTGATCATTACAGAATTTCAGAAATTAGCTTGTTCAGTTTATGACCTCTGTGACATTAACTGATGTTATTAGACTTAATTAGCACCACCTACAGTGGTGCTTCCTCAACCTTTTCTTTATTTTATTCAGGCTTCACTGTTGTTTCTCCTTTAATCCTTTTCTTTCCCCTCAATCTCAGCCCTTGCTGCTGCCTCCTTGCCCTTCCCTTATGCTATAGCTGCCTCGTTCATTTTTTCGGCTGTGAGAAAACCACTACATTACTCCTCCCCAGTTCCAGTAACTCTAGCACCACCAGCAAGAAAGCCAAACTAGTAGGCCTTGGTGGATTCAGCTTACTCCATTCTGAGCTGACTCTGCATGGAGCCAGCATCAGCCCATTGAAGCTTATCATCTTGAGCTCCATGCCACATCTCACCTGTATCTGTTATGTGCAACTCATACCATTTGTACTTATAACCTGCTTGTAAAGTATATTAAATGCTAATCTTTTATAAGTGACTTAGGTTTTCCATTATGAATACATCAACAGATGTCTATGGACATGTTTTAAAGAAAAACTTTGACCTGCACTTTGTGATAGATTTTAGTAGAACTACCTACCCACTTCAAATAAAATATTTTAAGTACTTTAGAAGTTTTAACATTCTATGAAAGTAAATAACTTAGTGTACTATATTACATCAGCTGCCTCATATTGAGTAAATTTATTTATAGTTCAGTGTCTAATGCTCTACCTTTTTTCCTGGGCTAATATATTTCAGTTTCCCCAGACTCCAGTTATATTTGTACCTATGTGCAACTTCTATTTTGACATTTGGTGAGGGTTTTTTCATTGTGTATATGTGCACACTGAGATGCTTCTGCTGATTTAAAAGGAAATAGACATTTCCTTTTGAATATCCTGAACTGAAAAGAATTTTACTCATATTTGCTCTGTTTGGAGAAACTGCTGAATTTGAACACTCTCTAGAAAATATTTTCAATACATATTGCAAATATGCATGAGTTATTGGGACAAAATATAGCAATCATTGTCTGTGTGCTTCCCATTTCTTGTATATGCAAAATGATTGTGTACACAGGTACATGTAATCTTTATTCATCAGTCTTTGTTGGGCAGCATGTGAATCCCAGCTATCCCCAGGTTTTCTACTTTTGTGCACAGAAGACTAATCTGCCCCAACATCCATTCACTTCCTACTAATTGCTTATGAAAGTGAGCTGAAGATCTTTGTGCTTCCAAATCATGTGTTGGAAAGTGTTATCTGCTATAGCACTTCAGAGTTGGTCACAGTCCTTAAACAGTGTTCTTTTGTGACTGTGCTTGACCTTTGGGTATAACAGCTGAGAAGTTTTTTGACTAGAGTCATCCAGAATATTAAAGGGAATATTATTTAGGGTCTGTCCTCTGACAGTGCATCCATTCTTCTTCAGGTCCCCTTACTCCTAAAAGACTCTATACCAGTACTCCAGCAGCACAAAGTAATTTTATGTTCCAATATTAATCACAAGGTTACAAAAAAGAAAATACACATGCCCCAATTTTAGTTTTTTAAAAAAGAACAACCCTCAAAACGTGTTCGAACAGGAAAGAACATAGCCTGAATGTCAAAGTCCAGGTGGAGTTTGCCTATCAGAAAATTATGGAAAATTTCTTCTTTACCTTTAAATTGAACAGGTATGATTTGAGAATTATTGTTTTAGTCTATATTTTTCAATTTTTAGAAATTTAGAATACTTTTACATTATTTCTTGAGTTTGGTGTAATAAGCTGCTTTAAGAGTACCAAGACCCCAAGTATTAAACTGAATTGTGAATTGTGACTGTGTTCTGCAATAAGTATCTGCATGAATTCTAGGTTGCAAATAAAAACATGATTTGAGGTAGCTCCCATCTTCTTAGAGGGTTTAGAGCATGTACACAGGCAATTCTTGTGAAATATCTGTACACAGTGACTTGTTGCCCTATGTTAACTAGTTCTTCTGTTCATACTCAAAGATGAAAGGTATATAGTAAAAGTAAGTCATTGGTAGTAGGAATAATCTAAATATACTGTTGTTATTATTATAGATCAGACTTCTTCCACTAGTGACTTTTGGACCAAACTCAGCCCATGGAAGCCAGAAGCAATGGCAGTTGCCTTTGCCTTGGCACTCCTGGAGTGGGAAAAAAGTGCTGTTAGAAGCAATAAAAAGATCTGTGTGCTCCCTTCCTCCCTTTGCCTTAGCCACTGTTTCCTATAATTTCCTATCCTTTTTCTACCATAATGGTTTTATGGTGGCTGGAATGAGTCCCAATGCCATATTGAGGCAAACAAATATATGGAAAAGGAGTTTAATACTCTTCCCATTTGTTGAGTACTGTCACATACCTGGTGGGGTAGGATAAGGGTGCATGTCTACATGTATGCATGTTTTGTGATACCCTAGGGCTGTTCCACATCCAGCTGTCTGAAGTGAGATTTGGTGCAGTAAAAGCAAATGATGAGTAGGCAGGATGTGGAAATTAACCATGAGCGTTAGTCATCAGTATACTCTAATCTCATTTCTCCTCTCCCCTATGGGATCTGAACAAGCAAGGAAAGGAAGAGAAAATGATGAGGGAATACAGGAAACGTGGGGACCTCTTGTATATTGCATGAGAAAAGAAGAGTGAAATGTTTTGCCTCTACCACCCTACTTTAAAAAAAAAAAAAAAGAAGTCTTGTTTTGGAAGTGGACAGTATTGGTTGAGTTTATTTTTTCTACCCAAGTCCTCAGCTTTTAAAAACTGTCATTTATTTGCTACCTTCAAAATATTTAGTCAGGATGAACAAATTTGACACTATTTTGCTTAGAAGAAATGTATTGCCATTATTATTAAGCAATAAAGAATTTACTGAAACTTTTATTTTAGGTATTGTCCGTCATGCAAAAATGATTCTAATGAAGTTGTAAAGGCTGGAGAAAAACTCAAACAGAGTAAAAAGAAAGCAAAGATGCCATCTGCCAGTACTGAAAGCCAGAGAGACTGGGGCAAGGTAGAGCATATTTTAATTTTAAAAAAGCTCACCATTCATGTATGTGTTACATCTTTAACTACATTTATATATGCATTACACAAAATTCAGTACAGGATTGAACAGACTGTAAAGCAATGTTGAATCCTGTACACCGTTTACTGAAGGTTAAAACATCTGAAGAATTATTAAGATGACTAGAGGTAAATAAAGAAAATTAATGAATTAATTCAAACTGCCATTGACAATTTTTATATTAATATATTTTGAAGTGTTTACTATAATGGTTGGATGTCTTGATATCTGCATCAGCTTTTATAAATTATTTTAAATATGATAAAATTCATTCTCTCTGATGTGTTTTTTAGGGCATGGCTTGTGTTGGTCGCACTAAGGAATGCACTATTGTCCCTTCTAATCACTATGGTCCAATACCTGGTGTCCCTGTTGGGACAACCTGGAAATTCAGAGTTCAGGTATGTTTTTAGATTTGTAATTGAAATCTGAATAATAGGTACAGTTTGGGCACAAAAATGATTTTTGGATTGGTAATTGTCATGTTCACTAAGAATAAATATAGACAGTGTATTTTAATTCTAATATTCAAAATACTGCCAACTATAGTCGAATTTGAAGTATACTGATTTGAAAGTACAACTTAATTGCAATTGTAAAAATAGTACTTACTATTTTTAAAGGGGAACCTGCTATAATTAGGATGGACTTATATCTCACATGTTAAATTCCCAACTGAAATAATTAGAGGAAGTTGAATATTTTCAGAAGTCTACTGCTATGGAACATGGACTAATCCATCCCACTTATGGGCATAGATTATAGAATCCAGTGGTGCCTCTTAACGCTTATTAGCTGGTCAGGATTCCCACCGAGGGCTACCGTGCAGGTGCAATATAGTTCCTGTTTCAGTGCATACTTCTCTTCGAATGTGTTGTGGTGCCAGGCTTGGTGCTAGTGTGCATGCTATCCATACTTAGCACAGGAAAGAAATAAGATTTTACTGAGGGTTCTAAAGTTCTGGTGGGGGTGGAACCCACTGTCCCCAAGGTAAGAGCCACCTCTGATTGCATCACTATAAATTGATTACCTGTTCCTTTTGGGTCATACACAACTGGCATCAGCACCTTCCTTCAGGCTGATGAATGTTTTAAACTAATACAAGCCAATATTGACTACCGAAAGAAGTAGTCTGCCTGGCCGTGTCCACTTCTCGCACTATCCCTTCCGTTTTCTGTCACAAATCTGGAAGAAAAACAATCCTTTGTGGGGGAAGGTCAGCACAAAGGGGGCAGGAATGAGCAGTGTGGAGAAGAACATATTTCAGGAGTATTCCCACTCTAGCCAGAGGAATAGCCAGAGACTTTTTCTTCCCCTCGGGGAAGAGGGACATGGTAAGAACTAAAAGCCTCTTCTAATGTGTTTTCTGAAGTCTTCATCCTACCCATTGACTCCAGAGAGAGTACTTATAAAAAAAAAAAAGTGGTTTTCTTATGGAAAATGGGTGTCTGAATAATTTTGGGTTTGGTATGACATGCAGGTCTTCAGGCTAAAATGGTCAACAGCAGAGGTTTTACCCTCAGCAACAGTTTTCAGTTTCTCCCCTTAATAGAATTCACAGTGAAACAGCTGAACACTAATCAAGTTCCTTGAATCTTGTCTGACTTTGGTGCTAATGTGAGCGCTACTATCAATACAGATATTAGAGAATAGCAAAGCAAATTAATTCTCTAATATAAAATTGCAGCATTAGTGTCAATTATTGATTGATTTTACACACAACTACTCGTTTGAGAAAATTAATGTCTATTCTTATGGTTTTTGTGATATTTTGATTTATCCCTGCCATATTTGAAGAACTTTTCTGTGAAGCAAGCTAAAATAAATGCTTCAAAATATATTTATATTCTGAAAAAGTACTTCTGTAATCATTAATCTTTAAATTAGTTTCCAGGTAAATTATATTCTCTTAGATAGGGGAAGTTTTAAAAATCAGTTCTGCAAACTCAAGATCTCTGTTACTGGATCAGCCAGTATCAGTAGGAATAAAAGTTAGAATTCCATCTCTTTAATGATTCCATTGGTGGAATAGATCAAATAGATCCCAGAGCTTTCAAATGATGATTGCAAACAGGAATATAAGAGCTTTGTTTTTCTCAGAAAATTAAGCAGATAAGACTTATAACGTAGGGTGTAGATATTAGAAGAGTTCATTTGTACATAATTATTTAATAATAGCTACATATTAACTACATACTTTTAAAAAAGATCAACATTTTTCCATATAAAAAGTTACACTTTTATTTCTGATTCGACTGTATGAAAATGGGTTCTTAGCAAATTTATGAGAATTTAGAAGGAAAATGCTGTAAATGCTGTATCATGGTTTTCTTCCTTTTTTCATGCAACAAGCTTCTTAAGAATATTTAAATGTAATGTATTATATATTATGCATGGTCATGTAGTTCAAAGGCTTACAACTCTCTTTTTCCTAGAAGGAAATTGACTTAGAACTGTTTCTGGATACAGCATCCAAAGGGCAGAAAGTCAAATTCTGGATACCTCATGAAAATGAAAGAAGGGAGAGAGGAATTAATGAAATGACGTTTAATGGAATGGGAGAGAACAGAGTGGTAGTGAGGCCTGTGCTGTTCAACATGCTCATAAATGGTCTGGAAAAGTTGACAAATAACTGACAGTTAAGTGACAATGCTAGGTTGTCATGGATAGTAAAGATGAGGGAGAAAAAAAATAACAACTTTTCATAGCTGATAAAGGGCTTTCAGCTAATTATTATAATTTAGGAAAGAGAACTTGTAATAGGTATTTTTTTAAATATGTCATCTTTGTGGTCAGTAGTGGTCAGAAACGTAAATCAAGTGTTAGGAATTATTGAGAAAGGAAGAGGAAAAACAATATAATTATGAAGAACAAGGATGGCTAAGGGTATGGAATGGCTTTCATATAAAAATTGTATGAAAGATGGCATGCTACAGAGGTCTATTAAAATTGAAGAAGGTGAATAGGGAACAACTGTATGTTCTTTTTTGATGCAAAAGGAGGTGGCATCAAATTAAATTATCAGGTGCTAGATTAAGAATGAATGTAAGCAGTACTAATTCATGCAATATGCAGCAATACTGTGAACTCTTTCCTGTAGGATATTGTGAAAGCTAAGAGTGTGCAAGAGTTCAGAACTCAAGTAGTTAAATTAATAACCATTGGTTGACTTTTCTTCCATGAAATGCAGATTATGCCTTTGGCTCAGGAAATCTAAGCCACACATAACTGGAAACAGAAAATTACACGTAAATATCATTGTGCACTTGCATAGTCAGTTTTCACACTGACCAGCTATCTGTTTTTATTTGTTGTCAGAGAAAGGATATTTGGCTAGCTGGAACTCTGGTTTGATGCAGTTTGATGACTTATATTCTTATGTCAATAGCAAAGAATGCAAATTCTTATAAAATTGCATGTGTGGGGGGAAGTACAGGAGTTGGGCAGAGCTGGAAAAGGAGAAAATGTTCATAGATGAAGGAAGGCTGTAAATGTGATTGAATTTTCCTGAGCTGGTTAACTTTTAACAATACTTGACATAATTTTCACCCCAAAAAAATTGACTCACTGTGATCTTTCTTGCATAATTATTTACACACATTTAAAATACTACTGAATTAGAAAGATAATCTGTATCTTCTTTGAGTTGGTCTAAGCAACCATGAATCTGGTCTTAAATGTCACTTATGGCAAGAATTGTGAAGATTTTTTCCTAAGGGGCAAAGTGTGCCTATTCATCTTTGTGTCAGCACTGTTCTATATTGTCCTTTCTTTTCATTGGATGCCGTTTCTTTTGTGGCTTTTTTTTCCTTAAAAAATTCATAAAATTACTTCCTTTAATGGCAATCCTGTTACACAGACATACTTATGGAAATAATTTTTAAGCAGAAAAAATATTGTAGAAAGCCAGTTGTTTTGAAAATTTATTTTTAACTTTGTTTTTTTAATACTCAAGGTGAGTGAAGCAGGTGTTCATAGACCCCATGTTGGTGGAATTCATGGACGCAGTAACGATGGAGCTTATTCACTTGTACTAGCTGGAGGATTTGAAGATGAAGTGGTATGTCATTTAGTCAAATCACTAATATGTTATTTTAAAGTTTATAAAGATGAAAAGTGGTGTCTGTTGCTGATCCTAAAATTGGTACTTACAAAAATGTGAGTATGCAGAAATTACTACTACCCAATATCTAATTTGCTATGTGTTACTATTTTTAGAATAAATTTCAAAATAAATTTTTCTTAAAGAATATTCTTAGTCTCATATTACAGTAAATTTTAGAATGTTTATGGAAGTCAAGTTTCAATGTGCTTATATAGTCTGAATTTATTATCATTTAAAAACTTATGTTTTACAAGTCACAGAATAACAGAATCACTGAGGTTGGAAGGGACCTCTTGAGAGGGTCTAGTCCAACATCCCTGCTCAAGCAGAGCAGGACTGTGTCCAGTCAGCTTTTGAATATATCTATGTAATGAAACTCCATAGTCTCTCTGGGCAGCCTGTTCCAGTTTTCAACCACCGTCACAGTGAAAGGTGTTTCCTTATGTTCAGACAGAACCTCCTGTGTTTCAGCTTGTGCCCATTGCCTCTTGTCCTGTCACTGGGCACCACTGAAAAGAGCCTGGCTCATCCTCTCTGCACCCTCCCTTCAGATATTTGCACACATTGATGAGATCCCCCCCTGAGCCTTCTCTTCCCTAGGCTAAACAGTCCCAGCTCTTTCAGCCTTTCCTCATATGTGAGGTGCTCCAGTCCCTTAATCATCTTAGTGGCCCTTTCTTGGACTCCCTCCAGTTATGTCTCTCTTGTACTCGGGAGCCCGGAACTGGACACAGGGCTCCAGGTGTAGCCTCACCATTGCTGAGTAGAGGGGAAGGATCACCTCCCTCCATCTGCTAGCAACACTATGCAGCCCAGGATATTGTTAGCCTTTCCTGCGGCAAGGGCACGTTGCTGGCTCATGTTCAACTTGGTGTATACCAGGACCCCCAGGGCCTTTCCTGCCAAGCTGCTTTCCAGCTGGTGGGCCCCCAGTGTGTACTGGTGCCTGGGGTTATTTTTCTCCAGGTGCAAGACTTGACATTTCCTTTTGTTGAACTGCATGAGCTACCTCTCATCCCATTTCTCAAGTCTGTTGAGAACCCTCTGAATGGCAGCACAACCCTCCGATATATCAAGTGATGTACAAGTGATATACTTCAAGTTCTGCCCTGGTTATTGCTTTTACTGTTGTCAAGTTAAAAAAGATAGATGCCTCCTCTTTTGGAGTCATTATACCTCTAAAGTCACATTTTAATTTTAGTGAGGTCAGGACAAAAAAATGCCCGTGACTCAGACATACAAGATAGACATAATGGAGCAAGTCCAGTGGAGGGTCACCAAGCTGATCAGGGGGCTGGAACACATGACAAACATGGAGAGAACTCAGTTTGTTCAGCTGTAAGAAGAGAAGGCTCGCGGAGATCTTACTGCTGTCTTCAGCTACGTAATGGGAGCACGTAGAGAAAACAGAGCTAGACTCTTAGAGGTGCGCAGTGGAAGGATGAGAGACAATGGAGACAAGTTGGAACATGGGATATTCCAGTTAGGTATAAGAAAAAAAACCAATCCTCATACAAGTAATCAAACACTGGAACTAGGGCCCAAAGAAATTATGGGATCTCCATCCCTGGAGATATCCACACCTTGACTGGACAAAGCCCTGAGCAACTCGCTCTAACTGGATCTGTTTTGAGTGAGGGTTGGACTTAGAGACCATGAGAGGTCCTTTCCAACCTAAATAATTTGATAACTCTATGAAATGAATACATTTTGGAGAACATTTTACTGTATATTTATAATCTCTTTCAAACTTTTTATACTTACTGCCAACATGTGACGTCTTTAATGTTCTCTGGTTCTGAATGAACAGTTTACCACTGGGGTAAGAGTAGTTTCAAAAATATATCGCAGGAAATAGAATTCACTGTTTGACTTTCAGATTTCGTCTTTTTTATGATTCACATTTGGAAGCTCATGATCCTGCAAACATAGACTTATGAGGGACTTTGCTCACCTGAGGGTTTGGAATGCTTGGTAATAGCAAGTTGCCTCAATACAAAATTTGGCCTCAAAATTGAAAAGGAATAAGGTTGTACTTTGCAAAACGAACATTAGACCAAATAAAATTTAGCTTCATATGTAAAATAGTCTAACATACATCAAAATTTTTATATGTCAATATCTCTCTTGTGAATGCTTACGCTAGGATTTTAGTGACAAGGCCTTGAATTACTTCCATTACCTGATTTAAAATGCATTAACAATAGTGCTTAGATTTAGTGTTGGTTTTGTTAAAACTGCAAATCTTCTGGTGGTCCTGTTGTTGATACTTAATAACTATAATGGGCATATTAGCTGAGAAATAACAAGAATTATTTTGTGAATTTGAAAGTAAGAATTTTTTTCAGAATGGATTAACATTTGTAACCCAGATGTTAGTTACTTTGAGCTACTGTGAAAGATATGATCACAAACTGCATGGTTAAATGATTTTGAAGTACTTATTCATCAAATTAAGTGTCTGAAGATATTTTACTTTTTCCTTGAGTCGCAAATTGATATCCTAGTTGTTGTCACTGGTTTTGAGTTGGGGTCAAAAACTATGTTTACTTCCTTTGTGTATAAATTTTGAGCTCCATACTTATGTGGGATTGAGGTAGTGTTATTAAGATGTTAATTTTCATTCAGTGTTGTTCAGATTAACAAAGTTTGTTTCTTCACTAAGTGGCTTTTGCATATAGAATCATATGGTGCCTCTTAACATTGAGGTTTAGAATGTATTGGAGAATATTATCTACTGTGATCACTCACATACTTTTGCAGAGGAGTCTGAGGGTATATAATATATAGATATATATTTTATAGGGTAGTTCTAGTGTCTCAAATGTGACTCCAAGCTAATATACTTGTTGTTTAGATTCTTTGTTTAATCCAGGTCAATCAAATCTAGTGCTTAGAATGTGGCATTAATACATGGCTTTATGAAACAGTCCACTGTCCATTTTGGATAGCCTGTATCCGCATCAATCTTGTGTTTGGGTAATCAGTTCCAAGGTGACAGTATAGTTGTGTTCTACTTCCTTGAAATTGTACAGTTACAGCATTAATAATATTTAGATCTCTAGATTTGTCTGGAGCTTATGATGAAGATCCAGAACCTCTGAACCATTGTTTAATATTTATTCCTTAATGAAAATGCTAGATCGGTTCTACCAGTGCCAAAGATGCATTGCCAAGACTGATTAATTGCTCACTGAAATGATTTTAGATACAAATGAAGTGGCAATAAGAGCTTGAGATTTGAGTCAACACTTGTTATATCCAAAGGTCTGGGTAAACTGCTAGTCAAAATGGTATGTATGATCTGTATCTATGCTAGCTAGATACCTACATCATCTGGATCCAGTGTGAGAACTGTTACTGATGTGCTAGGTACAAATGCTGTATCACATATAAATGTCTTGAAATATGCCCTGCTAACTCTGTTGCTAAGGGCGCAGGTCCTTTGAGATGTTCTAATTTCTGTTTATATTGCTGCGGATCCAATATCAGAAACTCATTACAGTCATTCCACTGAGACTCTATCTAGTGTGTCATCTGAACTGATTATGGAGCTGAAAACCTGACACTTGCTATCCATTTTTATAGATGATGTCATGGTTCCAACATCTCTTAATTGCCATGCTGATTTGGCACCTATTAGTTTGGAACTAGTGTTCCAGTATGAGCCATTTTGAGTGATCTCTCTACTATGGGAATAGCTAGCAAGCATCTTCCCATTCATTCAGATTTGTTAGCTGCTTCCTCTTCCCACCTATGATATTAAGGGCATATTTGACATTATTTTGTTATATGGTATTTTTAAAATTCATACTTTCTTGTTACTAGTATTTCAGATTCTTAGGCATACTATTGTTTTCTGTTCTGCAATAGCCTCCTCTCCACCTTCCTTTACATATTGTTCCATATTGTTGTTACCTTTCAGTTTATACAAAATGCTAATACAAAAAAATTATCTTTCTTGTATAATTTTGTGAAATGTCTCCCTGTCTCCTGATCTTCAAATCCCTCGGTGTCTCGTCTGTACTTGCATTGTGTTGAAGGTTACTTTCACAGTCTGAAAAACCCAATTTTATTCTTTCAAACAAGAGTCCTATATTTAAATATTGTCTTGGATTTAATAGCTTCTTTTTTTTAAAAAAAAAAAAAGGCTTTTGTTAGAAATTGGGGAAAATAACTTTCAGAAGCCAAATCAAGTGACTTATAAAATTTATTAATTCAGCAAGCGGTTGAGCAAGTAAAGCAGCGCTGGGCGGCCGGGGAGTCACTGCTCCACCAACGGCGCGCACCCCTCCTCTTTGGCAGTCTCTTTTTATAATCTTCAGGTTCTGGGCTGACGTGGTCTTTTTGGTTTCATCTGCGGCTGCGCCTTTCGTTGCTGGGGGGGGTCGTAGTCTTCCTCTGCGTTATCTTCTGCTGACCCTCTCGGGTTTTTCCCTTATATGGCATAGCTCACCTCTATGCCTACTTTACAGGATATCGCTAATTGCAGACTTGGTGTAAATCACATCAAATAGGCATGCCCACATTCAGGCCTTCACTCTTTGTAAACTATCTGACCAACAAATGCCATTTGCCTCTTATCGTAATCGTAAATCACACCAGACAGACATGCACATACCCAGGCTCCCACCCTTTATCTGATTGACAAATACCATATGTCTCTTATAACCTCACCCTTTATCTGATCAACAAATACCATTTGTCTCTTATAACAATCCCCCCTTTTTCTTTCTATCATTTTGTTGATCAAATTTTCTTGCAGCTTCTCTTGCTGACTTTAATACGGGGGCATCCTCTTGATGCTCGACTGGTTGATACTGTTGCCCGACTAACAGTAGGTGCGCTGTCTCTAACCTCCCTTTTACAATAGCAATTACCTTGTTCATGATACAAGGACCAAAGGTTAAACCAATTATAAGTAATATCAGGGGTCCTGCAATTGTGGATAACAGAGTATTTAGCCATGGGGAATGAGTAAACCAGGATTCATACCAGCTTTGTTGTTGTTCCCTTTCTCTTCGGCGTTTCTCTAATCCCTCTCGAAGTTTTGTCATGGTGTCTCTCACTACCCCTGTATGATCAGCATATACACAACATTCTTCTCCTAAAGCCACACATAACCCGCCTTGTTGAAAAAACAGTAAGTCCATTCCCCTTCGGTTTTGCAGGACTACTTCTGATAATGATGTGAGGGATTTTTCTAAAGCCGATATTGACTTTTCAATTCTCTCTAGGTCTTCATCTACTGCTACCCTTAGACTGTGTAGTCCTTGTTGTTGTTGTACTAATGATGCAATTCCTGTTCCAGCTCCCGCTGCTCCTATCCCCAAAAGAGTGGCAATGGTTATGGCTGATAAAGGCTCTCTTTTGACAATTCTATGGCCTATTTTTTCGATTTGTTCAAACACATCATTTTCCCGATGATATAATACTCTGGGAAGTACTATCACTTGCACACAATATTCTGAGGAGCTATCAAACACGTCTAGGGTTATACAAGGAGTTAGACCAGTCTTAGAGCAAATCCATCTCGCCCCTGGAGAAGGTATTAGCCATTTTCCTTGGATCGAGGTGGGGGCTTCAAGGGTATTTTTACACAGTTTCCGTCTTCTTTTAGGTACCGTCCCAATGCAAGTTCCAGTCCCTTTTACATGTTGCATAGTGATTCCTTTTTTCCTATCCCCCCAATTACATTGTGGTGGGCTGGCTTCATTGCTTCGATTAAATGGGGTTTGAGTTCCTATTGCCTCATAGTATGGAGGTTGCACATCGTAACATAACCAACAATGAGTGGTTAACTCTGGGTGGGTAAGATTTAAGGAGGTATAACTGGCCTGTGCTATTTTCCACAAAGGGTCTAGTAGGGGGTTGGTTTCTGGTGTTAAGATAGGTTCTACCTGAATTAGGGAGGGAAGGGTGGTAGTCCCGCTTTTTGAGCCTTTATTTGTTTTTCCTTTTTCTTTATTCCTATTTGTTTCTTTCATCGCCTTATTTGGTCCAATAGCCTGTATAGCCTGTGGTATTACTGGAGGTACCGGCTCCTTTTTAATTGAAAATAGCCCTCCCCGATCAGTACCTTGTTCCCAAAATCGGCTGCCCCAACTTCTCCCAACGGTCCAGCTAGGGTCCTGAGGTTTGGATACGTTAAGGTATATATATGAACAGCAGCCTTCTATGTTGCACGAGGACCACGGTACACCATCCTCGTCACCACATCCATAGTGGTGAGGTTGTGGCTTTTTACACCCAGGAGGTCCCCACCCTACAACTAAATATGCTTCGCCCGATCCCGTCCAATCAGAAGCCCATGTTTCACATCCCCAATATGCACAGTAATAATGCCCTGGATAATTACAGTATCCTTTCCCGGGGTTGGAGGCGGGACATATATAAAAGGCCTTATATTGTGCTTGCCACTTCCAGGTATCTCCTTCTCCTGCTCGAATCAAGGAGCTCAAGTGTACCTTAAAGGAAGGGCTTCCTGCAGTGATTGTGGAGTTTATGAGTTGCGAGGCTTCCATCTGAATTAATGACCACTTGTGAGGTTGATGCATATTACTGGCAGTGGTGTGCACAGGATAACAAAACCAAAATACAATTACATATCTTAGGAGAGTTGGAGGGCTCAAAGTTATTCCTTGATGGTGGGTTTTGAAAAGGGTGTGATGCTTTTCATTGGTCACGTTCCGAGTGGGTGTTGGAATTACTCGTAACCCGGGGTTATGGGGCCTTTTACCGGAGGGCTTGGGGTTTCTAATTCCCCACCGTCTCCTTGCGCCTCTGCCTCCTTTGCCTACTCCTTTGCTTGGAGCAGCAAGGTTTTTCATCTTCTCGGCAGCAGTCGCAGTCTTCAGGGGTTCCCCGTTCCCTTTCCCGGACCTTATAGGCTCCCCAACTATGGTGGTTGGTTTGTTTTTTGGTTTTTTTGGTTTTTTTTTTTATGATACCTGTTTTCGACAAACCACTGTTATGCTTTCTGGATTATTTTCTTTGGTTTCGCTGGCGTGCACACACCCTTTCTCAGGATTAATTCCTTTAGCAAAGATAAACAATTCGTCCTATGTTCACAGCACAATTAAGATATAGCTCAGTTAATCCTCATTTTGCCTCATAACATTCACTATAAACATCTTTAGAAGGATAACCGGATTTACAATGAGCCCACCAACTGTCCTTACACCCTTTATACTTGAAACACACAAAGAGATAGCATATTCAACCAGGATTCGAGCAAAATACAGTCTCACTCATGGGGTTTGTAAGATTTCCTCCTTATCCGGAGTCGCAGTCCTTCTGGGAGGGGAGTAGATTCCCAGGTGTCCGCAGCAAGCGGTCCTTTAACTCGGCTGGCGTGAGTCCATCCCCTTTCAGCAGTTCTTATAGCAGAGTCTGTGGTAAGTAAAACGAGAAACGGACCTTCCCATTTAGGAGTTAGTGAAGTCTCTTTCCATGTTTTTACAAGTACCGAGTCCCCAGGTTTAATGTTATGTATTGCCATGTGCAACGGAGGTCGTTGGGTGATTAATCCTCTTTCTCGGAGCTCCATTCGCCTTCTCATTAGCTGACTAACATACTCAGAAAGGTATTGATTTTCTATTACTGGGTGATTGGTGGGAATTTCCAAATCATAGGGCATCCCAAACAGCATCTCAAAGGGCGAAATTCCCGTGTCGCTCCGAGGCTGAGTTTGAATATTTAACAGAGCCAGTGGGAGACATTTCACCCAGGATAGATTAGTCTCCAACATCAGTTTAGTTAATTGTTTCTTTATTTCCCCATTCATTCTTTCCACCTTACCCGAACTCTGAGGGTGATAGGGAGTATGATATTCCCATTTTGTTCCCATGGGTGCTAATGCTTCTTTAACAGCTCTTGATGTAAAATGTGGACCCCTATCAGAATCGATTATTTCTATGACCCCATACCTAGGAACAATATGCTCTAATATTGCCTTTATCACCACTTGTGCTGTAGCTCTGGCAGTTGGAATTGCCTCCACATAATGAGTAAGGTGATCTACCAACACTAGTAAATAGCGATACCTCCCTACTCTGGGCAATTCTGTAAAGTCAGCTTGAATTTTGGCAAAAGGTCTGATCGCTAGTTCTCATCCCCCAGGTATCTTTTCTCGTAATTGCTGTTTGTTTACTTTCTGACAAATTAAACAGGCACTTACCAGTCGCTTAGCAAGGTTATAAGCCCCTATGCACATGTATTTATTAGAAAAATGATCTACTAATGCTTTTACCGACCAGTGAGAGTGCGTCTTGGTGTGCAGATCCTGTAAGATTTTCCAGGCTAGAGTTTTAGGGAGAACCTCTCGCCCATCTGGTAGGACCCATCTATTTCCTTCCTTGATAACCCCTTCTTGTTTTAATCTTTCTTCCTCCTGCCGTGTGAATGAGGGAGCTATCCCTGCCTCTGAATCTTTTATATCCTGGGGATTCTTTTGGCATAAAGGTAAAAGCGCGGCCCTTTTAGCCTCCTCATCTGCTAAATTATTTCCTCTTATCTGTTCAGAGGTTCCCCGCTGATGTCCTTTGACATGTACTACAGCAATTTGGAGGGGTTCTCTCAGAGCTTCAAGGGTTTGTTTTATTAGGGATTCGTGTATTAACCCTTTTCCTTGTGAATTGACTAACCCTCTTTCCTCCCATATCTTTCCAAAGGTGTGGACCACCCCAAAAGCATATTTTGAGTCAGTGTAGATTGTTCCTTGTTTTCCTTTTAATAACTTCAGTGCTCTAAGTACAGCATATAATTCACACACTTGTGCCGACCAGGACCGGCTAAGGGGGCCAGATTCGATTACCTTCAAAGTTTTTCCATTAATTAGTGCATACCCCGACCTCCGGCTTCCATTAAGTACCCTGGAGGATCCATCCACATAAATTTTTTCTCCCTCTTCAAGTTCCTGGTCTTCTAAATCTTCCCTGATTTTAGTTTGTTGCTCTATACATCGTATACAGTCATGGGTTAAGTTCTCTTCGGGTTCTCCATATAGAAACTGAGCTGGGTTCAGAAGGGAGGTTGTTTCAATCTCCAACTTAGGAGAGTGGATCAGGATGCTCTCATATTTTAACAGTCAAGCATCAGTGATCCATTTTTCTGCTTTTTGTTGCAGTATTCCCCTGATATTATGAGGGGTTAATACTTTCAATTCCCCCCCCCAAAGGTTATTTTATTTGCTTCTTCCACTAACAGAGCTACTGCCACTATAGATTGTAAGCAAGAGGGCCATCCTCTACTTACTGGGTCTAGGAGTTTGGAAATATATCCTACAGGTTTCTTTTTTCCTGCCCACTCTTGGGTCAGTACCCCATAAGCTGTTCCCTCATGGCTATTGACAAAGAGATAAAAGGGTTTTCTTACATCTGGTAAACTTAATACAGGGGCATTAATCAGGTCTTTCTTAAGTTCTTCCAGTTTTTGTTCATCTTCCTGACTCCATTTTACTAATCCATCAATAACCAATTTTTGGTATAAAAATTTTACTTTATTACTAAAATCCTCAATCCACTGCCGACAATATCCTAACAACCCTAAAATCTGCCTAACTTGCCTCTTGCTTTTTGGTGCTCCCAAAGACAAAATACCTTTCACTCTTTCAGGATCTAACTTCTTGCATCCTTTAGTAATCCAGTGTCCCAAGTACCTTACTTCTTCTTCTGTAAACTGCAGTTTTGATTTTGATACTTTGAGTCCTTGCATGCTAAGGAAATTCAGCAGCTTAATACTTTCATTTCTGACATCATCTTGGCTCTGCCCAGCCAGTAACAAGTCATCCACATACTGTATCAAGGTCACTCCTTCCCCTAACTGATAGTTCCTTAAAATTTGTTCCAGTGCTTGCCCAAATAAATTGGGGGATTCTGTAAATCCCTGGGGGAGTACTGTCCATCTTAGTTGTTGTTTTCTATGGGTGTCTGGGTCCTCCCATTCAAAGGCAAAGTAGTCTCTACATTGCTCCTTAAGGGGACAAGCCCAAAAGGCGTCCTTGAGATCTATCACCGAGTACCACTGACATTCAGGGTTTAGTTGACTTAATAACGTATGGGGGTTTGCCACTACCGGAAATCTGGTAACAGTTCTTTTGTTTATCTCCCGGAGGTCATGTACCAATCGATAACTCCCATCGGATTTCTTAACAGGGAGTATAGGGGTATTAAATGGAGACATGCAGGGTTCCAGTAGTCCTTTTCTTAGAAGCCTCTCAATTTCAGGTTTTAGCCCTGCTCTCCCTTCTTGGGAAAGAGGATATTGTTTAATCCTTATGGGTACTTCAGGATTTTGAATTGTTACTTCAAATGGCTCAATTTCTAGTTTACCCACCGTGTCAGGGGTATACCAAACCTCTGGGTTAATCTTCTCCTCAACCTGTACCCTTAAGGGGCATAACTTAACTACCAAATCTTTGTTTTTAATTTCCAAATTAATTCCTAATTCAATCATCGGATCCCTCCCCAATAGGTTATATTCAGCTTCTGGTACCACCAAGAGGGATCCAACCCCAAATTTACATTTAGACTCCAATTCTACATTTTCTATTACCGGAGTCGAGAAGGGTTCCCCCTTTGCCCCAACCACCTGCACAAATTTTGAGGAGGGTTTACACCCTTTAGGTATCCGTTGAACAGTGGATCGTTCGGCGCCCGAGTCCACAAGGAACTCGACTACCTCATGCTGGGGACCCACTTTTAACTTTATCAAGGGCTCTGAATTCCTTGGGATCCCCAGCACAAAGAGCCCCTGACCCCTCTAATCTTCACTAAACATTTTTTCGTCCTGAATCCGTTTTCTACACTCTTTCTTCATGTGCCCTCTCTTCTTACAATAGAAACATTCCAATCCACTGACGTCCCTTTTGCCCACCATCGAGGGTGGCCTTCTAGGTCCCTTAGAATCCCGTCCAGGGGGTCCAGGTCGTCCGGATCCCCTCTGCCCTTCTCTCACAGCAGCAACTAACAATTTCGTCTGTTTCTTCTGGGCTTCCTCTTCCCTTCTAACAAACACTTTCTGAGCCTCTCCAAGTAATTCATCCAGTTGTCTCTCCTGCCAATCCTCTAATTTCTCCAATTTCTTCCTAATATCCACCCAGGACTTGGCCACAAATTGGGTTTTAAGGAGGGCCTGCCCAACGGGGGTAGTGGGGTCTATCCCCGAATACAACTGTAGACACCTACGCAGTCTCTCGAGCCACTCAGTGGGAGTCTCATCCTTTTTCTGTTCTTCCTTAAAGGCTTTATTAATGTTCTGACCCCTAGGCACGGACTCCCTGATTCCTTGGATTACTATGGCTCGTAAGTCGGACATATCATTTCGGCCCCTTTCCTCCTGATTATTCCAATTCGGCCGCTGAAGGGGCCACTTGGTGTCAGCAGCCGGTCCAGCCTGATGTTGTTGGTCCCATAGCCTCATTCCTGCTCTCCTAATCATATCTCTCTCTTCTACGGTAAAAAGTATACCTAGGATGGCTTGTAATTCATCCCAGGTATAAATGCTGGGTCCCAGAAACTGGTCCAGCCTCTCAGCAACTCCCAGGGGGTCTTCCAGTAAGTTCCCCATTTCTTTTTTAAAATCTCGAACGTCCCCTGTGTTAAGGGGGACCGAGACGTACCCAATCGCCGGGCCCTGCCCACCAGCTACGGGAACTTCCCTAAGGGGGTATAAATTTCCCGGAGTTTCCTTTGTTTGACTCCGGGTTACCCGCCGAGAGGGCTCGGGTTGAGGGTCGGCTTCCCCTACAGGGGGTGCTTGTACTTGTGCCTCCTCAGGTTCCTCGGGGGCACCAGGGGCATAGGGAGGAGGTAAGATTAATTCCTCTTCCCTAGGTTTTAGTGTCTTCTTCCTTTCATTCAGGGGATATAGTAATGATCGGGGTTCGGGGAGCCACAATCTAGCGTATTCCCTTTCTTCAGGGTTCACAGGTTCCTTACTATCAACCCAAATATTGAGGGCTTGCCGTACCCAATTTTCAAATGATCCAAATTGGGGCCAGATCACTGCCGGACCCTTAATTGCCTGCCCTCCCCAAACCTCAATACAATAATGAGCCATTTTTACTTTACTTTTTCCTTTTCTTCGGGGGATATCATTCCAATACTTTAACATAAGTCCTAGCGGACTGCCCAGAGGAATGTCGGGAAATTTCTTCCCTTCTCCTCCCATGGGATCAGAAGGCTTGCTTTTCCTCTGTCCCATCTTGCGGAGCCCCTTGTTTCACACACGCACTCGTTCCCCTTATTCGTGGCCCACGCCCTCGCGGACAATGGGAACCTCACTACTAAAGGGTCCGCACTCACTTGGCCTCAGCGAGACCTCTCACACACTCGAGCTCCAGGATTCCCAACCCCAACCAAACGGATTCCTTTTTTTTTTTCACTTATACTTACTCCATCCGGAGTCTTCGCTTGGTCTTCGTGCACAAATATTACGGGGTTCCGCGGTTTTCCTTTACTTGCTCACCGAATTTGGAGGGGGTTCGGATTTCCAGGTCCGGGTGCAGCAATCGTCCACACCAGGGCTATCCGGAGATAGGGCGCCTCCCCGGTATAGGGATTCTGAACCACAGTTACCTGGATCCGAGTCACGGCACCATGATTGTTAGAAATTGGGGAAAATAACTTTCAGAAGCCAAATCAAGTGACTTATGAAATTTATTAATTCATCAAGCGGTTGAGCAAGTAAAGCAGCGCTGGGCGGCCGGGGAGTCACTGCTCCACCAACGGCGCGCACCCCTCCTCTTTGGCAGTCTCTTTTTATAATCTTCAGGTTCTGGGCTGACGTGGTCTTTTTGGTTTCATCTGCGGCTGCGCCTTTCGTTGCTGGGGGGGGTCGTAGTCTTCCTCTGCGTTGTCTTCTGCTGACCCTCTCAGGTTTTTCCCTTATATGGCATAGCTCACCTCTATGCCTACTTTACAGGATATCGCTAATTGCAGACTTGGTGTAAATCACATCAAATAGGCATGCCCACATTCAGGCCTTCACTCTTTGTAAACTATCTGACTAACAAATGCCATTTGCCTCTTATCGTAATCGTAAATCACACCAGACAGACATGCACATACCCAGGCTCCCACCCTTTA
The DNA here is from genome assembly GCA_017315185.1 of Bubo scandiacus. Classification (NCBI taxonomy): domain Eukaryota; kingdom Metazoa; phylum Chordata; class Aves; order Strigiformes; family Strigidae; genus Bubo; species Bubo scandiacus. The sequence goes on along the minus strand of MU210271.1, from coordinate 32,173 downwards.
TCTGATTGACAAATACCATATGTCTCTTATAACCTCACTCTTTATCTGATCAACAAATACCATTTGTCTCTTATAACAGCTTTTATTTTGGTTTTGTGATACTAAAGAAAATCTTAACCTTTAATCATATAATATTTTATATCTTGACAGATACAGGTTTTCGTGTATATATGAGACTAAACAAGTCATAGGATCATGGTCATAGAATCACAGAATGGTTGAGGTTGAAAGGGACCTCTGGAGGTCATCTGGTCCAACCTCCCTGCTCAAGCAGGGTGACCTAGAGCTGGCTGACCAGGACCATGTCCAGATGGCTTTTGAATATCTCCAAAAGAGAGGTTTCACAACCTCCCTGGACAACCTGTTGCAGTGCTCAGTCACCCCCACGGTAAAAAAGTTTTTCTGTATGTTCAGAAGAAATGTCCTGTGTTTCCATTTGTGCCCATTGCCTCTGGTCCTGTCACTGGGCATCACTGAAGAGAGCCTGGTTTCATCTTCTTTGCACCCTCCCTTCAGTTATTTATATACATTGATAAGATCCTGCCTGAGCCTTCTCTAGGCTGAACAATCCCAGCTCTCTCAGCATTTCTTCATAGGAGAGATGCTCCAGTCCCTTCATAATAGAGAGAATAGCATAGATAAACTTATGTCTCTTTAGATGCTGGCAACCCCAAGCAGTGTAGCATCGAACAGACCTCCCATACACGTGTAGCATGCCATACAGACACTGTCCATAGCAGAGATTCTCCCATTTTGGTCATTCAAGCTATTATAGGATTTTCTTATGAGGAAACAGTTCCATGATTTTTACTGTTAAAACAGAAACTGTTCTCATGAGAGCTTCTTGCTGCACTGTTAGATGAAGGCAAGGCCACGCAGGTGGCGTAATCACCAGTACCAAGCGGGAGCTGCCCGCAGGCTCCTCTGTTACAATGAGCTGCCTGAGTTGATCCTGCGGCCAAGGGATTTGCGCGACATAACACAGGCCTGAAGGCCATTGCTGTACATGCAGCACAGCACAGCACAGCACAGCACAGGGCTGGGCCTACTCAGATTAACTGTTATGTGGATCACTAACTCCTAGATGTTCCAGTCACGTTTACTACACCTTCTTTGACCCAAGGACACATTTCTGGCTCATGTTCAACTTGGTGTCCACCAGGACCCCCAGGTCCTTTTCTGCAAAGCTGCTTTCCAGCTGGGCAGTCCCCAGCATATACTGGTGCATAAGGTTTTTCCTCCCCAGATGCAGGACTTTGCACTTCCCTTTGCTGTCCTCTCAGCCCATTTCTCCAGTCTTCAAGGTCCATCTGGAAGGCAGCACAACCCTCTGGAGTATCAGCCACTCTTCCCAGTTCATTATCCAGATCATTAATGAAGATGTTAAAGATGTTGAAATCTGAGCATACTACAGAAGATAAATATTAAATGCAAAAAAAATAGATTTGCCACCATCTTCAGGTAGCCTAAATTTACATGAGTTGTAGCAGCTAATATCCTCATGAAGTGCTGCATGACTTCAGAGTTGAGCCTAGCCTATAGGAACACTATGCTCAAGGACATTGGTGGAATTTAAAGTCTTACTTTTTGATTCTTCACTACTTGTTTGTTAGATTCAAAACCAGGTATACAACAGAGGAACCAACACTGCAACAGAGAAACGTGATTTAATGTAATCTTATTTTGTGTCTGTCATTGTTTGAGGCTGAGTAGCTTGTTGAGGCACTCCTATGAAAAATGTACCCACAGCTCTAATATCTCCAAGGTTAGTGCTTCTACTGAGATAATATAAAATTTACGCAGAGCAGAAGCTCATTTGATCTAAAACATGATGCACTTTACAAACAGAACAGTTAAGAAATAATTTTATGGAAACAACATAAGGAAAGAGGGAGAAAGTCATAAAACATTAAGAGAAGAGAGAATACCAAAAAGTCTTGTTAGCTGCTGACAGAAAGTTTTGGCGCAAGGAAGCAAAATCAAGCTTTGGAAAGCAGAAGCAAAACAGGATAAAATTACCTCTTTTAAGGTAGGAAAAACCGGGGGAAAGGTAGGAGGAAGGAAGAAAGGAAAGATAAGAATGTGTTCTAGCAGCATTTTTTTCTGGACAATTACATTGTTTCTAAAGAGGGATTTGAGGCCTCTCATAAACAGTTGGAATGCAGATACCACTAACAAATTCCCTTTGCTGATTGTCACCTTTTTCAGTCTTTTCTTTGTCTGTCCGGTCCAGAATTTATGGCAGTATCAGTATCTTGAGCTCTGCCCTAAGATCCTGTTGAAATTTAAGAAGCCTTCAACCCTCACCTCTCACATACAGGCTGTCAGTTGAACATTGCAAAAGTTGATAGAAAGATCCTGAATTGTCCGTAGGTAGGATCATAACTTAAAGTTATTGAGGAACCATGGTTTAATGAGTCGCTACCCATCAGGAGATCCTCAGTAGTTGGCTGTGTGTATATTCCTGGCATATTCCAATTTCAAAGTAAAATGCATTATCTCCTGTGGGAGTAGGTTCTGTACATCTTTCATTCTTCTCTCCTACTCTGCCAGCATCACTCTCGTGTGCCAGAAGCTGTATTTATGCCCATACTTACCTTACTCTAATGACTGTGTGGCCCCATTTCTTGCCAGTCTACACTTCCTTTCTCCATGCTAGCAATTCCATATTCTTCCACTTTCTCTCTCCCTACTCTAGGGATTGCTAGTTGTGTATCGTATTTCACCTTACATCAGAGGTTCAGTGTCCTTTCCATTTCCCCTCTTCCTCCAAATAAGCACCCCTGTTCTTTAATATGATGAGGGCTCTATTTAAGTTGCTTATCAGTCCTGTTTTCTTCCTATTCCAGCAACTATTATTTTTTATCTGATATTTTGGCAAGGAAAGTTCTTTTGAGAAGATGAGCAGAAATGAGGTAAGGGGTACTGTTATACTGAAAAGTGCTAAGAGATGCCATCCTCTGGTAATTTGATCTGTAACAACCATCATAGAATCACAGAATCATTTAGGTTGGAAAGGACCCTTAAGATCATCGAGTCCAACCGTTAACCTAACACTACCAAGTCCACCACTAAACCATGTCCCTAAGCGCCACGTCTACACGTCTTTTAAATACCTCCAGGGATGGTGACTCAACCGCTTCCCTGGGCAGCCTGTTCCAGTGCTTGACAACCCTTTCGGTGAAGACATTTTTCCTAATATCCAATCTAAACCTCCCCTGGCGCAACTTGAGGCCATTTCCTCTCGTTGCTTGGCAAAAGAGACTGGCACCCACCTCATTACAACATCCTTTCAGGTGGTTGTAGAGCCCAATAAGGTCTCCCCTCAGCCTCCTTTTCTCCAGTTCCCTCAGCCGCTCCTCATAAGACTTGTGCTCTAGACCCTTCACCAGCTTCGTTCACCTTCTTTGGACACGCTCCAGGACCTCAGTGTCTTTCTTGCAGTGAGGGGCCCAAAACTGAACACAGTATTCAAGGTGCGGCCTCACCAGTGCCGAGTACAGGGGGACGATCCCTGCCCTAGTCCTGCTGGCCACACTATTTCTGATACAAGCCAGGATGGCATTGGCCTTCTTGGCCACCTGGGCTCACTGCCGGCTCATATTCAGCCGGCTGTTGACCAACACCCCCAGGTCCTTTTCCCGCCGGGCAGCTTTCCAGCCACTCTTCCCCAAGCCTGTAGCGTTGCATGGGGTTGTTGTGACCCAGGTGCAGGACCCGGCACTGAGCCTTGTTGAACCTCATACAATTGGCCTCGGACCATCGATCCAGCCTGTCCAGATCCCTCTGTAGAGCCTTTCTGCCCTCAAGCAGATCAACATCCCGCCCAACTTGGTGTCATCTGCAAACTTACTGAGGGTGCACTTGATGCCCTCATCCAGGTCATTGATAAAGGTATTAATCAGAACTGGCCCCAGTACTGAGCCCTGGGGAACACCACTCGTGACCGGCCACCAACCGGATTTAACTCCATTCACCACAACTCTTTGGGCCCGGCCATCCAGCCAGTTTTTTATCCAGTGAACAGTGCACCTGTCCAAGCCACGAGCAGCCAGTTTCTCCAGGAGAATGCTGGGGGAAATGGTGACAAAGGCTTTACTAAAGTCCAGGTAAACAACATCCACAGCCTTTCCCTCATCCACTAAGCTGATCATCTTGTCACAGAAGGAGATCAGGCTAGTCAAGGAGGACCTGCCTTTCACAAACCCATGCTGACTGGGCCTGATCACCTGGTTGCCCTGTACGTGCCTTGCAATGGCACTCAAGATGAGCAGCTCCATAACCTTCCCCAGCACCGAGGTCAGGCTGACAGGCCTGTAGTTCGCCGATCCTCCTTCCGGCCCTTCTTGTAGATGGGCGTCACATTTACAAACCTCCAGTCAGCTGGGACCCTGCCGGTTAGCCAGGACTGCTGATAAATGATGGAAAGTGGCTTGGTGAGCACTTGCGCCAGCTCCTTCGGTACCTTTGGGTGATCCCATATGGCCCCATAGACTTGTGTATGTCTAAGTGGTGTAGCAGGTTGCTAACCATTTCCCCTTGGATTATGGGGGCTTCATTCTGCTCCCCATCTCTGTCTTCCAGCTCAGGGGGCTGGGTACCCCGAGAACAACTGGTCTTACTATTAAAGACTGAGGCAAAGAAGGCATCGAGCGCCTCAGCCTTTTCCTCATCCTTTGTCACTACGTTTCCCCCCGCATCCAATAAAGGATGGTGATTCTCCTTAGCCCTCCTTTTGTTGTCAATGTATTTCTAGAAACATTTGTTACTGTCTTTTACCACAGTGGCCAAATTAAGTTCTATTTGGGCTTTGGCCCTTCTAATTTTCTCCCTGCATAACCTCACAACATCTCTGTAGTCCTCCTGAGTTGCCTGCCCCTTCTTCCAAAGGTCAGAAACTCTTTTTTTTTTTCCTGGGTTCCAGCCAAAGCTGTCTGTTCTGCCAGGACGGTCTTCTTCCCCACCAGCTTGTCTTTTGGCACATAGGGATGCCCTGCTCCTGCTCCTTTAAGATTTCCTTCTTGAAGAATGTCCAGCCTTCCTGGATTCCTTTGCCCTTCAGGACTGCCTCCCAAGGGACTCTGTCAACCAGGCCCCTAAACAGGACAAAGTCTGCCCTCTGGAAGTCCAAGGTAGCAGTTCTGCTAACCACCCTCCTTACTTCTCCAAGAATCATATCATTTATCATTTCATGATCGCTGTGCCCAAGATGGCCTCCAACCATCACATCACCCACAAGTCCTTCTCTGTTCACAAACAACAGGTCCAGCGGGGCACCTTCCCTAGTTGGCTCCCTCACCAGCTGTGTCAGGAAGTTATCTTCCACACACTCCAGGAACCTCCTAGACTGTTTCCTCTCCGCTTTATTGTATTTCCAGCAGATATCTGGTAAGTTGAAGTCCCCCACGAGAACAAGGGCTAGCGATCGTGAGACTTCTCCCAGATGCTTATAGAATATTTCATCTGCCTCTTCATCCTGGTTGGGTGGTCTATAACAGACTCCCACCATATCTGCCTTGTTGGCCTTTCCCCTGATTCTTACCCATAAACATTTGACCCTTTCATCACCATCGTCAAGCTCTAAACAGTCAAAACACTCCCTAACATACAAGGCTACCCCACCGCCTCTCCTTCCTTGCCTATCCCTTCTGAAGAGTTTATAATCATCCATTGCAGCACTCCAATTGTGTGAATCATCCCGCCATGTTTCCGTGATTGAAATTACATCATAGTTTTCCAGCTGCACAATGGCTTCCAACTCCTCCTGTTTGTTGCCCACGCTGTGTGCATTGGTGTAGATGCACTTCAGTTGGGCTATTGATCCTGGCACCTTTTTTGGGGGAGAAGCCCTAATTTGTACGTGACTGTTCTCAGGCGCTTCTGTGGTTTCTAGCGCATCAACAACACTTGCATCTTTGCTGCTGCGTGGATCTCCATCCCCTACCCCCCATTGAGATGGCCACGGTGCAAGTGCTTAAAGCTGTAATTCTGCTAAAAAGATAGCATTCCATTTGTTCCTCGCTTTCTTTCTCCTGGATTTCCAGTTTGTCCCAAATCTATAGCATTTTGCCCATTCACGTGTAGAACACTGAAGGGGTATAGGACAAGTAAGTATGTATGCCCAGGCCTTACATCTATCTTATCTCTTTATTAAGCCCAATGGCTAAAATATAGCTTTGACTAAAGAATATCTTCCAGAGTCATCTAATTTTACTTTGGAGGCCTCAGAAGTTTGAGAATTCCCTGTTTCCTATGGAAATTGATTATAGTGGTTAATTATAAATATATTTAAATATGTGCCTTTCACTTGGATTTGTTTGACTTAAGCCTCTATCCATTCCTTCTTGATTTATGTTTGTCTGTTAGATAAAAAATATTTTTGTATTCAGTATTCATGAAGGTACCTTCATGAAGGTACTTGTACATAATCCTTTTTGCTAAACTAAACAGACTATACCCTTTGTCTCTTCTGAGTTTCTCTAGTCTTGTTCATTTCTTTGATTTTTTCCCCTCCAGGTTTTTTAATATCCTTTTAAATATGCTATTCCAGTACTTGTTTCAACAATGCTGTAAAAGAGATAAAAACACCTCCCAGTTTCTGATTACTATAATTTCCTTAAATATTCTATTTGGAGTATTTTGTCCAACCCAAATTTTTTACCTTCTAGTGTTTTCTTTTTGTGTATCTAAATAAAAATGAAAGATAAATACTCTAGTAGCTCTGTTGCTGAATTTATTAAGATTTTTCTGCACAGTTTAAAGTAAACAGCATTTCTGTAATTACTTTATGTCCCTGTACAACCAACATTTCTCTGTCATGACACTTGTCTTGTTGTTATTGCCAGTCAAAAAAATAGCTGTAATAACCTTGCAGTGGGTTGGTATTGGTTCCATGCTGATGTCAAACATTTAATAGTGGTTAGAAATTGACTGTATTTTCCTACCGCATACCAGTATTTTTGGGTTTTTTGCTCTGAAACTTCATATGAAAATTACTAATTTGCTAAGTATTCATTTTATATCAGTGCTTCATGCTTTGTAAAAGATTTGCATTATAAAGAGAGACATTATTATAAATATATTTGTGACTTTTCTAAAATACTTGGATTTGTTATGAGTATTGTGAATTTGTGACAGGTTAAAGAAAAAATAATAATAGTGGCTTCACTCAAGCGCTATGTATATTTTCATTATTTTTAAAGTTTGTTTTAAAGGAACGTTTAATCAACCTTCATTCAGTTTCACATAATTCATCATTGGTAAATATAGATTACTAGAGTTATGTCAGTTCATAAAATTTGCATCTGAATGAGCCTTCTAAGCTCTTAGAAGTTCAGAACAACTGAAATTGAGGTGGGGGCGACCTCCACAAATGCAAAAAAACCCCAAAACCTTATACACCTCCTTTTTCTTTGGGGTTTTTTTCCTGATTTTTTTTACTTGATAATAAATGAGTATAGTGTTATTGAAGTAAAGTCCTTGTCTTGTACTTAAGTACAAAGTGCTTTGCCATATTGGTGCTCAGTCCCATGAATAAGCAGAAGTGAGGCCCCTGAGTGATGTATTACGTATTTTCCAAATGGGATTTTCTTGTAAGCTGTGAAGTTAGAGAATGAGTAAACACTAGCTAGACTGCATTCCCTCTATCAGAAATATTTGTGTGTCTAAAAGTAATGCTTGAGGAGTTCAAAGAATTTTTTAAGGCAGGTGTATTTTTTTATAAACACTTTCTGATTAATATGTTGCATCTGAACCAGTAGCTTTTTGCTGTCATGGTTACTCTGAAAGGAAAACGATGTTAAAACTGAGCACGTGCTTTTCTTTGCCTCAGGCAATTGTTCTTGTTTGAGCAAATAGAACCAATGAAGGAGCAGGTTTTCAGTTCAGATGCTTTAATACGGAATGCTAAAATGGAGGATAATCTTCTTACACAGGACCGAGGAGATGAGTTCACTTATACTGGGAGTGGAGGTAGAGATCTTTCTGGAAACAAAAGAATTGGAGAACATTCATTTGATCAAACATTAACACACATGAACAGGTAAGTTTTTAAGACTAATTTTAAAAAAATTTCCAGACCAAAGAGCTGAGTTTTATTCCTTTAATTTAAAAATGATTTTTTTGCAAAATTTGTTCCCTCTTATACATCTTCTGCTACTGTAAACAGTGGCACCTCCTGCTGTTTAGAGGCATTTTGTCAAACATGGTGTTATGTTGATTTAAAGAATTATTTGTAACTGATGAAAATATATTGCTGTATTACAGGTTCAGCTGGCAGCTATGCACCTAGCTGAAATTGTCCAACACTTCTTATGAGAAGGCTTGGTTTTCAGTTGATTAGAAGTTTGCCAAACTTAAACCTCTTAAGCTGAAATTTTCTGTGCTGGGTGTTTGCCTCAGATTGTTCTTATAAAGTTTCATCTTAAATGGTTTAACAATTTATGAAAGATAGGTATGAAGAATGTTCATTTGCCCATACTAAAAGAAATCTTAGATATTTTTCATAGCCTTTTTAGTGCCTTCATACTTTATATGAAGAACAAGGAATTAGTATTGCTTTGCCTTTGGGTTGTGTGTTTTGATGTCCCTGATAAAAGTTGTCCAAATTTTTGCCAAACTGTAGGCAAAAGCAATTGACTGAAGAAAAAAAAAGGTTTGAAAAAAATAAATTAGACATTTGCTTAAAGTATATTTATGTTCTGTAAATAGCTACTGTCGTGGTTTGAACTTGGCCGGTAACCAATCACCACGCGGCCAGTCGTTTACTCCCCCCCCCCCCCCCCCCCCCCGGGAAAAAAGGGGGGGAAAAAAAAAAAAAAAAAGAAATTCGTAGGTTGAATAAAAAAAATTTAGTAATAGTAACAAAACAACAGTAACGATAGTAAGTCCAAATGGGTAATATACAGTAGTTGCTCGGCGACCGGTACGCAGCCCACCCCCAGCAGCGATCCCGACCGCACCAGAAATCCCACCACCGACCGACCGGGAAACCGAAACCGAGAGAGCACGCATCCCCTTATATATGAGCATGACGTCACATGATATGGAATACTCCAATGACCGATCTGGGCCCAGCCCTCTTAGCTGTGCTCCCTCTCAGCCCAAGGAAAGTTAACTCTATCCTGGCTGAAACCAGGACAGCTGCCTAAACTCTAGGAATTCTCAATACCTTTCCATTTCTAAATGTATACCATCTGCATGAAGCAACTAACCATGCAGTGGCTATGGGGTACTAAGGTTGACAGGCACTTTCTCTACCAGATCTGACATGTGCTGTGCTTCTGTCAAGCACCAAAACTGAGTGGGGAGGCATTCTTTCAGGCTCTGTGCTGGTCCTCAGAGGAGAAAGAAGAAAAGCCTGACTGGGATACTGACAGAGGAGAAGGAGGACATAGATGTAACAGAAACAAGAGCATGGAAAGAAGAGAGACAAAAGATAGATTTGGGCAGCAGGTTTATAATGGCTTTTAATCATTAAAGCAAAGTTTTTATTGGAACCTGGAATAAAACCTAGGCTCCTTAATCTTGCCGTTCCTCTGCTCTCAGCAAATGGTTGTGAAAGCCATTGGCAAAGTGTGTATCTGGTTGCTTTGTAGTAGTTGAGGAGCATGGAGTGTAACGTGGTGCTACCAGTTATCCATTTTGACTGGCTGGTGGTAGTCTTTGCTTTGGGTCTAATTTTCTTAACCCTTGTGATGGTTGAAGGAGGACAGCATGATTGCATGCAATAGAATCAGAATTGGTTTTTTGTTTGTCCAGAATGTTTTCTTATTTTGTCCGTACAAAAGAAATACTTTAAAAAACTGCATTACTTCACCTTTCCTTAGTTTTCCGTATATCGCAGGCTGTAGATTTTGCCATATTTTACTGAGCGCCACTGTTTCTTTTGTAGTCCATGGTTGAGTTTGAACCTGATTCCAGAGACTTTTGTTCATCCACACTCAAATCAATGTATGGCTATAAAAATATTTTACGTTCGAACTGTTTAATCAGGGAGGGATTCGTACTGTCTTACTCCAAGTGTCTAGAATAGGACACCTATATGAAGAGTGGACAAATGTGAGTGCTTCAGGAGAGACTCAGAGCAAGCTGGAGCCTACTTCTGCTCATCAACTGTATGGAGATACAAATAGCTAATTTTAGACAATACTGTTGCTTAATGTTCCTCTACATTATTATAGTGTTCCTACCTGGACTTGTGCAAAGGATTTGGCGCTGTCCCGCACGACATCCTTGTCTCTAAATTGGAGACACATGGATTTGATGGATGGACCACTTGGTGGATAAGGAATTGGCTGGATGGTCGCACTCAAAGAGTTGTGGTCAACGGCTTGATGTCCAAGAGGAGAGCAGTGACAAGTGGCGTTCCTCAGGGGGCGGTGTTGGGACCGGTGCTGTTTAACAACTTTGTTGGCAACATGGACAGTGGGACTGAGTGCACCCTCAGCAAGTTTGCCGACGACACCAAGCTGTGTGGTACGGTCGACACGCTGGAGGGAAGGGATGTGCCATCCAGAGGGACCTGAACAGGCTGGAGAGGTGGGCCCGTGCAAACCTCATGAAGTTCAACAAGGCCAAGTGCAAGGTCCTGCACATGGGTCGGGGCAATCCCATGCACAAATACAGGCTGGGCAATGAGTGGATTGAGAGCAGCCCTGCGGAGAAGGACTTGGGGGTATTAGTGGATGGAAAACTATGAGCCAGCAACGTGCGCTCGCAGCCCAGAAAGCCAACCGTGTCCTGGGCTGCATCAAGAGAAGTGTGGCCAGCAGGTCGAGGGAGGGGATTCTCCCCCTCCACTCCGCTCTCCTGAGACCCCACCTGCAGTGCTGTGTCCAGCTCTGGGGCCCCCAGCGCAAGAAGGACATGGATCTGCTCGAGCAGGTCCAGAGGAGGGCCACGAAGATGATCAGGGGGCTGGAGCACCTCCCTTATGAGGACAGGCTGAGAGAGTTGGGGTTGATCAGCCTAGAGAAGAGAAGGCTCCAGGGACACCTTATAGCGGCCTTCCAGTACTTAAAGGGGGCTACAGGAAAGGTGGGGAGGGACTCTTTATCGGGGAGTGTAGTGATAGGATAAGAGGTAATGGTTTTAAACTGAAAGAGGGTAGATTTAGATTAGAAGGAAGAAATTCTTTACTGTGAGGGTGGTGAGACACTGGAACAGGTTGCCCAGAGAAGCTGTGGCTGCCCCCTCCCTGGCAGTGTTCAAGGCCAGGTTGGACGGGGCTTTGAGCAACCTGGTCTAGTGGAAGGTGTCCCTGCCCATGGCAGGGGGGTTGGAACTAGATGATCTTTGAGGTCCCTTCCAACCCAAACCATTCTATGATTCTGTGATTCCTCTAAGAAATGCCAGCTCTCTCCATGAGATTTATTCCTCTGTGTTCCTTTTGGAAGGATAAAGGTTTATCCATAAAGATTTTCACTTCCTGCCAAAACCAATACTTTCCCCCCCTCGTGCATATAAATTCTTATTCTCATCCATTCTTAAAGCTAACATGTGATGTGGGAGATGCTGCAACTAAACAAGGAAGAACATTTTTGTGGTGTTTACTGATATTTAGTCTTTTCTGAATCTTTGATGATCATACTCTTCTAGATCAAATACATAGAAAAGAAGAACATTATGGTTTGCTTGTCTCTGAATTAGTTCATGGCATTTAACTCCTAAACTTAGGCAGCTAATGGACTAAGAAGAGTAATATTTGTTACTGATATATTTTTGGATAGTCACTATGTACTTTTTCTTAATGTCTATCAATTCATGCACACTTTAAAAGCATAAAAATATGCAGTGATGTGGAATAGTCAGAGAGATAATTAATTTGCCATTGTTACAACTTTTTAAAATCCTTCCATGTTACTTGAGAAATAATTATTTTTAAAAAAGAAAAATTATTAAACCTGAAGGGATTGGTTTCTTTCATTTAACTATATTAGATGAGTTTTCATCGTGAACATTTGGAACTAATATATTGTATTCCTATTCTCAGACATGGTAGAGTTGATCTCAGTGCTTCCATCGGTATTGCAGTCTACTGAAGAATTCACTGCAAATTCTTCTTCTGCTTAGTAAACATAATTGGATAAGGCAAACGAATTTGATCTTGTCACACTGAATCTCAATAGTATGTTGTATGAAGCAATCTATTTTATGAAGATATTTAATGTGATTTTCAGGGCATTGGCCCTTAACTGTGATGCCCCATTGGATGATAAAAATGGAGCAGAGTCTAAGAACTGGAGAGCTGGTAAGCCAGTCCGAGTGGTGCGCAGTTCAAAAGGACGACGGATCAGCAAATATGCCCCAGAGGAAGGCAACAGATATGATGGCATTTACAAGGTATTATGATTTTTACTGTATATATAGCATTACATTTTTCTTAAGACATGTTTTTTAAGAGTCTTTTGTGTTACATCGCAAACTCTTCATTATTGCTTTTGAAGGAATAATTCTTTTGCTACCATGAGGACAGTTTGGCCTACCTTGTTCTGTAGTGAAATGAAATGGAAGTATTCCATTCCGTTCCAATTGTGGCATTGACAGATTGCATGGCAGTTCACGCAGATGTACGTGTGGGAAGGGCTGCACAATCTGCCAGTTATCAGGCTGCTTCCTGTCCTGCTCACCCACAGGCTTAGGCTGCAGCCCAAATGGTCACCCCAGCTAGCTGGTGACTGTGCAAGCCTACCCAGCAGCTTATTAGGCAGTGCTTTGAGATTGTCGGAAGCATAGTGGTAGAGAACAGGCAAGGGCTGCGCAGACAGGAATCAGCTACCTAGCCAGGCTAGCCTGGGACGAGTGGAGGCAGCCACCCAGACAGAGCTTCCTATCAGGGAAGCTGCTGTCCAGGTGGAGGGCTGCAAAGACTGCACCTCACACTCCTGGGTGGAGGAGGGTACAAGCTCCACCTGTGCAAGGTATGCTCTGGTGGGGGTCACTCAGGCAGTGGGTGGAGGGGCTACAGGAGGAAGTCAGCAGACTATGCTGTACTAGGGAGGGAGAACAAGAAATAGAGTATATTTGAGACTTTGCCAGAAGAAATACTAGGGCCCCGTGGCAACGACCTCCAAGGACTACCAAACAAAGCTTCAACAGCGAACAGACAGCACCTTGGAGAAGGAGGCGCTATGGTCTCTGGTGACTCGTGGCAACAGGATACCGCTTCCCTCCCATTTCCTCATAAGTACCAACCAGCAACAGATACGAAGTCTTGGCAGCAGACAAAACTAATGAGCAAGATTCAGAGAGAAACCGCACCAGCAGCACATACTAAAAGCTGCAAAAGGAAGTGGCGAGTGCCAGTAGTGGGTGACTCTGCCGAGGGGCACAGAGGCACACCCATCAGCTGGCCTGATATACAGTCAAGGGAATTTTGCTGTTTGCTTGCTTGCTTTGGGTGTGCTTGCTTGCTTGGCCAGGAGCCAAGATCTGGGATGTGAGGAATGCTCCCCAACCCTCTCCAAAGGCAAGAACCCTAAGTCCAGCCACCTCAAGTGCTCACCAATGCAAGTACCAATGCAAGTCCAGCCACTTCACGTGCATGTATACCAATGCAAGTAGTCTGGGCAACAGGAGAAAATGGAGCTTTGTGCCCAGTCTGAGAGTTATGATGTCATAGGAATCACAGAAATTTGGTGGGAAAACTCACACGACTGGAAGATCACAATGGATGGCTACAAGGTCTTTTGGAAAAATAGGAAGGGAAGAGAGGAGATGGAGTTGCACTTCATGTAAAAGAGAAAATTGAATGTATGGAGGTGAGCTATGGAGACCACAAAAGGTCTCTCAAATGCCTTTGGATCAAGATTGGAGGGATCATCACCAGGGGGGATCTTATGGTAGGTATTTGTTACCGACGTCCCAAGCAGGGTGACGAAACCTTACTTCAGCTGCTCAAGGAAGTCTCGGGCCAACAGAAACTGGACCTCATGGGTGACTTCAATTGCCTGGACATTCGTTGGGAAAACAACACAGTGGTGCACAAGTTGTCCATCAGGTTCCTGGAACGCATTGAGGACTGCTTCCTGCTACAGACGCTGGACATGCCAACTAGGAACAGCGCATTGCTAGATTTACTGCTCGCAAACCGAGAGAACTTCCTTGACAACATAACTACCAATGGTAGGATACAGCAACCACAACACTGTGGAGTTTAAGATCCTGCTGAGCATGCTGAAGACCAGTAGTAGGACAAAGACCCTGGATTTTCAAAGAGCTAACTTCAATATGCTCAGAGCTCAGCTGCGAGGGATTCCATGGGAAGCATCCATGGAGGGCAAAGGAGCTTGTGAGTGTTGGAAGTTATTCAAGAACAGCCTCCTGGAAGCACAAGAACAGTCCATCCCTTACAAAGGGAAAGGAAGAAGGCAGAACAAGAGGCCACCCTGGCTTTAAAAAGAGCTTTTGGGTGTGCTTAAAGGCAAAAAAGAAGCATACCGGCTATGGAAAGGTAGCCAAATAGCCACTGAGGACTACAAGAACCTTGCTAGAGCATGCAGAGATGTAGTCAGGAAGGCTACGGCTCAGCTAGAACTGAACTTGGCCAGAGATGTCAAGAACAACAAGAAAGGGTTCTTCAGGTACGTGAGCAGTAAGCAGAAGCACAGGGAAGACATAGGCCCACTGCTAAACAGGGCAGGGAAACTAGTCACTAACACTGCTGACAAGGCAGAGGTTCTCAATACCTTCTTTGCCTCTGTCTTTACTGGTGTAGCTGGACCCCAGATCACAAGGTCAAGTAGCTATGACAACGCATGTGTCGACCCACCAGTAGTGGAGGAAGGGCTGTTCTGCGGCCTCTTGCAAGGTCTCAACCTGCATAAATCTATGGGCCTGGACAGAATCTACCCCAGGGTGTTAGGAGAAGTGGCTGACATTGTCGAAAGGCCACTGTCTATAACCTTGAAAAAGTCGTGGAGATGAGGGGATGTCCCCGACGACTGGAAGAGGGCAAACGTCATACCCATCTACAAGAAGGGCCCAAAAGAGGACCCAGAAAACTACAGGCCTATTACTCTTACTTCAGTCCCTGAGAAAGTAATGGAATGAGTCCTCCTAGAAACTATCACAAGCCAAATGAAGCAGGTGATTGGGAAAAGCCAACATGGATTTACCAAAGGCAAATGTTGCCAGACTAACTTGATCACCTTTTGCAACAAAATAACATCTTCTGTTGACATGGGGAGAGCAGTGGATGTTGTTTACCTGGACTTCAGCAAAGTGTTCGACACTGTTTCCCACAGCCTTCTCCTGGACAAACTGTCAAGATACAGACTGGATGGGTAGTCTGCAAGGTGGGTAGGAAATTGGCTAACAGGCTGCCCTCAGAGGGTGGTGATCAGTGGTTTTTATTCAGGATGGCAGCCTGTCACAAGTGGGGTCCCCCAGGGATCGATATTGGGCCCCACGCTGTTCAACACTGTGGTGAGTTGACCCTGGCTGGCCACCAGGTGCCCACCAAGCTGCTCTATCACTTTCCTCCT